>OU342740.1:382886983-383313262 GCA_910589775.1 Avena eriantha
ACACATGGATCAACCTTAAGACTTATAATCTTGAGGGCACTAATGTTGCTAATAAAGATTGTGTGAAGTTTTGTATGAAGAAAAATTTCAGGTGTATGGGAGGAATAAGTAATGAGATGAAGGATGGACTAAAGCTCAATCTTGGGGATGCCACGCGTGTCACCCCAAGAAATATCCAAGAAGTACAAGCGTCAAAGGTTGGGGATGCCCAAGGCATCCCCTTCTTCATCAATAAAAATTCCAGGTTTCTTCCAAACACTTAATTTTTATTGTTTCATGCACAGTTGTGTTGTTCTTGGAGCGTCTTCTTTTTCGTTTTCGTTTTGGTTTTTCGTTTGCTTTTGTTTGTTTAGTTTGCTGAATAAATTGGTTGGATCCCCTCTTTCATACATTGGTTTTCAAATAGTTTGGTTTGGTTTGGAAAAGAGTAGGAAAGTTCATGCTTAAGTGTTAAAGAGAGCTTGTTTTTCACTGTGGCCTATGCTTTGTCATGCCATGCTTGATATTGTTTTAGCTTTATGCTTAGTATTATTTTCTGTATCATGACTTGTTATAAACAATTGAGATTTCTTAATGTGCTTTGGATGAATCATGCGTTGTTTTAGCATATTAAAGCATAGTATTGTGGTATTCTCCTTTGATGCTTTATTTGGGTTGACTTGGCGCATGCTCACACCATGTTATGACTATCCCAAGTCACCATAGCCTTGATGATCCTTTAGTTTTCAACTAGTAGTATCACCTTATGATTTGATCAATGATGTTTTGTCGCTCTGCATGATTATGGCCATTATTGCTCTCTTAGTTTGTCGCTCCTAGTCTTTTGCTAGCCTCCACAACAAAGTATGAGTTCCACCCATGCATCCAACTCCTTAAACCAAGTTATTACAAAGAGTCCACCATACCTACCTACTAGCATATGCTATTCCAAGTATATTCATGTTTTTGTTTACCTTCCGAATTAAACTTGTTATGAGAAAACTAGTGATTAAAGCTCTCACGAACTTGATGGCACACTTTACCTTTTTGCATCTAATAAACTTGAACCATTGGGTCCTTCTTTTTTGCGTATATGCTTGTGCTTTATAAGTTGAAATTAGCGGAACCATGTTTCATGGGGAATTCTTTCAACATTGCACTTGTACTTTGTACCCCGTTGATATCATGTTCTTTTGCTTACGGATCCTGGCGGTGTGAAATAAAAGTGGAACTTGTAAGATCATGGAGTTTGTATGTGTGTTAGAGAAACGCCTGGGCCGCTAGCCTAAGCCATGCCTAATCATGGTGGAAACTTGCAGCATCACCATAATGAGCACTCTATGAAGCATCCTCAATAAAAACCTATGCAAATAGCAAATAAAAAGATCGCTGAGATGCTCATTGTCTGCTTGCCTTGTCATTTTGATTATGGGATAGCTCATGTATCATGCCCAAGGGGTAACCCGTTGGCGGTTCTTTATGATACATATGTACTTACAATGACAAGAGCTTACTTGTGACTAAAGTTGAGTAGCATGAGGTTCGGTCTTCGTAAGTAAGGGCATGAGATTTCGGCTTATAACTTGTCAAGCATATCCTCTTAGTTGTGTCACTATAACCTTAATCACTTAAAGATGCTTACGATAAGGGCAATGAGAGCTAAAATCTATAAGTACCATAATTTTTGGAAGCTCTTTATGAAACTTGAATCTCTGCTTCCTTCTATGAAGGCCTTTCTTCCACTTTTATATTGAGTCTCCATCTTCTACCTTAATGCACCTACTTTGAGAGCATAGTGGCCATTCTTAGTTCTATGTGCATTGTCCCAAGACTAGTTGATTGATGCATATCTTTGATATTGCTTGTTTTAAACTATTTGTATCTAGTCACTCTTATGAACTTTGAAGGTGTCCTATGCATTTATATTTGCTACTCTATGAGGGACAAGTTGAATACTACTATGCTATGTTTTCTTTATGTGAAACAAACAAACGTCTTGCAAAGCATTGTTATTCATGAATCTTTTGTTTGTGCCTTTTCATGTTGCATCATAGTTTCTTTGTCTTATTGCTAGAACTTTGTCTTTCATGTTATAATTGAAGTACTATGATCCCAGCTTCGAATGTTTTACAAATACGTTGATCAAGTCTTTGATGGTCCATGTCACCTCAAAAATTATTCTTTCTTTTTATCACTTACCTACTCGAGGACGAGCAGGAGTTAAGCTTGGGGATGTTGATACATTGCAAATGTATCTATAATTTTTCATGTTACATGCTTGGTTTTATCTACTTTCTTATGTTTTATTCCAACTTTGGAGTACTTTTCATATGATTTCTTGGACTAACCTATTAACAAGTGCCACAGTGCCAATTGCGTGTTTTCTGCTGTTTTTGGTTCCAGGAAAGTCAGAAAATCAATATTCTCGAAATTGGATCGGACAAAAGTCAAAGTTGATATTTCCCTGGAAGACTCACGGAGCCAGAAGGAGAGTCGGAGAGGGTCCACAGGGTGGCCACACCACCCCATGGCGCGGGTACCCCTAGGCCGCGCTAGGGCATGCTGTGGGCCCCCTGGCCGTCCACCGACCTTGCCCTCTGGCCTATAAGAAGCCTCCCGAGGCATAAACCCTAGATAGTCAAGCCTCTAGCCACGAAGAGTTCCGCAGCGCCGCCGCCACCGAAAGGGAGATTCGGGGGACAGAAAGTCTCTGTTCCGGCACCCTGCCGGGACGGGGAAGTGCCCCCGGAGCTATCTCCACCACCATCTCCATCACCATTGCTGATTCCCATGATGAGAAGGGAGTAGTTCTCTCTCGAGGCCAAGGGTTCTACCGGTAGCTATGTGTTCATCTCTCTCTATGTATGATCTTATTGAGATCATGAGCTTGTAATGTATAGATCTATTCTACTACTCAAGTGCTTTAATGAATCTCTGCTCTCCCCATGTGTGTGAAAGTGACAGCGTGCTCACCATGGTGGCACTTAGGCTAGAGATTACAAATACTTGTTATGAGTTATATTTGGAGTTGGATGTTTCTGTGAAATTGTGGTGTTTGTTGGACTCATCTAGTACTCAAGGTGACAGTGTGGGGTTTTCTAGATGGGAAAGGCTTACTTTGAGGTGTGTTGTTATAGCCCTACCATGGATTAGAGTGTCCAACCGGAGAGTAGTTAAGAGTAGTATCATAAAGAGAAGATATTTATATGAGAGTGTTCACAAGTGAAAGTAAGATCCCTAGGCCTTGTTTCTAAGCATTGATACATCATTTTCTACTAGATCTGTTACATGTTTGCTTGTTTCCTTCTTTATTTCAGTTTGCCTTAGTCTTTTCCACGCCATCAAGATATTTTCTATCACCGTTACCACTTATAATTATCTTTACCACTTGTATTTCACTATCTCTTCGTCGAACTAGTGCACCTATACACCTGACAAGTGTATTAGGTGTGTTGGGGACACAAGAGACTTCTTGTATCTTGATTGCAGGGTTGCTTGAGAGGGAATACCTTTGACCACTTCCTCCCAGAGTTCGATAAACCTTGGGTGATCCACTTAAGGGAAAACTTGCTGCTGTTCTACAAACCTCTACACTTGGAGGCCCAACAACTGTCTACAAGAATAGAAGTGCGTAGACATCACATGTGTGTTCTTTCCACAAACCACTTATGGATCAACCAGTGGTCATTGCATGTGTGTTCTTTTCCACCAACCACATATGGAACAACCGGTGGCATTGCATCTATATTCTTTTCAGAAACCACACATGGATCAACCAGTGATCATTGCATGTGTGTTCTTTCCACAAACCACATATGGATCAACCAGTGGTCATTGCATGTGTGTTCTTTTCCACAAACCACATATGGATCAACCAGTGGTCATTGCATGTGTTTTCTTTCCACAAACCACACATGGATCAACCAGTGGTTCTCCATTGCATGTGTGTTCTTTTCCACAAACCACACATGGATCAACCAGTGGTTCTCCATTGCATGTGTGTTCTTTTCCACAAACCACACATGGATCAACCAGTGGTCATTGCATGTGTGTTCTTTCCACAAACCACTTATGGATCAACAAGTGGTCATTGCATGTGTGTTCTTTTCACAAACCACATGTGGACCCACTAGAGTCATTGCATGTGTGTTCTTTTCCACAAACCACTTATGGATCAACCGGTGGCTTTGCATGTGTGTTCTTTTCACAAACCACACATGGATCAACCAGTGGTCATTGCATGTGTGTTCTTTCCACAAACCACATATGGATCAACCAGTGGTCATTGCATGTGTGTTCTTTTCCACAAACCACATATGGATCAACCAGTGGTCATTGCATGTGTGTCTTTCCACAAACCACACATGGATCAACCAGTGGTTCTCCATTGCATGTGTGTTCTTTTCCACAAACCACAAATGGATAGACCAGTGGTTCTCCATTGCATGTGTGTTCTTTCCACAAACCACCCATTGATCAACCACTAGAGTCATTGCATGTGTGTTCTTTTCCACAAACCACACATGGATCAACCAGTGTCATTGCATGTGTGTTCTTTCCACAAACCACATATGGATCCATTTGAGTCATTTCATGTTTGTTCTTATACTAAACTAGCACTGCCCCCCAATGGATCCACCGTTAGACTGAGTCTTCTAGAAGGCACGCCATAACACAATTGTTCTGCTTGACGATTGTTACATACCGTTCGATTGGGGCACTTGGATGATTGGGCTGGTCTTCACGAGAGCGATCCTCGAGTAGGCTGTTCTGTGGCATGATTGGCCACGCTTGCTCTGGACAAACTAGCATGTTGCGAGTGTTACGACTCACGAGTTCAGTGGGCCATATCCCAGTGTCACGTCCCCGTTACTTCTCTTCCTCCCCGTACTTCTCTTCCTTCCCCTCGAAGCCACTTTTCCCACTTCACTTCCATCCTGCCGTAGCCGCAAGCCGACGACATCCGCCAATTCTCCGGTCGCTACCTTCATGGTAAGAAATGATTTTACAAGCTTTTGAACTTATCCTACATATTCCTGCTATTCGCCAATCTAACTGCTGATCTTTTTTCTGATTTCTCGACAAAGTTTAGATGTGGCAGATGTTGCAGCCCAAGAATCTGGAGATCCTCGCGCGCAACTTCGCAGCGGCGTTCCTGCTCGTGTGCTCCCACCCAGGATGCTTTCGCCGTTACTCCTACCACGAGCTCCGGCTCCACAAGCTCGTGTGCCCGCACGGCGCGTGCTCCTGCACGGAGCCGGGCTACAACTACACCGGCCCGCCGGCAGAGCTCATCGTCCACCTCGCAGAGGGGCACTTGATCAAAGTGATTAGGATCTCGTACGAGCAAGCCCAACTTCTCCAAGAGCAGGTGCTGTTCACTGACTCGGCACACCGCCTGCTAATTTTCCAGGGGGATGACTCTGTTTTCGTCATGACCATCACCGCCGGTGTTCCGGGAACCAGAGCTAGGCCCACCGTCGTGGGTGCCATATGCGTCAGGTTGGTCTCGTGCGCCTGGCCCGTATACACGGTGCGCGTGTGGGTGAACACCCAGCCGTCGTCATCAGATAGCATTCTTGTGTTAGCCGAGGCGCCGAGCTGCCCGACACCGCGGGAGGTGGAGTATGTGGACCTAAGGTCGATCCTATGCGTACCATCTCAGTACCTTGTCAGTGCTGGACCAAACAAGCAGATGCATTTCTACATTTATATCGAGAAGACCGATAGGAAAATGTACTACTTGTGCTGTCGTTACTGTTAGACTTAAGTGATGCTTCTCAGGTGCTTAGAGCATACGTGTTGTGCGAATGTACCCTAGTTGTAGTTTTCAGTACTCCTTAATACTTCGACGAATTATTATATTGGTCCAATCAGCTTGCTGTTGTCATGTTGCAAAGTCCGCTTGCTCTGGACAGACCGATAATACAGTGTGCTCCCGCTCCCACATGTCAGTGTCACGTGTTCCGAGGGCCCACCTGCCAGTGTCACACCCCCTCCTCTTCCTTCCCCTCGAAGCCACTGTCCCAACTTCTCTTCCATCCTGCCACTCCCGTCCGATGGTTGTAATCTGTTGATTTTCGTTGGATTGTTTACAAGTAATCTACGTTGATAATGCAACATGCAAATGGCACAGACACAATTTCTAAAGTGGAAGCACTCACACTCTGCTATTGCACATATTTCTCAATATAGCTCGACCAACCCATTACAATAATTGTACTCACATTAAACACAACCGAAATTGCAACCATCCTAAACAACATCTAAACCCACATCACACCGCTGTCGTTGGAGTCCACCTCGATTGGTGACACTGCCATGCCCTTCCCAGCGACATCCACTCCCACCCGTGGCTTGCCCTTCGCCAAGGAGGCAACAATGGCGTTCTGCACAGCTTCGTCCCCGTCATCCTCCACATCGGAATTGACAATGACGAAGGTGACGGGGTTGGCGTGGACTGAGCATCGTCGCGCCTGGCGGCTCCTGCTCGAGCTCGACGCTGCATCAGTCCTTCCACAGGTAGGAGGGGCCGAGCTCGCATATGTAGCGTCGTCGCTCCTCTCAAGAAACCATGGCCATTTGATACTGCGACGGTAGGATCTTGGGGTGGATCCGCCGCGGCGAGCCCTACCAGAAGCGGTGGAGCGGATGGATCTGCCGGCGCGAGCCATGACAAGTTCCTAGGAGGGAGTAAGATTGTGGGCCAGGCGTGTCTAGTTCCTGAGCAAGGCCTCCCAGTGATATGTACGTGGGCAAGGTACCAAAAAATTTCGTCCAATGCACGCGAGAGGGCTTTTGAACCACGAAGGCGCGAGTTTTTTTGACAAGTCCACACGCTAGGTCCCCCACCTATCAGCTGAATGTGGACGGTAGGATTCTGCCCGAGTTATTAAGTAGGGATAAATCACGCTTCACCACTACCCTGACATCCAAAGGCTCCTCTTTCCTCTGCCCTCGCTCCCTTCGCTCATGGCTCGCAGCTCGTGCAGTTTGTCTCGGGCGGAATCAGGGTCGGCTCAATGCCGTCAGGCGGGTGCCCCCATCAGGTACCGGAGGGTGCCCTATGATTACTACCCCGATATGCTGTGTTTGTGCGGTGAGAAGAGGCCGAGATGGATTTCGTGGACCGACGAAAATACTGCAGGAAAATTCAGCAACTGCAGCATTAGAGTGGTAAGTTCCTACTGTAGGTACAATGGTAACCCAAATCCGGAAAGCGTAATGTAATTCTTTTTTTTTTGTTTCCTTCGATCTACTACGCAGGAAGGGAGGGGGACCGGCTGTGACAAGTTTGTGTGGATCGAAAAGCCACTGACAGGTTTTCATAGAGAGCTTGTTCAGGATCTGCGTGATGCTGTGTGGGACAAGAAAGAGGAGATTCATGCGATGGAGCGAGAGATCCGGGAGCTTCGCCAGGTGCAGGGGAGGCAGGGGCAGGGAGGTGGTGAGACAGACGGGCTCAAGATTAGGCCAGATAGTAGACACAATTTCCTCATTATCTAGGAATTATCTGTTGCATTTGCAGTTTATGTTACCATGTCGTTGTCTAGCAGTTGAAATAAGTTGCTGCTCCGTGGAGTGTAGCGGCCAGCTTAAGAAATTGTTTTCCAGCCCAGAAACTTATCATAAGTGTAATGCCAACAACAGGGATTTATTAAGCGCCTATAAATAAATCATGTCTATGCCACTAACACCCATCGATTTTGAAGAGGATTTAACCGCTCAGCTATCGCGATTGTTCAGATAGTAGTGGCACAGTCACAGTTTTGGATTCAACTAGTGGCCTCGACCGTATCAAATCCTAAAGTCGCGATACATTTTACTCCGAGTACGGGAGGCAAATTGTTTCGCCCGACAAGTTCCACGCACACAGCTCCAGAGTTTAACCGAACTACATATATAGGTTCAAGTTCAATACATCATTAGGCTGCTACTAACCCTCTTTCTATGCTTGGGTGGCAACTTTCTTCCTCTTTCTGTCACATCCACTGGCTTCTTCATCTCCTGCCTTCTTCCTCTTCCTGGGTGCCAATTTTCCTACCTTCACGTACCCTGCATCTCCAGGCCGAGGGAAGTCAGGCCAATCAGCACCAGAATCTTGTCCGGCATCATCACTAAACTCGTTTTGGTTTTCTTCCCGCAGCAAAATCACTGAGTTGGCTGTCTTGTTTCTTACCTTGTGCTTCCTGTAAAAAAAAGTACATGGATTACTACCTTATATCTATAGACTATAAAAAAAAATTTGTATGAATGTACCATCTCATACCTAGGTTTGGGAGCATTAAGGGGACATCCAGCAGCTCTATGGCCTATAAGATGGCAGGTCTTGCATCTGTTTTTGCCCTTCTTTGTAGCACAGAAAGCCGAACCCTTCATCTCGAGAAAATTCTTAAGCCTATTCACCCAGGGTCTTCCTCTGCCCCTTTTTGTAACTGGCTGGCAAAGCTCGAAAGACAGTTGGACTTGAGGCCACTGAGATGGGTCTGTACATGGCTCGACAAATCTAGCGTACGCAGCTCTGAACTTTTCCATAGAGTAGTAGTCTGACAAATACTGATCCAAATATGGTAGAGTTCTTTTCTTCACCAAGAAGGCCAAGGCGTGGTCGCAAGGTTTCCTGGTATGCTACCACTCTAAGCAGCTGCATTCTCGCAGCTGGATGCTCACAACATCCCTTTTGCCACTCTTGGACATATCGACCACCTCACAGCTTCTGCTGGTTGATGGGAGAACCTTAAGATGAGAAAGTTCTCGGCTTCTCTTGTGCAGTTGCTGTACAACTAGCGGTAGCATATGTCCTCTAAGTTTCCTACCGATCTCTCTCCTTATATTTAATAGCTTCATGATCATACCACGTATGCTGTCCATCAAGATATGAACAGGACGCACTTTTATATCCTTCACCCAGTTATTCAGGCATTCTGCAAGATTGTTGTTTATGTAATCAACTTTGATGTCAGGGTTGAATTGACTCCTCTTCCATAGCTACGAATGATGGATGGCTAAGTACTCTGGAAGTTTAGGGGCTTCGGCAAAAATCTTGCTCATGAAATAATCGCTGCTACTAGGTTTGTAAACTCTAGCAGCAGGAAACATGTAACGAAATACGTTGCCTGCGTAGTGTGAGTACAAGTTGAGCATCATATGGGCATGGCATTCTCTACCTTCAGCTCGCGGGAACACCTCCTTCACTGCATCCGTCAGCCCTTTGCATGCATCCGTGGATATAGCCAATGGATCCATGTGGCCTATTGATCTCCTGAGCTGCCTCATAAACCAGACCTAGTTTTCCTCCGTTTCTGTTTCAAACAGCCCGAATGCCACTTGGAACATCCAGTTGTGAACATCAAGTGTTGTGGCAGATGGCAGGCAGCCTTTCCATTTTCTAGTTAGGACATTGCTATCTACACTCAGATACGGCCTACAGCTGTCCTTGAATCCCTGGATGCAAGGTTTAAGCGCCATGAAAAAACTTTTGAAATATATTTTACCACCTTCTGATTCGGTGTAAATCTCCACAACACTCCCCGGACACCTAGCTTGTACCTCCGCCTTGAAGTTGTATAGCATCCTGAAGCTATTGATCCAATCCCCGTGCAAGACCCCCAGAGCTTTCTCTTTACCTTTCCAAACCGTGTAATACGGAAGGACAATGTTGTATTTAGAACCGAGGCTAGTCTGAATATTCTTCGCGGTCTCCTTAGGGTTATCGTTTAGTATGGACATAGATTGCATAGCCACCCACTCCGTATCGGCCATTGAGGATTTCAGTTTGCTGCCTGTCGGGCACATGTGTGGAGGGCCCATTTTGTTCACCTGCAACACATATTCATTTAAAAGATAAGCGGAGTCGACTAGTTGCCAGAAAGATATCGCACATCAATTGTAGTTATAGAGTGAAAAGAGAGAGAGAGAGTTCTAATGGTTTGCTGCATTCATTGCCCCAATACCCTAATTGCAGTCGACGCGGGTAAGGATCTTGCTGTGATCCTCCATGGACAATGTACCTCAGCCCGTCCATTCATCCACGTTAACTTGCAAACAGCCTCATACCTCTCGATAGAGTTCTTCAGTCAATAAACGTCGAACTCCCCCTTGATACAAAAATGCCGGAACGACATCCTGAACTCATGCATGCTCCTAAACTCGGTGCCGACCGAAATTATAGGATACTCGTGGTCATGTTTCATTTGTTCTACTTCAACACCCAAATCATCGACCGGAATACCAGCCTCATCGTTAAGTTCCTCGTCTATTTCATCATCACTAGATTCTTGATCCTCTACAGTGCCTTCTTCTTCATCTGATTCAGAATCTTCGCCATCGTCTCTGATGCCTAGTACTGCACACATCATATTGACTCCCATGGGTGGGGCTACACCATCGTCTCCACCCAGATGGACGGGAACATTGCCCCAGTCCACCTCACTGGCAACTCTGTTTTCTCCAAGACACTCGGTTGGTTCTGCTGCAACCACATGGAGTGGTCTTACGTTTGCACGCATCCTAGGTACTTCAGTGGACAAACAGCAGTCGGAATCAATTTCATCTTGAGTGTACAGAACCCTCTTGCTCTTCCTGTGTACATCCTCCTTCCTGATGTAATCTTTCCTGATGGTATCAGTAGGGCTTGACATCCGCGTTCCATTCCCCATCAAACTAGGCCTTTTGCTGCCGCTCTTGGGTGTGATCTCCTTACTGCCTCCCCTCATGGGTGTTGGCTCCAGGGTGCTGGCATTATTGCCTGACCTCTGCGGCGTGTTCTTCTTCGAATTAGCCCTTTTACTGCTACTATTGGGCGTGTTCTCCTTCGTGCTGGCATTATTGCCTGACTCCAGCAGCGTGTTCCGCTCCAAATTAGCCCTTTTGCTGCTACTATTGGGAGTCTTCTCCTTCGTGCTGGCATTATTGCCTGACCTCAGTGGCGTGTTCCGCTCCAAATTAGCCCTTTTGCTACTACTATTGGGCGTGTTCTCCTTCGTGCTGGCATAATTCCCTGACAGCGGCGTGTTCTGCTCCAAATTAGTGTTTTTTCTGCTCCCACTAGGTGTGGTAGCCTCCGTGTTGGCCATCTTCACCTCTTTGCTACCACTCCCAGGAGTGTTCACCATCGTGCTAGCCCTCTTAGCGTTTTTGCTGCTACCATTCGGTGTGGCATTTTGACTGGATCTCAGGGGTGTACTCTGCGGCGTGGTGCCTTTTGTCGTGCGACTCTTGGGCGTCCTCTTCTCTGGCGTGGTCTCCTTGGTGACGTTCTTCTTCGGGGTGCCCTTTCTGGGGATGCTCTTCCTGTTCCTCTTTATGACGCTCCTCTGTTCAAAGCCACCCTCAGTCGCACCAGCCCTAGTGATGTCATGGATCAGGTCACCCCTGCCTTCTAAAAGTCCATCATCTCTATTGTCGAGTTCCAATTCCTCTCCAACCGTGAACACTACCAAGTGGAAGTAAACTTCACATCTATAATGTTTCCTTGTAAATGGTACGACTAAATCCCTGGTATCTTTCACTTCGATAGCCTTTTTGCTCCTGTAACCATAATATAACAAACGTGCTTCCTGGGAGGACCCCCACAGCACCTTCACACGTAACGATGCCATCCAGTCAGATAACTCTACCACTTCAGGGTCGTATCTGCCAAGGATTACATCATACTCATCATAGAATTTTTCTGTGCCATCATCTAATTTTGCAGTATAATCCGCGACACCGATACGAACGATTACTTTGCCATCATCAGGTTCTTTAGGATAGAAACCTCCGAGAGGTTCGAGAGATGAAGTGGCACCATCAGACCCAGCCCCAATGCCACCGCCGCCATCACCAGCGTCATCGTTAGTTGGATCAACCTCGGTGGAAGTACCAGGACCAGGAGCAAGGCGAGGGCCCTTAACAGTGGGAGCTACATTACATGGTGGACAGGCAGGGCCCCTTCTAACGGCAGCCACAATAGGATCAGCTGCAGCCATGCCACCTCGACGATCAGGAGCAATTCCCACAATAGCAGTGTTTCGAGTGCTAGCAGAGTCCAGACCATGAGCTGGCTTCAGACCAGCAGCTCGCTGAACCCGAGCACGGGTTCGAGGAGGAGACAAGGCATCAGTCTTTGCAACAAAAGTGGGGCAGCCTCCAGAAGCCTTAGTTTGCTCAACACCGGTAGGGATTGGGTCAACAGCGTCCAGATCAACAACAACACGAGGACGACCAGTACCAGTAGATTCCAGAGCACGGGTTCGCACAACTTGAGGACTGTTTCGAGGAGGATCAGCACACAAGGCGGCGGTCTTGGCAACAACAGCGGGGCAGCCTCCGGACGCCTTAGTTTGCTCAACAGCGGCATGGATTGGGTGAGCAGCAGCCGCAATAACACGGGCACGGGGACGGGGATGACCAATACCAGTAGATTCCAGAGCAGAGTTTTCCACAACGGCAATACAGGGACTCCTACGAGGAGGTTGCCTGATAGAAGCATGTCACGGACGAGGAACCACATTTTGCTCAACAACAGCAGGGGTTCGAGTTAGACCTCCCTGTCCAATAATAGTTGGGCGACTCCCAGTAGCAGGAGCTTCCTCATCCACTATGTTACACACCAGCATAACCACATGAAGCCTAACATGCTATTTCATCAACCCAATTAGCTGATTGTCACACGCTATAGGAACCATGAAGCCTCGTTCATCAACGATGTTGAACCGTGCAGTCTGCTCTGGCCTCATTTCAGCAAGTTCACGCACAACAGTAACCAAACTAGGGATAGTGCATAACTGCATAGGCGCTACTTCCATCTTCAGATTCTGAGCATGTTTCCACGTGCTCTTCCCATGTGCTAATTTAATGAGGTAGCCGCAGATGGCCACCAGAACCGTTTATTTGGGTTCAAGGGAGATCCTAGTTGACAGAAAATTGGAGACAAAAGATAAGAATTGTTTGTCAGCGTCGTGCTAGCAAACAATTCTATGTTCGATATATCTCTGTAATGCCAATAGCCAGCTAGCAGTTATAGGTAGTGCGAATAGCAAAGAGAAGAGTAGCTCACCCGAAATTAGCCAGAAGTACTTCTTCCTCGGCAAATGGATCTTCCATCCTTCGCGCTGCTTAGCTCGTCGGCGGTAGAGGCGGGCTAGATCGTCGCAATGGCTGGCACAACATTCGGCATTAGAGCTCGGTAGCAGTTAGTAGGCGTAGCAACTTGGCGCCGGAAGTCAAATGCCCGAAGAGATCATTCTGGTTGGAGAGGGGATTTCGACGCCGCCAGTGCTAGGGTTCATGCGAAAGGAGGGAGGGAGTGGATTTGTGAATTTGGTCAACGCACCATGCTCGTTTAGTATCTCGTTTCGCCTAGGTGGTTGCCGCGTTGGCGCTCGCGTCACAGAAATATTACTGACATGAGGGTCCCGACCGTCTACTTCACGGGGCAGTTTTACGGCATGTTTGGATTTGGTAGGGGTGAGACGAGTTTGCATTGAATGGCCCCTCTCCGTAGTTGGCGGCCCAACTTTTCGAAACGCGGTAATTTCAGGCAACTTAGGTACCGCCATGCGTTGGCCTGCCAACTTTGGTACCGCAGACGAACAAGCCCACGATGGCGGTAGTGCATGCATGATGAAGAAGAAGTTATATATTTTGAAGTAGCTAGGGACTTGATGAAAACTTATGTCTGTTTATTGTGAGGTGGTATATACTAACCCCTCATATGATGGAGAACTTATGCGGTGTTAGGATTGCACCCCTTTTGAGGTGGTGATAGGATCTCACCATAGATGTTGGTCGTGATCGGTTGGATCACACTAACTTGGTAGGTTGGAACTGCTGATGCTTGTGCCCATATGATCATGCATGCTTAACTAGTTTATGCTTGTGTCGTGTGTTTGTGAACTTGATTTGTCTACTTTAGTTGTGATCCTCATATGTTGCATATGTGTTATGTCTCACAGAAATACAACTGGTGCGTGGTGTAGAAAGAAGCCAGAAATCTACAAGACATGGGAGGAGTGCAGCCAACAAGTGACGGGTTACTAGCACAATCTCCATAAGGGTTTAAGACTCTAGAGCAGGCACAAAAAGCCTACTCTGAGTTCTTAGCAAAGCATCCCCAGAAGGAACAACCGTCAGTAGATATGAAGATCAATTTCACTCCACTGCCATCAGTTCATCAACAAGTTCATCCACATGAGCAGGTTCCACCTATACGGGGTGCAAGTATGATCAAAGACATCATCATCGTTGGCCTAATCATGTGGATTATTCACTACCAGTTGTTCTGATTCATGTTGATTGATCATGTAAGATCTTAAACCCTGATGGCTAGTTGGTAAGCTCACCATTTTGCCATGCGCGGTAAGCACATCAGGCCGTATGCGGGCTCCCAAACGTGCAACTTTGCACCAGCAGAGCCCAATCTAGGAAACCAAACAAAGTGGCCATATGGGCTCTCCTAGTGGGGAAACAAAAATACAGGCAACCAAATAAACAACCCATCCTGGACCGAGGGAAATCTCCCGCCATGCAGCACCCAGCGAGCAACCAAACACGCCCTTAGTTGTCTGCACTTCCCTTGCATTGTGACCAATATGATTCTAAAAGAAGCCCACATCCAGACTCGACTACAATGCTTGAACCGAGCATTCATCTGGCCTATCCACAGCGAGCGCATGAGTGCATGAGATCGTGCAAGGCTATCTTCTCCTCCCCTTTCTCTCTCCTCTCTTAAACATGTTCATCCCAACGACTTGTTATTAGAACATACAAACTTCAAATCGAGTCGAGCTCTACATGAAAAAGATACGCATTGATGATGTGGTTCCATTCTGATCATCGATTTTGAGGTTCGAAATTCGTCTCTTCTCATATTGGTGGTCAAAGTTGGAGCTTTTTTGGGAGTTTTTCTTCAGATTTATCGCACAAAATCAATAGTTCGAAATATCCTTTAAGGAGTAGCTTGATCTAGTTGTTCCCCACAACTCTCATGTTGTAAGTTTCCCGTTTTAATGGATGTATATAATTCCATATGTAGCTTCTCAAGGTTGAAGATGGAGTTGTTTTACCTCCTCTCTCAAACATCTCCTCTCATGAACATGTTCTTGTATGTGCGGTTGAAGATGGGGTTGGAGATAAGCTTGAGGTAAAAGGCCTATTCGATGGGCGAGTCGTGCAGGTAGAGTTTCTGCTTGAGTTTTTGGATGTGTCGAGCAAAGGGGATTCAACCTCAGCAGGTACCCCGCTTCCCCACATTGTTGGCGTAGCCACATTAGGTGCTACATCGCCTTCCAACGCTGGTGTTGCCACAACAGGTGCCTCGCCACCCTCTGTCGTTGATGCACCCGTAGCAGGTGTCATGTAAACAGTTATAACAACCCGCTAACAAAGAACATATCGGTGCTAATGAGTGTTTATGTGTGCCTGTTAAAGTGACAATCAAACTAGTGCAGACAACCAAACAACATGCATTTGTTGTTATTCTCGTGCAAAACAAAATTCATGCGGGTTATCAAATGATATGCAAAAGATTGTATGGAGCTCGTATGAGTGTGGCAGTGCTAGCCTCACTACTGCCACAGGGAACCGAGAAAGAGGTGCAGCATACCAAATGCGCCCGTTTAGTCTTCGGCGTAGCAAGGCCAACTTTTATCGGATCACCTCCCTATTCTATGGTTTTTCCACGATGGCCAAGTGGTATGATGACATCAAGAGCTGGAGAAACCCAATCATGAAGATGTTGGTTGCGGTGACCCAGCATACCACTGCATTATGTAGTACACTATAGTCATTGACATAACACCAATGAAACACCGTTCACTAGTATTACATCCCTCAGAGTGGTACAACAGAAACACAGCAGGTCCAAGGCATGCCTATATATTACAACTCAACTCTTTACAAAAGATCCAGAGAACACTCTAGGTTAAAGAGAGAGAAAGAACTTCTTACAAAGAATAATAGGAATTAATAACTCAGAATTATCTAGTAACTAAGACTAGTATCTAAACTATTTGGCTTGCCATTACTGCTATTGCAATGCTCTACAGAAATAGGTTTTATGGCTAGAGAATCTACTCCTATCTAAACCGACCCTTTATCTTCACTTCAGCTGATGTATATGTTGAATTCATTGACTTTATTAAAGAACTTGAGTTGCCGATGATGGTTTCTTGAGCAGAAATTGATGTTGACGTCGTCTTCAATGGCTTAGAACCTAGCAAGGGTTAAGAAGGTACGGTTGAGTACGAGCGTACTCAGCAAGTTCACTAAAAAGGAGTGTATGATGCACTATCTCTACAACCACAGACCATAGATCGTAGGCAATGCAGGTTTTTATAAACATTTCTACAAAGGTTGCTTTTATTCTGAAAACTATGTCCGACGGCCTTCACAGGTTGACCGGAACTTCATGGGGTTCCTTTCCTGCCGCGTTTGTAGCTCCTTCCCGGAACAGGGAGTAACATGTCACAATTCTTACACTCTGCAAAGGTGCGTCACTTTTCCCACAAGAGACCTTAGCCTTGTTGCACAACCAAGCCGCGAGCTTGTCCACACTTCCTTGGTATGGGGCCCAGTCTAAGATCCAAGCCAATCGCTGCCCTCTCCGGGGCTGACTCCACCTCCGTTAAGCCCCCGACTAGGGTAGGCTACAACCATGGTGAGTTCCCGAAGACTATGAGCTGGTGATGCCCCTGGTAAGCTCCATAAAAGGTCCGACTATACCTCCGGCAGCCACTCATAAATAATCTAGACACCAAAATCGTGGGGCCTAAGGGTTCCCACCCATATGTTGGATCCACACCGGGAATCCCAACGTCACGATAAGGTCATCTTGCCTCCATATGAAAGGGAGAAGATACAGCTGACTTTCCCGTCCCATTCCAAGTCTTATGGTTGACGCGTAATATACGACGCTAGAATCACTGGCGACATTGGTTGTTAAGTCCTATATATTATGTTCTTTCACCACTGGAACTGTATTAATAGATTATTACCATTTGGTAAATAATCCATAATCATATTATTATGAAAATAGTGTTTTCTGTCCTTTTTGAAATGCAGGTGATGACACAATTGAGTTACAAGCATATAAAATAATCAAAGGACATGAGCAAGTTGTGAACTTGCCTTTTCGGATTGCAAGATTATGCACTCACGGTCTTCAAGACAATAGAAGATCCAAATTCTGTAAACATCATCATTGGTCCAGTAAGGACAAATGTTTTAAAGAAGTAATATGCTGATGCATAAGTAATGTAATGCATTTTGTAAAATCCCAAGATAAATCCCCAATAACATGAATGAGTTTATTTTAAATGACACCTTTGATATTTGGCTATTTATCATGTTTACTTCACAAGTAAAAGATAACTACAAAGAATTTAAATTTTTAACATGCAAAGTGTGCAAGTGAAGTGTAATAACACTTTGAGATTGAGGTGAATTACTATCTAGTAATTATGATAGATGTTGGTGTGATAGATTGTTAAGAGTTCAAGAACTTATTTATAAGGTTGTCGTTTGAAGTGGCAAAACGAATAGCCTTTGAGGAAAAGATTACGCTGATAAGGTTTAAACAATCGTTAATATGAATAGATTATAATTGATGATATTTGCGTTGGCTTGATAAGTTTGGACTCGAGATGCTTTAAGGTTTTACTGAAATAGACAAAAGTTAACTATAAAAACATATTTAAACTTTATACATTATCTATATAATTTTATGGACCAAAGTTAGCTTTAAAACATAAATAGACCTAGGGTATGATGTGTTTAAAGTATTTAAAAGTTTTAAGCTTTATAATAAGCATGTTCGAGACTATGAGATCATTCACTTCCGATTTAAGTGAATGATGAGTTTAAATGTGCTTGGTTATTATGAATTTGATTTGACTTATTAAATAAAGAAGATTTGGCTAATAACAATAATGTGTTAAGGTTTTAAAAGTCATGTTAAGTATGACGTAGTTGAGAAGTAAAGAGCATTTACTTTTATCATAAATGAATGATCTTTAAAACTTAGTTAAAATTGTTGGTTTACTTGGATTTAAGGTTTTATACGATTTTTATAAAGTTAATAGTTTATATTTTCAGTTTTGCATAAATCCAAGTTATGGTTTTGGAACTAGCATTTGAATATAAAGGGTTTAAGGTTTTATATCATATTATGATTATTTCCTATTTAAGAAATATTCTTAAAGAATTTACCAACTAAATAATAAATGAGGATTTATTTCTTAATAACCTTAAAATGTTTTGGAATAACATAATTAGCATTTTTCTAGGGAAACATACTTACTTAAGATCTTAGAAGTGAATTTTATTTAATTTTAGGTGTTATCCTTATTTTTACAAAATTCCACAAAGCATTATATATCTTTAAATACTTGCTTCAAGATGTATTTGAAAACAAATTAAGTTAGTATTTTTATAAAATAGTAGACTCATTTTTATATGTAAAAATGATTTTTACTCAATTTCTAAGTCTTTGTTTTATTTTATGAAATTCCCCTTAGGTCTTAATGGTATTAATATTTATTTACATTTTGTTTAACTCAAACAAGTCATATTACATGTTTTCTAGATATATATTATTTTTGTGATCATTTTGATATATTTTAACTATTTTTAGGATTTTTCTATATTTTTCTAGGGCTAAAACAATTTGAGGAGTACTTTGGTAATTTTACATTTGGTTTATTATTTCTTTTACAATATTTTTTTTCTATTTCCTATACAATTACTCTGGCATGTGGGCTGGTTAAGACCAACTCGGCCTAGTTGGGCCTCGGGTCAAACCCTACCCTAGCCCAACCCTACTCCTCTCTCATCTCACACGCACACACGCACTGGTTCGTTCAGAACCAACACCCGCACGCATGGACACTAAGACACGCATTCGTTTCCCACTCGCATCGGCGATGCATCGCCGCCAGCGCTGCTCTGGCCGGCTACTATCCGTCTCTGGCGCCGCTGCTAGTCTACACAAGGTCTGTCGCCTTCTTCTCCATCGAATCCCCAACCGGCGCATCCCAACGCCACTCTCGCACACATCTTCTCCTCGAAACCCTCGATCTGCCGCCACCGTATAGCGGGTCGACGACGATGGATTCCGGCACCACCGGTCACTGTCATGTCCAGGCCATGAACTCCTCCACCGGTTACCTGCCGCGTCCATGCTCCTCTCTGCGCACCCAGACAAACCCTAGGTTCACCGGTCGATCTGCTATCCATGGCGGTGCATATGGATCCTCCCGTTCCTTGTCGTCTACGCTACTCAGTCCAGGTCGAGGCCCACCTCTTACTGCACCCTCTCGGCGACCTTGCCTCCCTCTCAAGCCCCTACTCGACCACATGAATGCCACTGGTTGCAATCGCACATCGACCTGGTTTGATGTGACATGGACACCACAACGTTGGTGTGGCTATTGTGTCTGCTTCAACTACCTCAACCCGACGCCGGCGGGATGGTGCTCTAGGCGCAACCCTGGTGACCTCCGGTTTACCAGCTTATGGCTCTGCTTCTCTGTTGTTGTAATGGCGATGACCATTTGGTTATTGCCGTGCTACTGCTACAACATGGCCATCGACCACACTCACCTCTCCTTCGGCTTCAACAACCCTTCAGGTAAACTCTACTGTGACCGGCCATCGAGTCGATGACTCTGCTCGTGGTTTGTGGTGTTTCTTTCGAGCCAAGATATGGTGTTAGTGCAGACATGTGGTGGTGTCTCAATTTGGATGAACTATTGATGATCAGATCATGCACAAGCATGACCTTGGACAAATATGAATTGGAATATGCAAAGTAGATTCTTTTTATCTACTTAATATCTTGATAGATATATGATTCCTAGAGCAGATTTTCTAGGAAGATGAGTTAAATTAACTACTGATGACTTGCAGATGATAAATGATGGATTTGATTTTATGGGTTAGATATACATGGTAATGTGAACCTATGGTCCAGAATTGATTATAGCCCCCCATGGGGTATATTTGTATCTATTTAAAATGATTCCTAGTTTATGAACTAGGAAAATGATTTGAGAGTTGTGTTTGATCTCAAAGTTTATTAGCTGCTGATTCAAATAGTGGATTCTATTGGTCTGGTTGTTCCACTATGGTGCCTCTTTAGAGTGTGCACAGTGGACATCTGAGAGTAGCATGATTTTCTGCTATAAATCTCCTCTGCCAATGATGCTTGGTCTGAGGCTCAATTTAATGGATAAGAACAGATGTTTCCTTTGACTTCCCCTTTTAGCTCAATGATGATTCTTGCATACCACTTGTATGCAAGACTGAGAGTAACTCTTCTACCCACCCAAACTATTCTTTGATCAGTTCTTATAGAAACAATGATTATAATTTGAGGTGGGAATTAACCTGAGGCTTGACCTTTTATGATGTATACTTCTGGATATTGATCCACTTCTTTTCTCCTAAGTGGAGATGATAGTGGTGTTGATGTCCCTTGAGTTCACTAGTTCAGCTGCAAATTGTCCTTCTAATCTTTTACTCCTCCTCCTAGATGAATCTGCTACTGGTATTACTAAATATTGATGTTGTTGTCCTGCTCCACCTGGTGCTGATCTATTTCCTAACTCCTCTAAGTGAGCATATGAACTTTGTCTGGGTCTGATTTCTGTGAACGAGTTGGTTATTTGTTGTTCTAGTGAATAACAATGATGTGTGTGGATGAATGTTCTTGGTGATGAGCTGGGAAGATTAAGTGGTTTTCTAGAGGTGATGTTCTCGTATATAAGGAGGAATATGGTACTGGATAGCACCCTTGCTACGGTTGTGTTACCTCAAATGGCAATTGTCTCTCTCTAATGTGTTGACAACACATCCTTGTGCATGTACTGTGTATGCTGCTTGCTAGTGGGACCCTACACTTGTGGATCAGCTCAACTCTGAAGATCTTTTCTGGCTATTGTTACAGTTTTACTTTTACCTGTTTACTATGTTGGTGAAACTTGCCCCTTAAGGCCTATGATGTTGAACTGAGGCAAAAGTCTGATAAGAACATATACTACTATTTGGACCCTCTTTGAGAAATACCCAATGATGAGATTAGCAATGCATTTCATTGCAAATCTGAGGGTACAACTAACACTAATCTCCCTCTTCTATTCTCTTGTCTTTTGTTTTTGTTTTGCAGGAATAGGGAATATGAAGATTACAAGATAAAGAAAGAGTTTAATATCTAGTTGGAATTTCTTTATTCTTTTGTAATTCCTCTTTTGTTTGGAAATTGTACAAACTGTAATACTGTGTATTATTAATAAAGTTAATTTTTTTCTCTCTTTTGTAATTGGAGAATCGTAGTTCCTTGAATTCATATTTCTGTAATGTAATCTTCCACTACATTTTATTTAATTTGTTGCTACTAAATGCAGAAAAGAATAAGAAGTATCCTTTTGTTTATTATATAAAGGACAATAAAGTATTTATATTCACTTTATATATAAGATTTCTTTTATATTATATTATTGTGATGTCCTTATTATAAGGATATTGTAATATACATTTATTATGAAAAGTAATCCATTTTGTTGTCTCATTGCAATTCTTTTTCCATTATTATTTTTAAAGGTCCATGTGTTGTATGATGAAATAAATTTGTATTTCAATTCTCAATTTCAAATATGAATTGAATTGTTTTCCCAAGACACAGAAATATAGTAGAGGTTATGTCGAAATCCGTAACACTTGCCCTGATGTTTTCATCAGAACAAGAGAGACCTTGATCCCTCACTAGCTTCTTTAGTTTGCGCGAAAATTCCCCGAATTTTCTGATGCATGAATGGAATGCACATACCTTATTTCAGCTTATTTCTAAGCTCTAATGCTGGGATGTGACATTGGTGCACATGTTGTTCCTGATTCTGATCTGCTACCTAGAGCTCATCCTGCCTACCAGCTTCCTCTACATGTCATGATCGGAGTGTGGAACTATCCATACAGGTCAAGGCACCCACCACACATGGAAACCAAGCTATCACATGCTGAGTTTGAACATCCCGATGAGTTTGACACATTCCCAACAAACATGTCGGCTAACATTGTGAGATTGTGCTACCACAGGTTGAAGAGTGTTGGATGTTGTGTGCAGACGATAGTCGGGGACCTGGCGACGCAAGGCAAGAGAGATCATGCACCTCCATCTTCATATTCATATCCCTGGTCGTGGCCATTGTGTTGTACCTCACGCAGTTCTAGGTTTTGATGGTGACCTCTATGCTTTACTTGCTGCACCATCCCCAGTTCCGCAACAAGATGCCCTATGTCCCCTTCAAATTCTATAGAAGGTTGCCTACTATCATCTCCGTGGAACTCTGGGTGCCCTAGATGTCGTGGGCAGGCCGTGACCCTAGACCAAAGGGCCCTTGCGGGGGTAGGTGGGATCCCACGCGGGACCCTGGTAATGACTCCATGAGACGGGAAGGCGCCCGGGGAGCATCTAGCAAGCAGAGATTGGATTTATGGGATAGAACCCGGCGCCCATGCGCGGCTCAGGCGCGGTAGGCCACGCGGTCAGGCCGTGGGAACGCCCTGCCACGTTGTATCCATGCACGCGGTGCGTCGCAGCGCGGTGACCAACTCTTGTAGTGTCCCCTTTTCACTATAAAAGGAGGCCCATGTTGGTGGATCAAGGGGGAAGAGAATTAGAAGGGAAAGAACTAGTTGGGTTCTTCCCCGGGAATAGATTCTATAATCATGTGATCGTACACCATATAGTGGATATTTGTAGGACGTAGGGGCCTGAACCTGGGTATAAAACTTGTGACTCTATGTGATTGTGTGTTCGTCTAGCTCGCCGGATGTTGCGACCCTGACAGAACTAAATAGGGGATCTCCCATCCCTAGTGTCGAAATCCAGGACACGGCATCTAGCGCACCAGGTAGGGGGCGCATCCGTCACGAGCTCTCCGCGACGAGACCGCCATGCCCGGACTACTGCGTCCCGGAGCATGGGTGACCTACCGCCTCCTCGGATCTGACGAGGAGATGGTGGATGACCTCCGTGTTTCGTCCATCCCCCCCTACTTGAGCTCTTGCTCCCACTGTGGGGCGATCCTTCAAGTGAACACCACCATGCAAGCATGTCACCACCTCCCCTTATCCTGCGGGGCGATTCATCTAAGGAAGGATTGAGGAGGAAGCAGGGTACGTGGTTGCCTGGGTGCGTGCACTACGCGTTGCATGCGTGCAGCGAGTGTGGTCAGGTCAAGGTGCAGCGCGTTGTGGTGGTGTGCGTGTTGTGTTGGTGCAGGTCGGTGTTAGGCTAGGTGGTGTGTGTGAGTCTTGTTGGGTGCGGCTGCGCGCAGGTGCGTGTCGGTCGGGTGTGCCGCGTGCGTGTGTGTGTTTGGTGATTGGCGGCAGCGTGGGTGTCATGTTACATGTGTGGTAGATACGGTTTGGTTGGCTGTGTGGGCTTGGACCGCCCCGGGGTTGTAGGCTGGCCGGCCGGCCCTTTGGGCTGGCCACCTCCACCAAAATACCTTATTTGTTTTATTTTTAAAAGTACTTTAGCAAATAGGTTTTAGACAAACTAAAATATCCGTAAAGACTAGGGTTTTCGATTTGAAATTAAAAGAGGGGACTCATTAGAAAACAAAATAGGATTTTAGCAAAATATTTTTTAGGAAAAATATGCATGATGCCATGGCGATGCATAAAATAAAAATAACAGACATTTAGTATTTCAAAAAGTTTCCGGGTATTAAACGCGTTAACCCCACGTCAATATCCCTTGAGATGTACTCCCTCCGTTCAGAAATATAAGATATTTTAGCTTTGTAAAATGAGTGTATCTAGACCCTTTTAGTATGTAGGTTCACTCCAAACCAATATGAACCTATACACTAAAAGACATCTAGATACATTCTATTCACAAAGCTAAAACGTCTTATATTTCCGAACGGATGGAGTATTTAGCAAGGGCGGTAGTTCAAAAATGTTTGGTCCATTTACACCCTTTTTTAGCAGACATATCTAGAATATTCTACTTATTACATTTAATATAGGTAAATTGCATAAAACCTCTATCATGTATTTGTTAGATATGAACTCTACACCATGATATTGAAGGAAATTGAAATGACAAAAGACAAAATACATTATATTATTTCTAAGTGGCACAAATTAAGCCATACAAAAAATGCAATTTTACTTTTTCTTAAATCTATGCAACTGAAAAAAATTTAAGGAAAAACTCCTAACCAAGTTTCTACTAGAAAATGGGGTTCAATTTAGCACAAGTACATCTATATAATAACATATTTTACACTTTGCATATAGAATATAACTCTAGCACAATATTTATCAAGATTGTATGTTGTTATTTTAGCATAATATAATACAAAATAAATCAATTAAAATCTTGTATGGATATAACCATTTGCAATCAAGTAAAAAGGTTTAGTACAAATAAGGTGAATAGTATAGATTCGATATCCTATGGGGTAATTAACCTCTCATCATCCCATTCTAAAAAAAAATACTCAAAGTTAAATGATCACTTTTTCTAAGTAATAGGGAAGAAGACCGAAACATGCCTCTGAAAGACTCTACTGAGACAAAAAGATGTGCTGTCAAAAAGGTAGAGGAGGTAGGATTACTAATGTGTAATGGTGGTAAATATGGAAACATGCTAATATACATTTGTATACAAAATGAATAAACATAGGCGGAAACCATGGAACTCCATAATTTATTAATATTGTTGTAGGATTACAAGAATAACTTGCATATAAGTAAATCCTATTTTTCCATATAATCAAACTAAATTCATTGATCTATTGCCTACATGTTCCCAGAGGCTCAAAAGACAAGATGATTAATTATATTCACAAGATGCATCTTGTAGAAGACATTTGATCACACTATTGTTTATGGTCATTGCCTTCAAGCTTGTATAAATTATCCTTCATAGTGCATTGATAATGCAAAGTAACAATATAATCTGCCAGGGCCTCGCGTCCTTCTATGCAAGTATTATCTGGCCTCATCGTTTTTGGAATTCTGAGTGAAGTCTATGATTAAGAAATATTTCACCATGTTAGTCATAAAAAATTATTAAAAATCCTAACCTCAATTTGATCGGGAGTAGCCTCGTAAATCATTGGTCACCGAGTGCGGTAAAACTTTATAAAAAATCTCCGACGCCATAGCCGGCCATGGATAAATTAATTAGAAGCAATAGCAATAACACATTGTGGCTCCATGTATACACATATTGAGTAATTGTTTATTGGTTTGAGGAAACTGCAAAATCCTGATGGTACTAGGTGTATGTTTTTTCTTTTCAAATTGGATGATCTCCTGGCATCAACACCGATTGATGCACATAACTATTTAATATTATACAAAAATTAGTAGACCGAACAACGTGAACCCACAAAAGAAAACTCAAGGCCGCATGCCTCACGACAGTAACTCTACCATGCAACCACTTATCCTACGTTAAGACAGATATACAAGCGAACAACACATAACTCTTAGACTAAGTCTTAAAATAGAAAACGTCACCTGCGCCGATGGTAACAAGTCCGAAAACATGTCAATCCAATGATTTTTATCCTAAAGGCAAACTTTGCGCCACCACCTTTCTTGATTGGGCTAGTTGAGTGAAGACTCCCAAAATTGCTCCCATGTACTCCATTTAGGGAATCCACACTTAGTAATATATTAATATGTTCATTATCACCAAATGGACGATAAGCTTGAAGCATATGATTTCACCAAGATGCTCATCTTGAACTTGCGTTCTCAACCTTGGTGATGATCACCACTTAGTATCATCCTTCCAATTGATATATGAAGATTCCTTTTGACGCAATCCCATAGAGAGATACCTAACCCCACATTGGAATAGCATACACACATATCATGGGCTAGTTCACAAAGTGCAAGTACCAGTTGCTTACCATATCATGAGAACACTAGATCCCACTCTGTAGATCATCTACACCTCGTGTCATTATGAACTTCAATATAATATTTGCACATTGTCTTGACCAATCTTGTATAATTTCTTGTCTCTTTATTACGATGCTGTCTTGAAGGTAAACACATATGTACATTCAATATTCTTCTTCAAGACAAGCTTGCCAAAACCATTTTACAGATCACACCTTGAGCATCACCCTGGTCACCACTTGATCTTAATCCCATAGAGAGATACCTAACCCATTATTGGAATAGAATACACACATATCATGGGCTAGTTCACAAAGTGCAAGTGCCAGTTGCTTACCATACCATGAGAACACTAGATCCCACTTGGTAGATCATCTACGCCATGTGTCATTATGAACTTGAATATAATATTTGCACTTTGTCTTGACCAATCTTGTATAATTTCTTCTCTCTTTATTACGATGATGTCTTGAAGGTAAACACATATGTACATTCAATATTCTTCTTCAATACATGCTTGCCAAAACCATTATAT
Source organism: Avena eriantha (assembly GCA_910589775.1). Taxonomy (NCBI): domain Eukaryota; kingdom Viridiplantae; phylum Streptophyta; class Magnoliopsida; order Poales; family Poaceae; genus Avena; species Avena eriantha. The sequence goes on from OU342740.1 coordinate 382,913,406, forward strand.
GGATCACACCATAAACATCACCCTGGTCACCACTTGATCTTCATCATGCTCCATCATAATCTCTTGAAACAAAAAATAAATTCCCCATGTCGTCGTGCCACCACATCAGTTTTGCTGCCCCTAGATGGGGTCTAGGAAGAAATGGAGGGCGTTGCATCCCGCACGGTGTGATTCTGGTGAGGTCAACGAGGTCGACGACTGCGAGGAGTGAAGACCTAGGGATGTCGCAACCAGAATAGCGTCACGAGCGACAAGGGCCTCGTCATCGAGTAGTTGAAGGGGATCTCTGAACGCCATGGCGAGGAAAGGAGGCATGGATGGGTGTCGTTTGACGACTTGAATTCTCGTGATGCGTCGATCGTGGTATGCGGCTTCTAGAGCTAGGGTTAGCTAAGAATGGGGAACAAGGAGTTTTTTGGCATGGGAACCGGGGAGGGCATTGGGATGGGGCTGCGCATGGTCTCCCGGAGGTAAATGCCATAAAATGACTTGGTTGTGATCCGAATAATGGTTTTGGCAAGCTATATGTTGCTATAAGGTTATTCATGTTGGTGTGGTTCCAAGCCTTGGTCAAACATGGCACACACAATAATCAATTGCAACTATGATTTAGAATCATATAATGAATTCTTCTCTTGTAATCATCTTCTCAAGATATTGATAGCTAGAGCATGCTTCTTTTAAGTTTCACACAAAAACTCCATCTTCTTTACTTTCTTTTTCTTTGAACCTTGAAACTAGCATATGGTGTTCAAGCATTGCCTATGGAAAAAGCCTTTCAAATATAACTTGATGAAAACAATGGTCTATAAAGATCGCGCGAGAGGGCTCCGGAGGCTCCCCTCCTCCTAACCCTAGAAGCCGCCGCCGGCCTTCCTCCCCGGCCGCTGCCCCCGCCGCTGCGGGTGGTGGCGGCCACGCCTGGCCGACGAAGACGGCGAGCGTCGGCGGTGGCGTGCCCTGAGGATGTCCCTTCACGCGGAGGTGGGGTCTCTCCTAGGCGGCGCATGCAGGGGTTCGGTGGTGGCAGATTGGCCTCCTCGGCGGGAGGCGGTGTCGCGGGCCACATCGGCGGCGGCGACGGAGAAGGAGGAGAGGTGAGGGGCGCAGCTCCTCTCTACGGCGGCGCCTTGTGGGCTGGCAGGGTGCTGCGGCCTGGACCTCTCCCCGACGACGAGCGGTCCTCCTCGCGCGCCGGCTGTATGTGCTCATCGGCACCGATGGTCGGCTTGCTCGATCCGTTCCCCGGAAACCGGCCAGAGGTGTGGGGATCGCTGTGTCGGATCTAATAAAGGTTGTGGTCCTTTGGTTTCTTTCACACGATGACGAAGGTCTGTTTATTGTCTGTCCTCATTGATCTAGTCTCGAGCGGCGGGTTCCGGAAGGCTCTGCCGGCAAACTCCCATGGGCGTATTATGCCTGGAGATTGCTGGATCGGAAGGTATTCGGTCGTGCGCACCTTGTTTTTCTGGCCGTTTGGTTTCAGCGGGAGCGTGGCGAAGCTCTGTTGTTTGTTCCCACCAAGTGCCATTCCTAGAATCATGGTGAAGTCAGATGCGGAGAATGTTAGGAAAGCAGAAATATGAGGGTAGCAATGCTGATTTTAGTTCTTGTGGCGACAGAGACCTGGCTGCGTGATCTGGGACTCGTTGCAGCGACTGCTGGTGCGGGAAGACAATACAGTGGGAGTTCCCAGTCTTACCTTGCAGGGTGAAAATCCAAGGTCTGGCCTTAACTGGTTGTGCCTGGCAATATCCTTGTTGAAGGCATTGCTTTGTGAGCGAGGACTTTCTCCAGGGTGAAAACCTATGATCTTGGATCAGGCAACGACGGCGCTTGGGCACTGTTTCCTTCTTGAAGGCGTTGTTATTGGAGTGGAGGACTACTTGTGTTGTTCTGGTGGTGTCAGTGTCATTGCTTTGAGGATTAGTTCTCTGTAGTGGGACTTTTCCTTTTTGTAATTCTTTTTTCTTTTATATGGGTTGTGTGCATCCGTATGGCCGCTAGGGCATGCGTTGTTGCAGAGGCTGGGTGTAATTGGTATCCCTGTGATATTAATATATACTCTTTTCTAAAAAAAACAAAAACTACACATTGATCCCCATGCACTTCTAGGTCTTTTAATAAAAGTCATTTGGTCATGAAATATGTGAAGCGGGTACAATCTGCATCACAAGCCACCACCGAGCGGAAGAACACATTATTTTTCCATTTCCTGTTTAAAGTTTTTTGTGTCTCTGTTTTATTTTGTTTTGGATAAGTGAATGGATAATTTTTAGATGCATGGTCATTTGTCTAAGATGGATAATCATTTTTTATTTTCACCTTCTTTTTAACCTCTATTATTTTTTCCTTCTATTATTTGTCAGCCAATATATGGAATATTTTCTGTGAAACTCATGAACACCTTTTTGGAATGTAGCGTGAGCATTTTATTTTCAAAACATAAACATAGTTTTAAAATCTCGATTATTTTAGAATACATGAGCATATTGTTAAACCACGAGAACATACTTTTAGAATGTATGAGTAGTTTTAGAAAATACAAAAATAATTGTTGTACCTCAAGAAAATTTCGATGTACAAATTACATGACAACGTTTTTGGAATTTTGCGAACATTCTTATCGAACTTCTTCTGATTACTTAAACCGATGTATTGATTTGGATAAATAGATATATTCTTGAGGTTTATTATATGAATAAAAACTATACCTGCGATGGGTCAAACCATATGTCAGTCTACATGGGCCTGTTTGGTAGCCTGCATCCATTTTTTTTGCCTAGCTCAGTAGTGCTTGGGATGTGAATTGCACATAGTTTGGTAGCCTGCAGTTCATCTGTGGGGCATTTTGTGCAGCCTGTTTTGTATCCTATTTGCAAGTTTAGAGTCCAAATGTGAAGCAAATGTGTGTGTTTGGTTGGCCCCGGGCTTGAAATGTGGTCACCTCTTCTCTCCAATGGGTGATCTTACCCTTCTATCACACAACTGGATGTAGAAATCATAATATGAGGAGGAAGTTCATCGACGGACAAACCTAGCTAATACGAATATGCAGTTCATCATCACACAACCCTAGATAATATGAATGGCAGTTCACAAGCACAATCAATCATGATTATTGTTCAGGAACCAGGGAAGGGGGGGTACTGCAACCTTCTTCTCTTCATCATCATCATCATCTTCTTATTCTCCTTCTCCTTCACCTTCTTCTTCTTCTTAGTCTCAGATGGTGGTGGGGCCTCTGTCATTCCACATTGTCGTTTCCCACTCCTTCCTCTTCTCCTTCCAAGCTTCATTGTCAGATGCTTACACACCATGGCCACAGAAATCACACTCTCCTTATCCGACATATACGAATCAAGGCCATACCCCAAGATCCAGTTGTGGAGTATGCAACATGCAAGCACTAGCTTTACCTGGGTGGGAAAGGTGTGGAATGGCTTCTAATCAAGGATCTTGAACATGTTCTTCAAAGCAGCGAATGTCCTCTCAATGGTAACCCTAAGGCTAGAGTGACTGAGATTGAAGAGCTCTTTGGCATTATCTGGCATGTTCCTTCTAGTGAACTCGTTGAGATGGTACCTTGTAGACCTGAAGGGTGGAAGAATCCCAGGGCGACAGCCATATCCCACATCTCCTAGATATAACTTGCCATCAAGGATATTGATTCCATCTGGCCTAGACATGTTGTTAGCAAGGATGGTTGCATCATGGGCTGATCCTTCCCAACCAGCTAGCACATTTGTGAACATTATGTCGAAATCAACAGCAGCCAATACATTTTGGCTGGTGTAGTGCTTACTTCCCCTATAAGCTGTAGATTCTGATCTTGAAACTTTAGTAGTAACATGAGTACCATCGATTGCACCGAAACAATCCTGTTACAGGTACACAAGGATGAAATGAGAAAATGGAAACACATGGGACTCAATCGAAGGATGCAATGTTAAAACAAGGGAACACATGCTCACTTTGAAATATGGTATCTACCTCATGCTATTGCGTATCTTTTTAGGTGTTTGACCCGTAGGCGACTTGATCATCTCGTCTCTCGACTCACCGATTGCATACAACACTTGGTTGAAATAGCACAATATTGTCTTCATGCTTCTTCTAAAAGTGTTGTGGATGACCCTAAACCTCAGGTTATGGCCAACCACATGAAGGAACATCATGACTTGTTCTTCACTGAGGTGTGGATGTTATCTACCAAAATTCCACCCGTCCTTAACCTTGTGACAAGTGCAAAGAAGGAGGCTCTTCTCATCATGAGCATGTTCAGAGACTCTACATCGTTGTAGTTGTAAATGTGTTCAGATTATCCATCCTTTCTTGATCTCGCGCACACATAGGACCATACCTTAGTCTAGGAAATGCAGCCTGCCTAATAGCTCTCTTCTGCAACAACAGGATCTAGGCTTGAATCACTACTATAAGCGCAGCTACCTGATGGATAAACGCCATCCCGTCGGCCTAACAATCCGGAGTTATGGTGAGTTCTTCCTAACTCGGTGCTTCAGCCTACTCGAAACAGTAGTGGAGAGAGATTCACGGTGCTTACCTCACCCATGGCGATGCGTGGCCGGGGAGAAGGAGGGAGATGCGCCTCGATGCCGCTAACCGTCTCTCACCACCCGGAGTTGGAGGAACCACTGGGTATGGTAGACCTGCGCCTGCCGCTGCTCGTGGTGTCGAATCAAGAGGAGGAGGATTTTGGTGAGGGCCAACGCGTAGGGTGAGCCATCCCAGCGTTGGGCCATGCAGAGATAAACAAAACTTTTTCCCTACGCGGTACTCCTAAGATCCAGATCAGGTGATAGGCCACGAGATTTACCACTAGACACGCAGGTGCGGATTATTGATGAAGCATGTCAGTTGATGCCATGCCGAACGATTCCATACAGCACGTCCAGATCCCCACGGACCTCCTTGTCTCCAGTGCCGCACGTGCAACGCCTCTACCGGTATCCACATGTACAGGAAGGAGCTCTAGGCAGAGGACTGCTAGATCCTGTCTAGCCCGAAATGGGAGTGGAGAAAGTGACGGCCAGGTCAGGGACAATCCCTTGTCACTCCACTTATATACAGTCCTAGCTAGGCTCAATGCTTGAGGCCCATCTAGGCTGTATCCCAATCTCCACATGGATCTAATCCACATGGCATCCTTACCTTTAAGTGTGTGACCATATAGGTTCACGTACACCTAGACACGACACGAGTCACTACTCCGATTCGATAGCTGGTAGCGGTCTCTAGCAAGACGTGCCAACTCCCAAGCGTCGTAAAGTCAGAAGACAAACCTTTCTCAATGTGACTTTCGTCCAAGTCCCTTTGCCTCACGATATAACTTGTCAAGCTATAGGAAAGTTGTTGACATCCCTTTAATAGCTCGACTCTCTTTTCTTGTTCCATGATATACGATTCACTAGACTAACACTTAGTCCGACTCCTTGGTTAACTCTTAAACAAGTCGTGCATGGCCATGCTTCCGAATCATATCACACGAGAGGGCCTAGAGAATATCTCTCAGTTATAGAGGGGCAAATCTCATCTTGGTAATCCACGTCACGCAGCTTGCTTCACAACCAACCCGAACCCTATCTTTATAACTGCCCAATTACGGAACAGCGTTTGATAGGACCTAAGCTAGCGATCCACAACTCGGATAATGCAATCACATCAGGTCAAAGGAGTCCATTGCTTGAGACTACAAATGACAACATGCTCGTTGCATCTCAACTGTGGGTCAGTCCGAGTCGCCAAACTCTTTAGCCGAATCAGTGTAAGTCGGAATAGCATCTCCATGCCCATGACAAGTGGAATCGAGTCATCAAGCCAACTTTCACATTAGTCTAAGTTGTGTGTCCAGCACAACCTCAACGACCAAGGACAACTAGTATGAACAACATGAATATATAGTTCCACAATCGAATCACATATTTAATGATACATATTAGTAGTTCATACAAGGACAATAACTTTATAAATACATTGGGAATAACATCATACATGATTGCCTCTAGGGCATATTCCCAATAGTCTCCCACTTGCACTAGAGTTAATCATCTAAAATCACATGTCTAGGCATCTAATGCCCATAGCTCTCAGGTGCGCCTCATGCTTCGGATGTGGTAGCGGCTTTGTCAACGGATCTGCAATGTTTGCATTCGTGTTTACCTTTCATAACTTGATATCACCTTGATCCACGAACTGGCGAATCAGGTGGTACCGCATGAGTATATGATTGTTCTTCTGGTGTTGTCTAGGCTCCTTGGCTTGTGCGATAGCACCATTGTTGTCACAATACATGTCTAACGAATTGGGCGAGCCCTAAACCACACCAAGATCCATGAGGAAATTCCTCATCCAAATGGCTTCCTTTGCCGCCTCCGAGGCAGCAATATACTCAGCCTCTGTTGTAGACGCAGACATCGTCTCTTGCTTGGAACTCTTCCAGCTCATAGCCCCTCTGACATGGGTATGCCCAACAGGCACCCAACTACAGCCTACCTGGTGCGGCTCAACGGAAGGCCCACTTGACGACTTGACAAGGTCCATGACGCCCATGACGGTTCGAGTGGTATGAAGCCCATATGGACATGGACACCCAAATGCACAAGACAAGGAAGTCTCAATACTGGAGTTTGAATCCAACTTGTAACCAACTTGTATTGGTACCTGAGACCTAGCCTCCCCATATATAAAGGCTAGGAGGGTCCAATGAGAAGGGCATCGCAACTCACCCAATAGATAGATCGACGACATAACTTCTCCACCTCTCCCACAATAGATCTAGACACCGTTAAACCTAGCACATACGCCAGATCTAATATGCGCATACACCGCCATCGGCGACATTGTAATCCTTCGGATCATCATCAATCAAGAGCAGACAAGCAGGAGTAGGGTCCTCTACGAGGCCTGAACCTGGGTAAATTTTTGAGTCTCCTTGTGTACTTGTTTGCTAGCCGATCGAGATTTCCAGCGCTCCTCAATTCCTCGAACCTAAGTCCATAACAATGGGCATTGATGAGTTAACCCCTCTTCACCCTCCGTTTATCACAAACACATATCTGGATTGCGAACAAGAATCATCCAAGTCAGTGAGATAACTCACATCTGTTTAACCCCTTACACTGAGTTCATCCTCACCTCCATAAACCCGGAACATATCCTTAGTCCTTCTCAAGCACTTAAAGATATTTTTAGCCACTGCCCAATGGATCTCTCTAGGGTCAGTCTAGTATCTACTCACAATACTTAGAGAATAGGAAACATCTGGCCTAGTACAAATCATAGCGTACATGATGGATCTGACTGTAGAAGCATACGGAATCGCACTCATCTGACTTCGCTCATCAGTTGTCGAAGGACACTAAGTCTTGCTAAGTTTTAAGCCATGGGACATCAGTAAGAACCCCTTCTTAGATGATTCCATGTTGAACTTCTTCAACACTTTGTCCAAATATGTACTCTGACTCAATCCAATGAGCCGCCTTGATCTATCTCTATAGATCCGGATTCCTAGTATGTAAGTCGCCTCACCCAAGTCTTTCATCGAAAAACTCTTTTCCAATGATTCCTTGGTTTCTTGCAACATCTGGACATCATTTCCAAACAGTAATATGTCATCCACATATAAGATCAGAAATTTTACTTTGCTCCCACTAAACTTCTTGTATAAACAAGAATCATGATCACTCTTGATGAAGGCAGACGATTTGACTACCTCATCAAAGCGAATGCTCCAACTCCGAGATGCTTGCTTCAACCCAGAAATGGATTTCTGAAGTTTGCATACCTTGTCAGCATTAGCCGGATCGACAAAACCCTCAGGCTATATCATATACACATCCTCGGTAAAATTTCCATTAAGGAAAGCCATCTTGACATCCATCTGTCATATCTCATAGTCGAAATAGGCTGCTATAGCTAACATGATCCGAACTGATTTAAGCATCGCTACATGTGAGAAAGTCTCATCGTAGTCAACTCCATGAACTTGTCGGAACCCCTTCGCGACAAGCCGTGCTTTATAGACATTTCCATCCATATCAGTTTTCTTCTTAAAGAACCATTTGCACTCGACGGGTCTTGCACCGTATGGTAGATCAACCAAGTTCCAAACTTGATTTTCATCCATGGACTTCAACTCGGATCTCATGGCTCCAAGCCACGACTCAGAATCAGAACCCACCATCGCTTCCGAATAAGTTGTCAGCTCATCACTGTCCAAAAGTAACACATCACGAACACTTCGCAATCTGACCGATCTTCGCAGTGTCGGTGTAGTTGCCCGCTCAGGTACCATGATCGGCTCAACCTCTAAGGCTTTTGCCAAATCGCTGCTCGCCGGTACCTCTCGAATTTCTTTGAGCTGCACCGTGCTCCATTTGACTCCCCGACTGAGAAACTCTGTCTCAAGGAAGACACCGTACTGAGCGACAAACACTTTGCCCTCTTCTCGGTTGTAGAAGTAGTAACCCAAGGTTTCCCTCGGATGTCCTACGAAAATACACTTATCTGACTTGGCTGTAAGCTTGTCCAACTGAAGTCGCTTGACAAAAGCTTCACAACCCCAAATCTTAAGAAAAGACAAACTCGGCTTCTTGCCAGTCCACATCTCATGTGGTGTCTTCTCTACCAACGATCTCTTACAGCACGTCCAGATCCCCACGGACCTCCTTGTCTCTAGCACCGCACGTGCAACGCCTCTACCGGTATCCACACGTACAGGAAGGATCTCTAGGAAGAGGACTGCTAGATCCTGTCTAGCCCGAAATGGGAGTGGAGAAAGTGACGCCTAGGTCAGGGACAATCCCTTGTCACTGCACTTATATACACACCTAGCTGGGCTCAATGCTTGAGGGCCATCTAGGCCGTATCCCAATCTCCACATGGATCTAATCCACGTGGGCTCCTTACCCTTAAGTGTGTGACCCTGTAGGTTCACGTACACCTGGACACGACACGACTCACTACTCCGAGTTGATAGCTGGTAGCAGTCTCTAGCAAGACGTGCCAACTCCCAAGCGTCGTAAAGTCAGAAGACAAACCTTTCTCAATGTGACTTTCATCCAAGTCCCTTTGCCTCATGATATAACTTGTCTAGCTATAGGTGAGCTGTTGCCATCCCTTTAATAGCTCGACTCTCTTTTCTCGTTCTATGATATACGATTCACTGGACTAACACTAAGTTCGACTCCTTGGTTAACTCTTAACCAAGTCGCGCATGGCCATGCTTCCGAATCATATCACACGAAAGGGCCTGGAGAATATCTCTCTGTTATAGAGGGGCAAATCCCATCTTGGTAATCCACGTCATGCAGCTTGCTTCACAACCAACCCGAACCCTACCTTTATAATTGCCCAGTTATGGAACAACATTTGATAGGACCTAACATGGGTATACCATGCAGGTACTCAAGTTTGGTATATACGGTCCAGATACGGTGGAAGCCCACGGTGTTGCCAAGGCCCGATAAAGACTTTGAGTGGCCCACGGACTCTGGATTACTTGCGAGATAAGAAGAAGCTTAAAGATAGAAAGTTTAAAGGGAAAACCCTAATCTGTAACCGACTCGACCTGCTACCCGAGACCTAGCCTATCTATGTAAAGGCTAGGAGGGGCGACGAGGAGGACGCACACAACCCTAGTTTCCACAACTCTCGCTAGATTGCATCTGCGCACCCCTGTAATCTTCGATTCCTCCATTAATTCCAAGAGCAGACAAGCAAGAGTAGGGACCTCTACGAGGCCTAAACCTGGGTAAAACTTGCGTCCATATATGCTTGTTTGCTAGCCGACTGATGCCTCCAGCGCTCCCTCCTTCTCCAAAACCCAAGTCCGCAACAATGTGCATTGATGAGTTAAACCCTCGTCAATTGGTGCCGTCTGTGGGAGTTGGGAGTGCTGATGTCGCAGCTTCTTCGGCCCCATCAACCGTGATCTACAACTCCGCAACAGTGGAGATTCGCCAGCTCTTCGTTGCGTTCGACTTCACCGTCCACACGCCGGCCACTCGCCCGGCTTTCGAGTCTGTGGGCGATGGAATCAGCCTGGCGAACGGGAGCTTCTGCTTCCAAGTTGGTCAGGTGGGCACGCTTCGCATGCCTGAACAGCCTACGACACCCGCGATTGCTCTAGCATCGTGGTTCCCGCCACCAATTGGCACCCTCAGCGAGCTCAACACCTCAGCAGCAGCTGAGAGCACGGACAGCGACAGCAGTCGCGGATCCGATCTGGGTGACCTAGCGACGGAAGATGGAGTCTATGGCTCCGGATCTGAAAGTTGCGGAAGCAACAGCTTCGCCAACCACTTCATGTGCGCTGTCATCAACGCCGGCGACACAAGCGCCAATCCCGAAAACGGTGGCAATAGATCCGATCCGCCCAACGGTGGCATACCTAATGGCAGACCACCTAACGGCGACCCCATCAACGGTGGCAATGGCGCGCCTGTCAACAATGGAGGGCAGTCGAACTGCCAACCATTGTGAACGAAAACACTGGGGAACGCGTGGTGATCAGGCTCAACGACAACGAGTGGGCCTACTGCTGAGAGGCCCTACGAGGCAATCCTCTGCCTTTTGACTCCCCGCAGAACATGTTGATCGGTTACCATTGGCTACTGAAGAAGAATTCAGGCGCTAGGTGCATGCAGTCGCGCAACTCGAAGCGCGCAAATAGGCAGCAGACGAGTCGAGTCTTCGACGAGCTGGGCTCTCCTCCCACGGAGGATCCTCCTCTAAAGGCAACGAGTACATCACCAACAAGAGGCGATCTCGAATGGCCCATCTCACCGAGCAAGAATGCATAGAAGCTGCAAAAGTTCTCGACTTCAACTCTATGACAGTCGACACGTGGGGCAACGTGGTCCCGAAGACACCACAAGCTACGGTAACAGCGGCCACCATGTACCTCCTCAACAACCAGCCGCCACCTGGAGATCCCTGAGCCGCCATGCACAGATCCATGATCGCGGGCTTGGGGCTAGTCGAGGCCGCTCTCGACAAAGAGTCGATGCCCGAGCCAAAGAAAGGCAAAGCCCTGGCAAAACACTATTCCTCACCCACGTCCAGCGATGACAGTTACGATATGTCCCGGCGTCGCTACTCACGGCGACATGACCACGACTACGATGCGCGCAATGACCTCACGCAGCGCAAAATCGACAAGTCAAGGGCACGACATGCCCGTTCGACTGATTCAGAGGACGAAGACGTAGATCTCTGCGGCGCCAGATGCTTCAGCAGAGCCATCAGGCAGAAACGCATGCCTAAGGGGTTCAAACTCCCATCGGAGAACCAAAAATCTGGTTGGAGGACCACATCTCCTCCGTTAGGCTCCATGGAGAGAGTCGAAGCACGACCATGCAGTGCCTGCAGCTACAGCTGCAAGACGCCGCTCGCACATGGCTCAGTAACCTCCCGCGCGGATCAATTCGCAGCTGGGAAGAGCTGGTCTATAGCTTCGTCCGCAACTTCAAGGGCACCTATAAAAGGCCCGCATCAATCGAAGAATTAAGAAGTGGCCAACAGAGATCTGGCGAGTCACTGCGCTCGTACATCCAGAGGTCGTCCATCATCAGGAACTCCGCAGAAAACATCTCGGAGGATCGCGCGATTGACGCATTCAACGGCGGTGTTCGCCGCATAGAGCTCAGGGAGGAGCTAGGCCGCTCGAAGCCCAAGATAATCGACCACTTGATGGAAATCACGAATCGGTGGGCAGATGGAGAAGACCCAGTGAAAAACCGCGTCCACTCCGATGATGAAGCAGAACTCGAACGCAGACGCGACCGCTGAAGCAAGCGTCGAATGCGCATCTACGATGATCACGACGACGTTAATATGGTCGTAGGAGGCTACACCGACAAACGCGACAACAACCGCAACAGCGGCTATCGCAGCGGCGGATACCGCGACTCTAGAAAAACCACGCAAGTATGGCAACGCCGGACTCGCGAAGAGGCACCCGCATCATCCATCGAGGACAAACTGTCCGAGCCGTGCAACGTGCACTTTTACAATGACAAGCACGATGGCAAGAAAAAATCCAGCCACCTCCTCAAGGACTGCCGCGAGTTCCTCAAACTCCATGAGGGCCTGGCTCGGATGAATCGTGACGCGGTCAATAGGGGTTACGAAACCGCCCCAAGCACTGTAGCACATGGAGCTCCTCCACCACCGCCCGGACCACCACCACCCGCGGCTGCGTCAGTCCAACATCACAGAGGCGAGCCGTGCCCACGGGCCGTGTGCAACATGATGATCCAAAAGGGACGCCCCTCGAATCGGGTGTAGAAGGCCATCACTCGCCAAGTCAACTTGGCGACAAACTCCCCACCGTCCACCACTGAGTACCTCAGTGGAAGCAACTCCTGCATCACCTTCGATAAGCGTGACCATCTGCGCCAAGTCCCTCGTCTAGGCTACTGTCCCCTTGTACTCGAGGCGCAGATCGGAGGTTTCGACATGAGTCGCATCTTCATGGACAGCGGAAGTGGCATCAACCTCATGTTCGCAAGTACCTTGCGTGCAATGAGGATCCCTCTGACATGCCTAGAGGTCTCAGACACGACATTCCACGGCATCGTCCTAGGCAAGGGCATATATACCCTGGGCAAAACCAACATTGACGTCATCTTCGGCACGCCAAAAAACTTTCGACGCGAACGCATCGACTTCGAAGTAGTCGACTAGCCTTCACAGTACCACTGCATCCTCGGACGCGTCGTGTTCGCTAGGTTCATGGCAGTGCCACACTACGCCTACCTGTAGATGAAAATGCCAGGTCCAAACAGCCTCATCACAATCAACGGGAGCTTCGAGAGGTCCGGCAGCTGCGACGGGGAATTCAACAGAATCTCCCAATCCTTTGGCATGCAGGAGGAGCTTGCAAGATTGAAGGAGTCGACAAACAACAGTCTACTTCCCCTGAGCCGGCACAGTTCACCGACTTGTCCTTCGACTCGTCGGCGCACACAAAGAAAGTCCAGGTCCATCCATCGGACCCGACCAAGATGGCCCTTATCGCAAACAACTTGAGTTCCGCATAGGAACTCGCGCTCGTCGAATTCCTCTGTGTGTTGGGGGGATACCCCCGGGTAGGGTCACGCCGGGGTATAAAGGCCGAGTTAGCCGAGCTTCGGCAAGGCCAAAGCGGATGCTGGCCGGGTCACCTCAAGGCAGGCCGAATCACGGGGTAACCCGGACCAGGGGCGTTCGCCTGACTAAGTCTCGACCGACTTAAGGAGTAAGTCGGAGGTGTCTGTTTTACTTGTACACAGGAACGGGTGTGGCTGGATCAACTATGATCCGGGTCACGTCTAGCTTCTAGGAGAAGGAAGGAATCTCGCTGGTCAAAAGAAGCTCTGGTACGCACTACCTGAGCGAAGCAAGCAAGGGCAGGACCACCGGGGCGTGGCCGACAAGGGTGACGACGCCCATGTCGGTTGACGCGAGCGCCGCAGAGGCTCACGTAGCCTCTGCATGTGTGACGCGGGGGAAAAGCACCCCGGTCGTCTTACTACTTTGGGAGGAGGCATATTCTTAGGAATATGCCTCCACATATGCCCTAGGCAGAGACCGAGCTCCCTCTATAAAAGGGGGGCTAGGGTTTCAGTAGAAGGGGTTCCGCTATTCTGTTTTGGCTAGGGTTTTGAGGGTGATTTGTATGTGAGAGTAAGAGAGCTCCTTCTTCCTTCTCTCGCCAACACAGCTCTAGGAGCACTTGTAATCTTGGAAACAAAGGAAATATAAACTTCTGTGTGGAGAATCACTTCACTATCCCTCCCTGGATTCCCCTAGTGTGTATTAGTCCCCACCTTTAGCCTATCCATGGCATCTGCCGTGACACCACCACGACAGTTGGTGCCCACCGTGGGGCTAGCGGCGCTAGCAGGGGTCAAGATCCGGACGGGAAACTTCATTAGCACCGGCGAACGCATCGTCTCCGGGCTCATTCAGCGCTTTGGAGCGCTGGACTTCGTCAGCGACAACGTTGGCTGCTTCGGCACGCGCCCTCTTCCGTGCAATGGCCTCTTCGTCAAGCTCGGCGCACACAAGGTCTACGTCGTTGTTGACATGTCGTGTGTTCATCCGCGTCACGTCGTCGAGGCGAGGAGCGTATCGCTCGTTCCCCGGATCATGCAGAGATGATGATGAATGCGCCAGGTGCAGGCGCAAGCAAGGATCCGGCGCCAGATCCGGAGGTAACGCCTAAGGCACCTAGGAAAGGTAGAGGTCCTCCACAAGAGAGGCCGGAGAATGTGTTGAGGGAAGCAATGGATAGCTTGGCAAACCCTATGGTAGCAGCAGTAGATCCGGCTCGGGCGCAGGCCGAGCTAGAAGAAACTAGGCAAAAAATACTAGAGGGCGCAAAGAAAATAGCCGCGGCTCAGCAGTCGTTGAATATGACGCTGCGTGAGTACGCAAAGGCGAACAGAGTTGACACTGTAAAAGTGAAGGGAAGAAATCTCATGAGCGAGATCAACAGAGAAGGTGATACTGGAATTGAGGAATCAGAAAATTGTTTGTCCGTGGGGCTTCCGAGGTATAGTACCCCGGCAAAGAACCTCAGAGCAGCGGATGCAGGTGCATCCGAGTTAGAGGGTCTGACGGGTGAAGCCCGTCAAAGACAACAAGATAGGGTTAATGAGCTGGTTCGGATTGCGAACAGGCAAAACGAAGAACTACTCAGAGCTAACCCGGAGAGAGTTGGAGCCACCAAGATCGTCCATTCGGCGATGGGTAACCCGAAGAAATTCGTTGGAGCCGCATCGTCTCCTCATGGTGGTCCAAGGAGAGAAGAGGTAGTAACCTCGGCCAGACGGAATAAACAGATCGTCCCGTATGACCCAACGCGGGCAGGGAAAGGAAAAGAAGCACAGAAAAATGATGATCGACGAAGTGTGAGCCGAGGTGAAGCTGGCCGAGGTAACAGCGACCAAGGCAATGCCGGTCAAGGGAATGCCATCAACGGCAATGCCGAACAGTGAAACTCGGCTGGAGCAGGACAACCACAGCAGCGGAATATACCAAGGCAAGAGCAAAGTGCCGGCCGAGGTGTGCAACAGAAAGGTGCTCCGTGAGAGCAAGACAGGTATAATGATGGAGACTCAGAAATGGCAAACACGGGATACCCAAGACCGGACTATCATGTGATAGGGTCAAGATTGGGAAGCAGGGATCTGATGCCAGATGATGCCAGGTTGAAACTGGATCGACTGTATAGGTCGGAACAAATTGAATGTCAAGGTCCACCGAGTCCAGCATGTTTTGGACCCCGGATCATGAAGGAGCCACCGGTACCCAACTTCCAGTTACCCAAGGGCATGAAGACGTATGAAGGCAGTACCAAGCCGGAGGATTGGCTGATAAACTATGCTACGGCTGTGAAAATTGCCACTGGCAACTTGAGATGGGCTGTACGATATGTACCCCAGATGTTGGAAGGACCGGCAAGGGTATGGTTGAATAATTTGCCACCCAGAAGCATGAACTGCTGGATAGATTTCGAGGAAATGTTCATCAGCAATTTCTCGAGTACGTATCAGAGGCCAAATAGGCCGCAAACCCTAGCTATGTGCAAGCAAAGACCTAATGAGACGGATCGGGAGTTTTTAACCCGGTGGTGTACTGTGAGAAACTCGTGTGAGGGCATGATAGAATCACAGGCCATAGCATGGTTTGCATAAGGGTGCAGATATGCAAGCGAGCTATGGCAAAAGTTGCAAAGGAAAATGCCAACTACGCTGGCAGAGATGATCCGGATTGCAGATTCGTATGCTTTGGGTGATCCGACTCAACCTAGACTCGTATCAAACGAGTCAAACAATGAGTACTACCAGAGAGATGGAGCCGGGTCATCCCGGAGAAATGACTACAGAGGAAAAAGAAGAGATGATAGACCAGATCATCGATACGGTTCGCAACAAGTTGCGGCTGTGAATCAAGATCAGCCCGGAGCAGGGGGCAGTCAACGCCAAAAAACTGGAGGGCAGTGGACTCCGAGAAACGATGGCAAGAAAACTTGGATGCCAGAGCAAAAGAGACAGTGGCAAGAAAAGAAGGACCGTCCGAGGTATACTTATGAGTCAATGTTGGACCAGCCGTGTAAGTTTCACACGCCAAATCCGAGTAACCCAGTGGGTCATACGACGAGGCAATGTGAGTGGATGCGCAAGATTGAACAAGGTGCTTCGGGGAATGCTCAGGCACCCCGGAATGATCAGCCTCGGCAGGAGATACCCCGGCAGCAATTTCTCTCCGGAGCAAACACGCAACAGTTAATGTTGCCTCCCCCTCCACCGAGGTATGATAACAATGAGAGAAGGGATGTGGTGCATCAGGTGGAAAACCAGCATCAGCCGGATCAGAGGTACCCCAGAAATGAAGGGAGAAATGAGTACAGAGAGCATCATCAAAGCTATTGCGTGTTCACCACTGAGGAAACAGATAGAAAGAGCTTGTAGCGTAGGCATATGGAGGTGAATGCAGTGATGCCTGCAGTGACGAGGTACATGCCTTGGTCCGATCAGGAAATCCCAAGCTTATGCCAAGCCCTGGTTTGTATGCGTTGGTGCTGGATCCGACATTCATTGGACCTAGCATTAACGTAAGGTTCTCAAAGGTACTGATCGACAATGGCAGTAGCATTAACATCATGTATGCGGACACAATGCGCAAGTTGGGTATCTCAGAGAACATGCTACAGGCCACGAGGACAACTTTCCATGGCATTGTGCCCGGCATTTCTTGTGAGCCCATAGGCAAGGTCCGGGTTGACGTATTGTTCGGCACGAGGGATAACTGCCGAACCGAAAATTTGGAGTTCGAGGTGGTGAACTTGGAAAGTGCGTACCATGCGTTACTCGGAAGGCCAGCCCTGAAAAAGTTCATGGCAAGCTGTCACATTACCTACTTGAAGATGAAATTTCTCGGACCAAACGGGGTGATCGCCATTGCTGGGGATTTCCGACGTTCCATGAGTGTGCGTCGGCCGGAACTAACTTAGCCGAATCACTTGTGATTGCGCGGGAAAAAAGGAAAATTCAAGAAGTGGCGGCGTTGGCTCAGTCCGCGCAGCAGTATATGCCGGTGCTGAGTAACCAGCATGGAAATGTCTCCTTCCAGGCCACGAAAGATACCAAGAAGGTTCCTGTTGATGACATGTTCCCGGAGCGCACCGTAACAATTGGTGCCGGGTTAAGTGATAAATAGGAAAGCGAGCTCATCGGCTTCCTCCGTGAGAATCGGGACATTTTTGCTTGGTCCACACAGGACTTGCAAGGTGTTCCGAGGGAGTTGGCCGAGCACTCTTTGAATGTGAGACCCGGAGCCAAGCCAGTGAAGCAACCCCTCCGCCGCTTCGCTGAAGATAGGAGGAAAGTCATCGGGGATGAGATGGATCGGTTGCTAGCTATAGGATTCATCATGGAGGTTCTTTACCCGGATTGGCTGTCTAATCCGGTGCTAGTGGAAAAGAAGAAGGATGACCCGAACGTGGCAGTGGTTTGGCGAATGTGTATCGATTACACGAACCTGAACAAGGCGTGTCCAAAAGATCCATTTCCACTGCCAAGAATAGATCAGGTCATAGACTCAACTGCTGGATGTGAATTGTGGTCATTCATTGATGCATATTCTGGTTTCCACCAGATACCTCTGAATCCGGATGATCAAATAAAGACTGCGTTTATTACCCCGTATGGGGCTTATTGCTATTGCACCATGCCGTTTGGTTTATGAAATGCCGGGGCAACATACCAAAGATGTAGTACCAAAGATGTATGCAAAAATGTTTGCACAACCAAATAGGTCAAAATGTACAAGTGTACGTAGATGATGTGGTTATCAAGACCAAGGAAAGCAAAACGCTCCTTGACGATATCAGGAAAACGTTTGCGAACCTAAGGAGGTTCCGGATGAAACTTAACCCGGAAAAATGCACCTTTGGTGTCCCGGCTAGGAAATTGCTCAGTTTTCTTATTTCTAGCCGAGGTATCGAGGTTAATCCAACCAAAATCCGGGCCATAGAACGAATGGAACTGTCGAAATGTCTTAGATGTCCAGAAGTTTACAGGTTGCCTGGCCTCGTTAAGTCGGTTTGTATGTCGGTTGGGAGAGAAGGCATTGCCTCTTTACCAACTCATGAAAAAGTTGGATAAGTTCGTTTGGACACCACAGGCCAATGAAGCTTTTGCCCACTTGAAAAAGATGTTAGCCACTGCACCAGTGCTAGCCTCACCACTATCAAAGGAGCCAATGCTGCTCTATATAGCCGCAACCAACCAAGTTGTAAGTGTAGTGATAGTGGTGGAGCACGACGAGGAAGGTAAGTCGGTGCAAAGACCAGTGTATTACTTGAGCGAGGTGTTGTCAGCCTCAAAGCAGAACTATCCACACTATCACAAGGTGGCGTATGGCGTGTACATGGAAGCCAAGAAGCTGAAGCACTACTTTGAGGAGCATCCCATCAGGGTCATATGCGAGGCCCCCATATCCGAGATAATGAGTAACAAGGATGCGAGTGGCAGAATTGCAAAATGGGCAATTGAGCTAGCTCCTTATGCTCCGCAATATGATAGAAGAGAAGCCATCAAATCTCAAGCTGTGGTGGACTTTTTCTTAGATTGGGCCGAGGTGCAATACGAACCGCCACTCCCAGATCCGAACTATTGGCGAATGCACTTTCATGGATCAAAAACCAAAACCGGGCTAGGGGCCGGAGTTGTACTTACCTCGCCAAAGAAGGACCAGCTGAAATACGTGCTGCAGATCCATTTCGTGGCCTCAAACAATGTCGCTGAGTATGAAGCACTTGTGCACGGGCTCAAGGTGGCAAAAGAGATTGGGATACGTCGGATCATATGCTTTGGCGACTCGGATTTGGTGGTGCAGCAAGTGTCGGGACTGTGGGACGCCCTTGACCCAAACATGGCACTACACAGATTTCATGTGCAGAAGATATCTGGTTACTTTGAGGGATGTAAATTTCACCATGTACCCCGGGTGGAAAATGAGGCTGCCGACATGCTGTCGAAGCTCGGGTCAACCCGACAAGCAATTCCACCGGGTGTAGCATTAGAGCACCTCAGGAAACCATCCATCAGGCCCTCCCCAGAAACCGACTCAATCTATGTCCCGTAGGACACAGAATCTGGAGCTGAGCCCATGGACATTGACGTGGGAAGTGGTGCGCGAAACCCGGGGACTGCCTCGGCAAACCCGGGGGCTGTTTCAGTGAACCCGGGGACTGCTTAGTGCGATCCGGTTGAAGTTATGCCGGTGGATCAGATGGAGATTGATGAGGATGTGTTCCCTGTGCGAACAATACCGGCTTGGGCACTACCTATATTTCAATTCCTGAAAGATGGGACGTTACCCACTGAGGAAGTGTTGTCCAAGCAAACACAGAGGAGGGCAAAGGCTTAGACGATCATCAATTCCGAACTATACAAAAGAAGTATGACCAATGTCCTCCAGTGATGTGTTGATCCAGAAGAAGGGCTTGAAATCATCCGAGATATACATCAGGGGGAATGCGGGCATCATGCCTCATCTCGAACCTTGGTAGCAAAAGCTTTTCGGCACGGATTCTACTGGCCAAGTGCCTTAGAGCAAGCAGAAGATCTAGTGAGAAAATGTAATGGTTGTCAGAGGTACGCTACCAAGACACATATGCCAATGTCGGAACTCAAGACCATACCAATTACTTGGCCATTTGCAGTCTGGTGCTTGGATATGGTTGGCCCGTTTAAACCAGCAAGGGAAATATGACTCACATCTTAGTAATGGTGGACAAATTTACGAAGTGGATTGAGGTAAAACCTATAAGAAAATGTGATGGAGCTACGTCTGTAACGTTTCTCAAAGATATCATCTTGAGGTACGGTTATCCTCACAGTATCATAACTGATAATGGCACAAACTTTGCGGAAGGAGCATTTGCGCATTTTTGCCGGGATAAGAAGATCCGGCTAGACGTAGCCTCGGTAGCCCACCCCGCATCGAACGGACAAGTGGAAAGATCCAATGGATTAGTATTATTCGGGATAAAACCCCGGCTCATTGGGCCACTACAAAGATCAGTGGGGTGCTGGATAGAAGAACTACCAGCGGTACTGTGGAGTTTAAGAACAACTCCAAATCGATCAATAGGCTATACGCCGTTTTTTCTGGTATATGGGGCAGAAGCTGTATTACCAGCCGACATAGAGCATGATTCGCCTAGGGTCACCCAATACACGGAAGCCGAAGTGCAAGAAGCCCGGAAAAATGATGTTGATCTGCTGGAAGAAGCGAGAGAACTGGCACTGTCCAGATCCGCCATATATCAGCAAAATCTCCGACGCTATCATAGCCGGAAAGTAAGCCCCCGAGTCTTTCGGGAAGGCGATCTGGTGCTCCAGTTGATACAATGTACTACCGGCATGCATAAATTATCCCCCCATGGGAAGGGCCATTCATCGTGAGCAAGGCATTGCACAATGATTCTTATAGATGCAAAGCCACAGGAAAAGAACAAGGCGGACATTTCCGGCGAGGAATCTAAGCGACCATGGAATATAGCTCTACTTCGTCCTTTCTACACTTTGCTAAGAAGTGTATGTATCCGAGTCTTCTCATATGTCGGTATGTATGTCGGCAATGAGCTTATCAATGAAATGTTGGCACCTCGAGCAGTAACTCAGGGACTGCCTTAATAATATTTGTTGTCTTTTGTGTGTTAGCTGGAATAAGTTGTTCTACTTAACTCGGATCAGTAGTGTGTGAGCACCAAGAACCCAACTCTTCGACTTGCTGCTGTCCAACAAGAATTGGCTTCATGGCAAGCAAGAGAACAAGTTTGGAATTGCGCAGCACATGAAAAACGACTAAGGAAAAGAATTTATTCGAGCCGACGTTTGTTTTTCGGACTAACCTAGTATTTATTTTTAAGTTATTATGCAGTTTTATTTTTGAGCTAAGTCTAGAAGTTTCCCAGTATTGTTAAGACAATTTTTGAAGCTCGAATTCGTAAGTCGTAAAACCGAATCAAGGTAGACACGAACCGAGCCAAAAGATTGGACGAACAAGAAAAAGAAACTCGGGGACTACGCCCAAGTTAATCCGGCATAAGAACTTAGTAGCAAAATATCACATGTATATGGGATACAACTCCACCCGGCATACCGGGGATCTGATAAATTTTTAAGTGTTTTCGCTCAAGGAGCAGCAGGAGGAGAAAGTTCGGCATCGTCTTCGCTGCCTTCAATATCCGAGGCGTCATCTTCTTCTTCACCGTCCGAGCCATCTTCATCATGCTCAACCTCTTCGTCCCCAGCGGCTTCCAAGAAGCTCGGCCCCTCAACCCATTCATGAATGGGAGCATATTCGATGAGGCTATGGGCGCAAGCCTAGCGCCCAGCTACCCACTCCGGGTCATTGGTCCATCTGGATCCTGTGCGTAGACGTGTCAGAAGGTTGAGATCGATCTTCTCATACCACGTGAGTATGTGGTGAAGAATGGTATCAGCTGCAGCACGTCCAGCGGACTCTCTCCAGAGGTCGATCTGGGTCTCGGTTTCCATTAGCTTCTCAATGAGAATTGCGGTGGTCTCCGGGGCATCTTTGCCGGGCCAGAACGTGTTGAAGATGCGAGCTACAGTGCCGATGATGACCTTGCCATAGTTTTTGATGAGCTCCACGCGAGATGACAAGCTGACCAACATGTCCTCCAGGTCATAAGGAATCCCTTTACCATCAGGAGCGGCCGGAGTACCCCTTTCTCAGCGAAAGTTGGCAACTGCTGCGCTCGCAATAGCAGTGCCCTCTAGAAATTTGCCTAGAAGCGAGGCAAAGGAGGAAGGTCAAGAAAATACATGTGAAGTAACCCGGAGAAGTAGTTCAGAAAAGGGAAAGGAACTTACGTGATATATGGCTGAGAATCCAGGTCAACTCCCTGGTGCGGTCATCACGTCTCTTCTGAAGGTTCTCAAGCTCAGCATTCGCCGACCCAAGCTGGATGCCGGACTCCTTGAGTAGATCCTGGTCCTTGGTGATCTGGAGATTGAGGCGCTCACGCTCTTCTATGTAATTTGGACCAACCTTTTGGAGTTCGGATTGGTGCTGGGCCTTCATTTTCTCCATTTCAGCCTTGAGCCTGGCGATCTCATCGTCCTTGGTCCGGAGGAGGGCGAGCTCATCATATTTCTTCTTAAGCTCGGCTTGGTGTTGCCCTGCTTGTTCCATAAAATGCAGCATCATATCAGGCACGGGCACACTATCTTCAAGCGATGCTGAAATAGTGTCATGACCCGGTAGAGCCGAGGTATGAATGTTTGTCGAGCCAAGGAGAAAAGGAAGTGGAAAGCACTGCAAGGTCGGACAGAAATGACTTACCCTTGATCTGCTACAGATTTTTCCGCATAATAGTGTTCTCAGCCTCCACCCCAGCTGCGGAAACCGAATGATGAGATTAGTTCGGCAGAGGAAGATGAAGAAAAATGAAGAAGCGCGAAGGAAGAAATTTACCCCTTTTCTCGTATTCCGCGATAAGTGCAGCCTGCTTTGCGCATAGCATCTTGTGGGTATCCAGCAAACGTTGGAATTCAGCACTCCGGCGATTGGTAGTCACCTGAAAGGGATACAGAAACATAAGTTAGCTTGGTGCATACTCGAAGTGTACTAAAATCCGGGCCAAGTGGAACTTAACCCAGCTCTAGGTGTGTGCATATTCGAAGTGTACTAAAATCCGGGCCAAGTGGAACTTAACCCGGCTCTAGGTGTGTGCATATTCGAAGTGTACTAAAATCCAGGCCAAGTGGAACTTAACCTGGCTCTAGGTGTATGCATATTCAAAGTGTACTAAAATCCGGGCCAAGTGGAACTTAACCCGGCTCTAGGTGTGTGCATATTCGAAGTGTACTAAAATCTTGGCCAAGTGGAACTTAACCCAGATCTAGGTGTGTGCATATTTGAAGTTCTAGGGAGCTACGTTAGTTTTCTAAAGACCATCCGGCCGAGTAACAAATTACTCCCCCGAGGCTCGGGGACTAATGGTTATTATATACAGCATATAAAGGGGAAGCGATGTACCTCCATCATCCGCCTGACGAGGTTAATTGCCTTAGCGGCTGTGTTCATTTGGGCGGAAAACTCGGCGGGGCCGAACTTCTCCGGGAGATCAGCGTCTTGAACCACCTCTGCCTTGTTCCAATTCATGACGAATTCAATCAAGCTCGGAGGGTACCGCTCACCAGTGGGCATATGGGGCGCCACCAAGCCCTTCGCGTGCGCTTCTTTCCTCTCAACCAAGGCAAGGGTTGGGCTGGTGTGCAAAACCATCTGATGTGCATCAGTTGGCACGGCAGGGGCGTCCTTCGCTGCTGGAGCTTTCTTGGGAAGCATTGAGGCGAGGGTACGCTGCCCAGCCTCGACGAATGCTGGCTTGGTAGCGTCCGGAGCCTTTTTGCCCTTGGCTTGCTGGGAAGAGGAAGTCGTTGCAGCGGATTTCCCCTTAGGAGTTGCCGATGTAGTTCCTCGCCGAGGTTGAGAAGACTCGGACGAGGCAGAGGAGCTCGGCGTTGGTGCTCTTGTTGCTGGACTTGGTGTCGTCGCTGATGTTTTTGCAACCGGAATTGGTGCTGATGCCAGAGTTGATATTGCTGCTGGTTTGCTCGCTGGTACTGGAGCAGGTGCTGGTGCCGAGGTAGTTTCAGTGGTTGCTGGTTGCGGTGAAGCCGAAGTTGTGGATGCCGTCGCCTCGGCTGAACTGGTATCCCCCGCTCCAAGGTTACCCTCCTCTTGACGAGGTGGAGCAGAACCCGGAGCAGCCACAGAACCCTCTAGAATAGGGCTCAGCGAACATGACTCGTCGTCGCGAGGGGGAGAAGGGCTAGGTCGGAGCGGCGAAGAGATGCTAGATCCGCTCTGAGGGACCTCCACCGGAGCCCTGCAAAAGAGAATAATGTCAGAAGAGAAATTACAACAATGCAAGGAAGAGCAAGTTGCAGAAGGAAAAATGACTTACGCATCCGAGGTTTGGGCCTCCTTGGGTTTCCGAGCCCTTCGTGCTGGGGCCTTGCCTGCTGGCTTGGAGGCAGTCTTATCCCCAGACTTCTTTCGTGTTTTAGCGGGCTGAGGAGGTCCGGAGGAGGAACTGGGAGCAGCCCCGCGCTTCTTCTTCGGCGCTACCGGAACAGGTTCGCCCGTAGCGAGGGGAGGATCCTCGTGGATATGACCACTGGGGTGAGCTAATGCCGGAAAAGCAAAAGAAAGAGGGACAGCCTCAACAGGTTCAATCACCTCGACATCCAAGTCATCTTCATCATCGGGCCAATCTCTAACAGAAGAGAATTTACCAGTGGGTCGCTTTGTAGCGTCGGTCATCGGGAGGAACATCTCCTGGTCTGGCTCTTCCTCATCTGGAGTCTCCCGGTCTGGCGCCCACTTAAGGGTCGGATCCGTGCCGTCCTCTAGGGTCTGCTGAAGGAATTGCTGAGAAAAGAAACGAACAAAAGAGTCAAAAATGCCACAATAACCGACATGTAATTAGTCTGGGGTAAGTTTGCAACATAAAGCTTACCGCGGGAGGAAGCCTATCGCGGCAATAATGCTCAATTCCCCAAGTCCACTCAGAGGAGAAGTCCTTGTGGGTGGTGAAGAGAGCCTTAACCCGGCGATATATCTCCGTGTTGCTTAGCTCGAAGGATGAGGTCCGGTTGGGGTCACGGTCGAAGCTCATGTGGCACACCTTGTGGGTGCGCTTCTAGAGAGGGGAAATTCGGTTGCGCACGAACGTGATCATAGCGTCCTCGTTGCGCAACCCCAGCTTCTTCAGCTCCGCGAACCTTTTGTTGACCTAGTTGGCCAAGGCCGTGGGCTTCTTGGGAACGACATCCCACAGTTCCGGGTTAGGTGCACCCGGAGTATAGGGGAGCAGCTGAATTAAGTCTTCGGTGCCGGTATTCCGGACGTAAAGGAAAGTCCGGGCCCACCCTTTGTAGGACTCTAACCCGGTGACCCGGGGGAAAACGGAAAGCCTCCGGGGTGAGATGGAAGCAGCTCCGAATTGAGTGAGCTGCTTGTCCTCCGGATCGATGCGGATGTTGGGGACGACGTTACGACGAAGGCCGAAAAACCGGATCCATAGCTCCTTCGTGGGCCACAATCCGGCATAGCCTTCAATCGTAGAAGCAAAGGCGGAAAGAGAAGTGATGGCGTTGGCAGGAAGGTGGTGCGGCTGGAGTTGATAGGTGTTAAGCCAATCCCGGAAAAAGTCGCTAACCGGCAAACCGAACCCTCGTTGGAAGTGGGACAAGAACACGACGAACTCACCCAGATTGGGTGAGGGGGCCAGTTCGGAGGAGGCAAGACGAGCGGCGACGCCGGCGGGGATGCGTCTGCAGCGGTAGAGCCAATCCAGGTCATCTTGGCAGACCCAAGACCCGGCCCACGCACAGCGGTCCACCGCCGCGGCATCCTCCTCCATTTCTTGTTCGGCGACGATGAGCTCCTCCTCCGTCATCTGGTCCGCTGCCCTCGCTCGCGCTAGCGGCGGTGGGGGGCAGAGGCCTGGATTGGCGAGGACCTGTGGCGAGGGAGTTGTGTAGCGGTGGCGGCGATGCAGAGGCACGGGGAAGCAGTGCGGCGGCGGCGCTGCTACGGAGAAGCCCTGGTGGCGGCGCTGTCGCGGAGAAAAAGAAGATGAAGAAGAGCAAAGGGTAGAGGGGCGCGGAAGGGGAAACTCCTAAGGGGTGCGCCCCTCCCCTATTTAACCACTCCCTCAAGGGGTGAGTGGGATCGCGTCCTGTGAATGAGCCACACGGTGTGGCCGTGTATAGCCCACCTCGGCCAATCAGCAGGGAGCCACACGAAAGGCAATAGAGCGGAGATGATCCCATGACATGACGCTGTGATGCGATAAACGAGGAGGCAGGCGTGACGTGACCCGCGCACAGTGATAACTGACAATTACGGTGGCAGTTACTGTGCTGGCCCTTAAAATAAGACAACATAATGATTACCCTCCACATGGTTGGCGTACGAGAGAAGGAAACAAGACCCGGATGGAACCGTGGTAACCCGACCAGCAAGTAAAAACTTGAAATGTGCAGAGGGAAAGTAAAACCATGAGGTCCGAATTAAAATGGTAACCCGGCCGGCAAGTGAAAACTTGGAATGTGCAAAGGGAACGTAAATCCATATAATTCGAGGTAAAGAGGTAACTCGGCAATAACGACCTGAGCTTGAAATTGAACCTGATGTGGCCTTAGCGGCCAAGGTAGCTAAGACCACACCAGCTTCGGGGACTAATGTTGGGGGGATACCCCCGGGTAGGGTCACGCCGGGGTATAAAGGCCGAGTTAGCCGAGGTTCGGCAAGGCCAAAGCGGATGCTAGCCGGGTCACCTCAAGGCAGGCCGAATCACGGGGTAACCCAGACCAGGGGGCGTTTGCCTGACTAAGTCTCAACCGACTTAAGGAGTAAGTCGGAGGTGTCTGTTTTACTTGTACGCAGGAACGGGTGTGGCCGGATCAACTATGATCCGGGTCACGTCTGGCTTCTAGGAGAAGGAAGGAATCTCGCTGGTCAAAAGAAGCTCCGGTACGCACTACCTGAGTGAAGCAAGCAAGGGCAGGACCACCGGGGCATGGCTGACAGGGGTGACGACGCCCATATCGGCTGACGCGGGCGCCGCAGAGGCTCACGTAGCCTCTGCATGTGTGACGCGGGGGAAAAGCACCCCAGTCGTCTTACTACTTTGGGAGGAGGCATATTCTTAGGAATATGCCTCCACGTATGCCCTAGGCAGAGACCGAGCTCCCTCTATAAAAGGGGGGCTAGGGTTTCAGTAGAAGGGGTTCCGCTATTCTATTTTGGCTAGGGTTTTGAGGGTGATCTGTATGTGAGAGTAAGAGAGCTCCTTCTTCCTCCTCTCGCCAACACAGCTCTAGGAGCACTTGTAATCTTGGAAACAAAGGAAATTATAAACTTCTGTGTGGAGAATCACTTCACTATCCCTCCCTGGATTCCCCTAGTGTGTATTAGTCCCCACCTTTAGCCTATCCATGGCATCTGCCATGACACCACCACGACACCGTGAGCACCGGGAAATCTTCGCCTGGTGTCTAGCGGACATGCCAGGGGTTCCCAGGGAATTCGCCGAGCATGCACTCAATGTCAACCCAGACGCAAGGCCAGTCAAGCAGACAATTCGATGACTGTCTGAACCAAGAGCAAAGGCGGTCCGAATGGAGATCAACATAATCCTCGACGCCAATTTCATACGCGAGATCAAGGAAAGCACTTGGCTCGCTAACACGGTGCTGGTGCCTAAAAAAGACACGGATATCCTGCGGATGTGCATGGACTTCACCTCCCTGAATAAGCACTACCCAAAGGACCACTTCCCGCTACCGAGAATCGACCAAATTATTGACTCCGCCGTCGGATGTGAGCGCATCTTCTTCCTCGACGCCTACTCAGGCTATAATCAGATTCGAATAAAGGAGGAAGATCCAGAGAAAACAACGTTTACAACGCCTTTTGGTGTGTTCTGCTACAACACAATGCCCTTCGGGCTCAAAAATGCAGGAGCCACCTACCAGCGGTGCATGCAGGCTTGCCTCAAGAATCAACTTGGTCGCAACATCCAAGTCTATGTTGATGACATCATCATCAAGACCAAAGAGGAAGCCTCGCTAATCGACAATTTACGCGAGACCTTCGCCAACCTCGACCGCTACCGGATCAATCTCAATCCGGACAAATGCGCCTTCGGCGTACCATCTGGACAGCTGCTCGGGTATCTCATCACAGCACGTGAGGCGAACCCGAAGAAAATAAAAGCCATACTGGCCATGGAGAAGCCGAAGAACGTAAGAGGCATCCAACAACTGGCTGGGCGAATCGTGGAACTCAGTCGATTCATCAGTCGAATGGGCGAAAAGGCACTGCCATTCTACCAACTTCTCCACAAAGCTGACAAGTTCGAGTGGACTGACGAGGCGCAAGAAGCATTCGAAGACCTCAAGCGTCTACTATCCACCTCGCCAGTACTGGTGACTCCACGCGAAAAGGAACCACTGTTGCTCTACATATCCGCCACCAATCAGGTGGTCAGGACGGTGCTCGTGGTGGAACACGCCGAAGAAAGCAAAGTCCACGGGGTGCAGCGCCCAGTCTACAACCTCAGCGAGGTGCTCACACCAACAAAGCAGCACTACCCGCACTACCAGAAGCTGGCATACGGCGTCTTCATGACAGCCAGGCGACTGCGCCACTACTTCCAGGAGCACCCAATCATGGTGGTCAACGACGCCCTGCTTGGGCATATTTTCAGGAACCCCGATGCCACCGGACGAGTCGCGCTTTGGGGAATCGAGCTGTCTCCACGAGACATTACGTACGAGAAGCGTGACGCGATCAAGTCGCAAGTCCTCCTTGATTTCCTCGTACACTGGATGGATAACCAACTCCCCAAAAATCTAGATATGTCCTATCTCTGGACAATGCACTTCGATTGGTCCAAACGAAAGGACGGAGCCGGCGCAGGTGTCATACTGACATCGCCCAGGGAGACAAGTTGAAATACATTCTGCGAATGCAGTTCACTGCCTCCAACAATGAAGCTGAGTACGAGGCCCTGCTGCACGGGATGCAGATGGCGAAAGTCTGCGGTGCTAAGAGGCTCATCATCTACGGCGACTCCAAACTGGTGCTGAACAAAACAATGCACGAGTGCGACGCGCTGAATGATAACATGATCGCCTACCGTGACCTCTATGACACACTCGAAGGGGACTTTGACGGCTGTGAACTGCAGCACGTAGGCCGCGAAAGCAATAAAGAGGCGGACGCACTCGCCAACATTGGCTCCACCTACGCCCCCATACCACCTAGGGTATTGATACATTGCAAATGTATCTATAAGTTTTTATGTTCCATGCTTGGTTTTATCCACTTTCTTGTGTTTTGTACACACTTTGGAGTAATTTTCATATGATTTCTTGGACTAACCTATTAACAAGAGCCACAGTGCCAGCTGCTTGTTTTCTGCCATTTTTGGTTCCAGGAAGTCAGAAAATGAATATTCTCGGAATTGGACGGGACAAAAGCCAAAGTACCTATTTTTCCGGAAGTCATCAAAGTGCGGCTAGACCTGGCCCGCGCCAGGGGGTGGTCTAGCTGACCCCAGCACCCCCTTGGCCTCTCCTTCCGCCTATATATTGCCCTCGGGACGGAAACCCTAAGGACTCGATCAAAAATCCACGAAAGAGTTTGTAGCCGCCGTCATCTCCATCCCTAGATCGGGAGGGATCTGAAGCTCTTCTTGGCACTCTGCCAGAGAGGGGAATTCACCCTGGAGGCCTTCTTCATCACCATGCAAGCCTCCGGTGTGATGCGTGAGTAGTTCATCTCTGGACTACGGGTCCATGTAGTAGCTAGATGGCTGGTTCTCCTCCTTTGTGCTTTCATGTCTAGATCTTGTGAGCTCCGTTCATGATCAAGATCATCTATTTGTAATTCTGCATGTTGTGTTTGCGGGGATCCGATGGATATTGAGATGCTATTTCAGATTGATTATTGATTCTATCATGTCTTTGTTATTTGAGATCTTGCATGCTTTCCGTTGTTAGTAGCTATCTTGGCCAAGTAGATGCTAGCAACTCCAAGAGTTAGTATTTATGCTCGATAGTGGGTTCATGCCTCTAGTAATCTGGGGAAGTGACAGAAATCTCTAAGGTACTAGATGTGTTGTTTCTACTAGGGAGAAAACAACAATCCTTTGTTCATAGAACAATCATATTTTTTACTTTACACGCAGTTCGTAAAGCTATAATCTGTTGCTTGCAACTTAATACTAGAGGGGGTTTGGATGATAACCTGAAGGTGGATTATTAGTCATAGATGCAGTTGGATGGCGGTCTATGTATAATGTTGTAATGCCCAATCAAGTTCCAAAGGATTCAAGATGATTAGTATATGCATGTATTGCTTTCTCGATGTTTTTCAATTGCCCCGCTGTAATTTGTTCACCCAGCATGTTATCTATCTTAAGGAGAGCCACCTCTAGTGAACTATGGATCCCGGTCCTTTTCTTTTACATACAATCTATAAACTGTTTACTGCTTTGTGTCTACTTTCTGCAAACTTTTACTTCCTTCCATTCGATACGTTTAATCCTTTGTTTTCAGCAAAACCGGTGAGATTGACAACCTCATCGCAAGTTGGGGAGAAAGTTCTGTGGTTGTGTTGTGCAGGTCTCCACGTTGCTACTAGCACCGGTAGTGCACCCTACCAAGGCTCAGCTAGCAACACCGTTGGGTGTTTCCTTGCTCCTACTGGTTCGATTAAACCTTGGTTTCATAAATGAGGGAAACTTGCTACTGTGCTCATCATACCTTCCTCTTGGGGTTCCCCAACGAGCTTGTTAATACACGAGCCATCAAGCACTTTTCTGGCGCCGTTTCCGGGTAGTCAAGGACATCTTCACTAGGGGAGTCCCTCATAACCAATCTCTTTACTTTGTTATTTCTGTTTTGCTTAGTTTACTTTTTTTTGTTTTCTTGTTTTGTTATCAAAAACACACAAAAATTAGTTTTACAAGTTGTGTTTCTTTATCCAAAAACACAAAAAAAATTACTACTCTTGAAAACACTAAGTTGTGTGACTTCACTAGCACCAACAACAATGATTTTATGAGCACACCTATTGCTCCACATGTTCCTGAAGCTACTTTCTTTGAGATAAAACCTGCTTTGCTCAATCTCGTTATGAGAGAACAATTTTTTGGTATTGGTAATGAAGATGCTGTTGCCCATCTAAATAACTTTGTTGAACTTTGTGAGATGCAAAAGCATAGGGATGTAGATGGTGATATTATTAAGCTAAAATTGTTTCCTTTCTCTTTGAGAGGAAAAGCTAAAGAATGGTTGAATTCCGTAACTAGGAATAGTATTGATTCTTGGACTAAGTGCAAAGATGCTTTTATTGCAAAATACTATCCTCCTGCTAAAATTATATCTATGAGAAGTGAAATAATAAAGTTTAAACAATCTGATAATGAACATGTTGCTCAAGCTTGGGAAAGAATGAAATCTTTGGTAAAGAATTGTCCCACTCATGGACTGACTGCTTGTATGATCATCCAAACTTTTTATGTAGGATTGAACTACTCTTCAAGGAACCTATTGGATTCTGCTGCTGGAGGTACCTTTATGACCATTACTTTGGGTGCTGCAACAAAGCTTCTGGATAATATGATGGTTAACTATTCCGAATGGCATACTGAAAGAGCTCCACAAGGTAAGAAGGTAAATTCTATTGAGGAAACCTCCTCCTTGAGTGATAAGATTGATATTATTATATCTATGCTTGTTAATGGGAAAGCCCATATTGATCCAAATAATGTTCCTTTAGCCTCTTTGGTTGCTCAAGAAGAGCAAGTTGATGTGAATTTCATAAGAAATAACAATTTTGGTAATAATGCTTATTGGAACAATTTTGGTAACAACAATTATAAGCCATATCCTCCCAACAATGGTAATGCTTATCGAAATTCTTACAACAATAATAAGAGTGCTCCCTCTGAACTTGAAGTTATGCTTAAGGACTTTATTAGTAAACAAACTGCTTTCAATAAAACTATTGAGGAAAAACTCTCTAATGCTGAAAGAAATATAGCATCTTTGGTTGAAGATCAATCTTCTTTGAATAAAATGGCTGCTAAACCTGAAATTAATGATAATCCCTTTGCAGCCACTAATGCCATACAAGTAAGAATTGATGAAAATGTTAGACTATTAGCTGAATTACATGCTAAGTGGGAAAGAGAAGATGAAATTGCTAGAAACATTAGTGTTTCTACTATCACCACCACTAGTGGTAAGGCTAGTAATAGTTCTACTACTTTAGATGATAATTTTGATTTTGATCTTGATGGTTGCAACATCTCCGAAGTTATTAAGTTCCTACAAAAGCTTGCTAAAAGTCCTAATGCTAGTGCTATGAACATGGCCTTTACAAAACACATCATTGATGCTCTCATAAAGATTAAAGAAGAATAGATGAAACATAAAGCTTCTATTCCTATAAAACAAGAAGACGGTTGGGAACCCATCACTAATATGAAAGTGAATGACTTTGATTTTAAAGCTTTATGTGATCTTGATAGTAGTGTTTCTATTATGGCTAGAAGGATTTATGATATGCTTGATTTGCCTCCACTTGAAGATTGTTATTTGAATGTCCCACTTGATGATAGTGCTAAAAAGAAACTCATGGGGAGTCTTAATTATGTTCTTATTATGGTTAACAATGCTTATGTCCCCGTTGATTTCTATGTTTTGGATGTTGAATGCAATGCTTCTTGTCCTATTACTTTGGGAAGACCTTTTCTTAGAATTGTTGGTGCTATTATTGATATGAAAGAAGGTACCATTAAATATCAACTCCCACTCAATAAAGGTATAGAACACTTCCCTAAGAAGAGAGAGAAGATTTCTTTTGCTTCTCCTATGAAAACAAAATTTGGTCTTAATGCTTCTTCATTTGAGAACACTTGATTCTTTTTCTTGCTTCTTATGCCTAACTTAAAGGCGTTAAAAAAGTACTTATTGGGAGATAACCCAAAAGTTTTAGATAAGTCTTGGAAGTTATTACTTCTGTAATAACCTCTCCTTATTCTTTTTATTTGCTTTTTGTGCCAAGAGTAACCTCTAATGAGAGAGAAGTAATGATTGGGAAAGTTGTTGTCCCGAAATAGATTTATGTGCTTCACTGTAAAAATTCGTGTAAAATCTCTGAACGTCTTTTTGAGGCGTGAATTTTTTTGCTTCTACCCCAGGTTGTTATCTAACTTTCGTTAGTTCAACACTTTTTTATTTGAGAAACAGAAGGTCTTCGAAAAAATTCGTCCTTACCTGCTGGTCTGTTTTGACAGATTTCTGCCATTTTTCTGCATTTGCTTCTTATTGGTTCCTTTTTAGGTTCTTTTGGGAATTGGGCTTTTTGAGGGAATTGATTCAGTAGCTAGTGTTCTAATGGAAGTTTATTGGATAGAACTGAACCTTAATACTTATCTTGAGTGCACTAATGTTGCTAATAAAGATTGTGTGAAGTTTTGTATGAAGGAAAAATTTCAGGTGTATGGAAGGAATGAGTAATGAGATGAAGGATGGACTAAAGCTCAAGCTTGGGGATGCCACGCGTGTCACCCCAAGAAATATCCAAGAAGTACAAGCGTCAAAGCTTGGGGATTCCCAAGGCATCCCCTTCTTCATCAATAAAAATCCCAGGTTTCTTCCAAAGGCTTCATTTTTATTATTTCATGCACAGTTGTGTTGTTCTTGGAGCGTCTTCTTTTTTGTTCTCATTTTGGTTTTTCGTTTGCTTTTGTTTGCTTAGTTTGCTGAATAAATTGGTTGTACCCCCTCTTTCATACATTGGTTTTCAAATAGTTTGGTTTGGTTTGGAAAAGAGTAGGAAAGTTCATACTTATGTGGTAAGAAGAGCTCGTTTTTGACTGCGGCCTATGCTCTGTCATGCTATGGTTGATATTGTTTTGGCTTTATGCTTAGTAATCTTTGCTGTAGCATGAATTGTTATAAACAATTGAGATTGCTTAATGTGCCTTGGATGAATCATGCGTTGTTTTAGCATATTAAAGCATAGTATAGTGGTATTCTCCTTTGATGCTTCATTTGGGTTGACTTGGCACATGCTCACACCATGTTGTGACTATATCAAGTCACCTAATCCTTTATGATCCTTTAGTTTTCAACTTGTAGTATCACTTTATGCTTTGATCAATGATGTTTTGTCGCTCTGCATGATTATGGCCATTATTGCTCTCTTAGTTTGTCGCTCCCAGTCTTTTGCTAGCCTCCACAACCAAGTATGAGTTCCACTCATGCATCCAACTCCCTAAACCAAGTTATTCCAAAGATTCCACCTTACCTACCTACTAGCTTATGCTATTCCAAGTATATTCATGCTTTTGTTTACCTACCAAATTAAACTTCTTATGAGAAAACTAGTGATTAAAGCTCTCATGAACTTGATGGCACACTTTACTTTTCTTGCCCTTAATAAACGAACGATTGGGTCATTATTTGTTGCGTATATGCTTGCTTTATAAGTTGAAATTAGCAGAACCATGTATCATGGGGATCGCTTTCAACATTGCACATGTACTTTGTACCCCGTTGATATCATGTTCTTTTGCTTATGGATCCTGGCGGTGTGAAATAAAAGTGGAACTTGTAAGATCATGGAGTTTGTATGTGTGTTAGAGAAACGCCTGGGCCGCTAGCCTAAGCCATGCCTAATCATGGTGGAAACATGCAGCATCACCATAATTAGCACTCTATGAAGCATCCTCAATAAAAACCTATGCAAATAGACAATAAAAAGATCGCTGAGATGCTCATTGTCTGCTTGCCTTGTCACTTTGATTATGGGATAGCTCCTGTATCATGTACAAGGGGTACCCCGTTGGCGGTTCTTTATGATACATATGTACTTACAATGACAAGAGCTTACTTGTGACTAAAGTTGAGTAGCATGAGGTTCGGTCTTCGTAAGTAAGGGGCATGAGATTTCGGTTTATAACTTGTCAAGCATATCCTCTTAGTTGTGTCACTTTAACCTTAATCACCTTCAGGATGCTTATGATAGGGGCAATGAGAGCTGAAAGCTATAAGTACCATAATTTTTGGAAGGTCTTTATGAGACTTGAATCCCCGCTTCCTTCTATGAAGGCTTTTCTTCCACCATTATATTGGGTCTCCACCTTCTACCTTTATGCACCTACTTTGAGAGCATAGTGGCCATTATTAGTTCTATGTTCATTGTCCCAAGACTAGTTGATTGATGCATAACTTGATATTGCTTGTTTTAAACTATTTGTATCTAGTCACTCTTATGAACATTGAAGGTGTCCTATGCATTTATATTTGCTACTCTATGAGGGACAAGCTGAATACTATTATGCTATGTTTTCTTTATATGAAACAAACAAACGTCTTGCAAAGCATTGTTATTCATGAATCTTTTGTTTGTGCCTTTTCATGTTGCATCATAGTTTATTTGTCTTACTGCTAGAACTTTGTCTTTCATGTTATGATTGAAGTACTATGATCCTAGCTTTGAATGTTTTACAAATACTTTGATCAAGTCTTTGATGGTGCATGTCACCTCAAAAATTATTCTTTCTTTTTATCACTTACCTACTCGAGGACGAGCAGGAGTTAAGCTTGGGGATGTTGATACATTGCAAATGTATCTATAATTTTTGATGTTCCATGCTTGGTTTTATCCACTTTCTTGTGTTTTTGCCACACTTTGGAGTACTTTTCATATGATTTCTTGGACTAACCTATTAACAAGAGCCATAGTGCCAGCTGCCTGTTTTCTGCTGTTTTTGGTTCCAGGAAGTCAGAAAATGAATATTCTCGGAATTAGACAAGACAAAAGCCAAAGTGCCTATTTTTCCGAAAGTCGTCAGATGCCAGAATACGAGACGGAGAAGACCACACCACCTGGCCGCGCGGCCAGGCCTAGCCCGCGCCAGGGGGTGGTCTAGCCGACCCCAGCACCCCCTTGGCCTCTCCTTCTGCCTATATATTTCCCTCGGGATAGAAACCCTAAGGACTCGATAAAAAATCCACGAAAGAGTCTGTAGCTGCCGTCATCTCCATCCCTAGATCGAGAGGGATCTGAAGCTCTTCTCGGCACCCTGCCGAAGAGGGGAATTCACCCTGGAGGCCTTCTTCATCATCATGCAAGCCTCCGGTGTGATGCGTGAGTAGTTCATCTCTGGACTACGGGTCCATGTAGTAGCTAGATGGCTAGTTCTCCTCCTTTGTGCTTTCATGTTTATATCTTGTGAGCTCCGTTCATGATCAAGATCATCTATTTGTAATTCTGCATGTTGTGTTTGCGGGGATCCGATGGATATTGAGATGCTATTTCATATTGATTATTGATTCTATCATGTCTTTGTTATTTGTGATCTTGCATGCTTTCCGTTGTTAGTAGCTATCTTGGCCAAGTATATGCTAGCAATTCCAAGAGTTAGTATTTATGCTCGATAGTGGGTTCATGCCTCTGGTAATCTAGGGAAGTGACAGAAATCTCTAAGGTACTAGATGTGCTGTTGCTACTAGGGAGAAAACAACAATCCTTTGTTCATAGAACAATCGTAGTGTTTACATTACACGCAATTGGTAAAGCAATAATCTGTTGCTTGCAACTTAATACTGGAGGGGGTTCGGATGATAACCTGAAGGTGGATTATTAGTCATAGATGCAGTTGGATGGCGGTCTATGTATAATGTTGTAATGCCCAATCAAGTCTCAAAGGAGTCAAGATGATTAGTATATGCATGTATTGCTTTCTCGATGTTTGTCAATTGCCCCGCTGTAATTTGTTCACCCAGCATGTTATCTATCTTAAGGAGAGCCACCTCTAGTGAACTATGGATCCTGGTCCTTTTCTTTTACATACAATCTATAAACTGTTTACTGCTTTGTGTCTACTTTCTGCAAACTTTTACTTCCTTCCATTCGATACGTTTAATCCTTTGTTTTTAGCAAAACCGGTGAGATTGACAACCTCATCGCAAGTTGGGGACAAAGTTCTATGGTTGTGTTGTGCTGGTCTCCACGTTGCTACTAGCACCAGTAGTGCGCCCTGCCAAGGCTCAGCTAGCAACACCTTTGGGGTGTTTCCTTGCTCCTACTGGTTCGATTAAATCTTGGTTTCATAAATGAGGGAAACTTGTTGTTGTGCTCATCATACCTTCCTATTGGGGTTCCCCAGCGAGCTTATTAATACACGAGCCATCAGGTATTTCTAGAGCGTATCTGTGAACGCTCCATCAAGCCAAAAGCCGCAGAGAAGAAAACAAGCGCAACAATGGACTCAGGGGTTACGCCACCCAATCAGCCAATGGCACTCGACGACCTGGAGCTTGACACAAGACTCGAGGGACCAATGGGTTCATGATGATCGAGCCATCTTGGACTCAACCCTACATCACATATCTTCTCAGCAAGAGGATGCCGGACGACCCGAGTGATGCGCGACATATCACGCGGCAATCCAAGGCATTCGTCGTCATCAACGGCGAACTATACAAGCACAGCATCACAGGGGGACTCCAACGGTACGTCTCCAACGCGGACGGAAGGGCCGTCCTCCACGATATCCACGAAGGGACTTGCGGGCACCATGCCGGCAGTCGCGCCCTCGTTGCCAAAGCTCTACGAGCTGGATTCTACTGGCACACGGCCATGCGCGACGCCAAGGACATCGTCCAGCGATGCAACGCTTGTCAGTGGTTCGCGGACAAACCGCATGCACCTGGTGCGGAACTACGGCCAATACCATTGGCCTGGCCCTTTGCGCAATGGGGACTCGACATGGTCGGCAAACTCCCAAAGTCCTCGCGAGGAGGATATGTCTAACTTCTGGTCGCAGTCGACAAATTCACTAAGTGGATAGAGGCCATGCCGGTGACAAACCAGTCAGGAGCCAGCATTGTCAAGTTCTTCGAATCCATTGTCTACCGCTTCGGCGTGCCGCATAGCATCATCACGGACAATGGGACGAACTTCACCTCCAAGGAGTTCCAGGGTTTCTGCGAAAACCTGGGAATCAACATAAGCTATGCCTCCGTAGCTCATCCACAGACCAACGGTCAAGTCGAAAAGGCCAACGGCCTCATCTGCGATGGAATCAAGAAGAGACTCCTCCGACCACTCGAGCAAGCCTCCGGATGTTGGCCAGAGGGGCTACAGTCCGTACTTTGGAGCCTGCGCACAACCCCAAACAGCACCACGGGATACACCCCGTTCTTCATGGTGCATGGTGTCGAAGCAGTACTACCCGCAGAAGTACGCTTTAAAGCCCCACGGGTGGTCATGTACAGCGAGCAGGAGTCCACACTCGCACTCGAAGATTCCGTCGATCTCCTTGACGAGGCACGGGACATCACAGCGGAAAGATCGACGGTCTATCAGCAGAACCTGCGCAACTACCACAGCAAAAGGCTACGCCCCAGATCCTTCGTCGAAGGAGACCTGGTCCTGCGACTGAAGCAGCAAGGGAACCTCAAGCTCGAGTCCCCTTGGTAAGGACCGTACTTGATTACAGAAGTAATCCCAGGTGGTGCCTATTGCCTTAAAGATTTCGAGACAGGAGTCGCATACTCCAACCCCTGGAATGTCGCGCAGCTGCGGTGCTTCTACCCCTAGTCATCTTTTTTTTCTTACATTACAAATAAGGCTATCAAGCCAGGCTACTTAGCCACACCTTGTACCTCGCACTGTTCTACGAATAAATAAAGCTAAGTGCCCCAAAACTCTGCGTTTTTACTCATTTTCTAGCAATCTTATCACTCGGGGGGCGTGCCACCCTTTACATCCCCGTTCTACGAACACGTCGTAGTATCCTGAGTAGCTGACTCAACATCAATCGAACCCTTGATAAAACACCAACCCAGTTGCAACGCACCTGACAGGTTGGCAAGGTGCTGAGATAAAAGAAGTTAGGCTAACGAAAAGGAACTGCAGAGTACACATACACTCGCAAAACATATAAGCTAGCAAGCTCTTTACATATCAAATATACATTAATTACATCCAATATATCCATACAAACTTTTACAATACTGTTATACTTATGTGCATGATACAAGTTAAACTACTGCTGCAACAGAAGAACGTTTGTCTGTTCCTCAAAGAAGTCAACAATTTCCTCTGTTGGGCGATCCACCGCCCGGTAATGAGGAACCATATTCCAAGTCGAACCTGCCGGCGGAGTCGGCGGCCTAGTAGCAACAGCTACAACGTCCACATCAGGCCTATGCAGTCACACCAGCGACAAAGCAGCCTTGCCACCAGCCACTAACTGCTGCCGCACACACTCGCGAACTGCACTCAAATCCTGAAACATAGCCAGGAGAGCCAGCAAGCTCGAAGGGATGGCGTCCAGCGGAAACATCGTCTGGTAGATATTCCTCAGGCACGACTGCACTTTTTTCAGAAAGTGGAGCACTCGAGAGGCATGATCCTGTAGGGTCTCAAGTGCGATTGTGCGATCATGATCCACCCAGAAGTATCCACTTGCCTGAAGTTGTTCCTAGGTCAGGTCGTTCATGCGAATGGCGATCATGTCTTTCTCATCCTGCGGATGATGCGCACTGACAACTATACCAAGCAAAAGGCAAAGTATGAAGACAAGGAACTACCGCAATTGACTACAAGAAAAGATAAGAGGGCAGGAAGCTAACACTTGAACTGATCGCCCAGCCGCGTCACCTCCTCCAATAGATACTGATCTCGGGCGGTGGCCTTCTCCGCCCTCGACTTCCATACATCCGCGTTACTGCGGAGGACGGGCAACTCACGTTCCAGCTACTTA
The DNA here is from genome assembly GCA_910589775.1 of Avena eriantha. Classification (NCBI taxonomy): domain Eukaryota; kingdom Viridiplantae; phylum Streptophyta; class Magnoliopsida; order Poales; family Poaceae; genus Avena; species Avena eriantha. Next base: position 382,952,830 of record OU342740.1, read on the forward strand.
ACGCGATCGCGCAGTCGCGAAAGCAGGGATAAGTCATCCACCCTTGAACGCGACTGCGCTAAGGTCTCACAAGCGGATGGCGGATCCCGTGGATCACCGAAGGATCACTCGATGTACCCTATCACAAGCCAAGCAAGAAATAATAAGGGACCAAGCAATACATGGACAAAAGCTCAAGTGCATTCAAACATGACAAAGGTATCAACAGACACTTGGCCAACGGCATGTTTCCAATAAAAGGAGTCGAACTATTAAACTATTACAATATAACTACTGAGGAGCAGCCTGCTTCTTCGACTTGGACTTTGGCTTCGGGGGCCTCATCGAGTCCGTGGCAGTATCAGACACCACAGACTTCCCGCCAGCCCCTGACGCCGCTGCCTTCGCCGCCTTCTTGGCTCGTTGCAGCTCCTCGGAATACTTGGCGACTGTGTTGATGAGTTGTGGCCCATACTTTCCGCAGACAGTTGCAAAAGGAGCAAAAACTACCTGTCGACCATCTGTGCCGACAGGCATCGCCTTGGAGACCGCAGCAGGATCCACCTCAACGCCATGGGTTTGCACCATTGCGAGTGCCATGGAAACGCCAACCGCACACTGCGATTTCGTGAAGTCCGAGGGGATACCTCCAGTAAGGGACTCCACCACGTCCTCCAAGTTCTCAATCAGCTTAGCCTTGGGCGTCAGCTCCTCGCGGATGCGACTGAGCACAACCTTGGCCTTAGTCAGCGTCCCGTGAATAGAAGCGTTGTGTTCCTCGACTGCCGCTATGGTGCCTGCCAAAGCATCATCGCGACGAAGCGCCTAGGCGTCGAAGCTCAGACCACCAACATCTACACAGAGCAAAGCGTCAACACAATAGCAAGATATCGAAGAAAGAAACAATCAAGACCTAGAAGAAAAAATACCTGAAAGAGACTTGGCAATCGAGAAGTGTTGTTCTTCAAACAACTTTCCTCGCAGCGATGGAGGTGCGCAAATCCTCTTCGCGTTTCGCGATTCATCTAGTGTAGCGACTACCTCGTCGCGACTCTTCACCGCCGCGGCAAGCATCTTTTCAAGAGAAGCAGCATCACGAAGAAGCTCGTTGTGCCCGGCTGCAAAAAAATAAAAGATGGACCATCAGTCGAATGTACAAATCCCACAAGAGAAAAATAAGAAGAAGCAAAAATACTAACCTTCGACGATGTGATGGCGATTGTCCAGCATTGCATGTTGTCGACCCATCGCAAGTACCTGCTCCGCCAAACGAGCAGCTTCCTTCACAATGAGCTGCCTCAGGAAAAAAATAAAGGATCAGCGGATAGCATGGAACACAAATTCGACCGCAAAAAATAAAATCACACTTACATGCTCCTCTAGAGACTCTGAAGTCGATTGCCGCGCAGTCATCCGGGCAACCATCTGGTGCTCCCCAGCGTGTGGAGAACTCGATGAGTTGTGCCTGGAGTGGGCCGCCAATGGAGGGGAGGAAGATTGCTCAGCCACTTCCTTGGCCTTGGAGTCCGCGACTCCAGATTCCTTCAAAAATTGGACGTCACCAGACGACAACGACGCCTCTTGACTACGAAACAAAATCCAGCATCAGGAAACACAACTCCTAAAAGTAACCAAAATGAGAGTTATATACTTACCAGTCAAATCTATCAAAGTCGAAGGTTTGCTCCTCCGACTCCAACGACTCCTTCGGTAGCCGCATCTTTTTGCGAGCAGATGGCGCCATGGAGCTTACAGGAGCAGCAGGAATCGGCTCCTCTGCACCAAGGGATGGACCTTCTGGAGTCGAAGGAGACGAAGCGTCCGAATCCTCGCTGCGAGAATGCTTGCGAGTGTCCGGCCCGCTAGACTCGGGGGCTTCCTCCTCCTCTTCAAGTGGGACGGTCAATTCCGACTCGTCCCCTTCATCTACTTCGTGAGGAATAACCCCCTCGGGAAGAGGGTAAAACTGGGAGACACCTTCCAATCTTGCATACAGAAAACAATTCAGTACACGTCAAGAAATCAGAAGCAATCGACAAATAAAGCTACTTCGTAGCACAAGTCTACCTCAGGAGGAGGGTTAGAGGTGTCGAAGGGAGGCATGACTGGCTCGCCCGGGAGAACCTCCTTGGCGGTATACTTTGTCACCAGTCGCAACATCTTGTCTACTTCACCCGCAGAAATGCCATCGGCAGACACGCGAGTGACATCGTCTGCACCAGTCCATTGGAACATGGGGTGGACTCTGGCCTGCAGAGGCTGGATGCGATGGTGCAACCATGTGCGAACAAGGGCGGTGCCTCCCTCTTCTTTACCCATGCGACTCTCGAGGTCGCAGACGCGCTTGTACAACACTTCCATCTCCTCAGACTCGCCGGGCATCACTACGTTCTTCCAGGAGCGCCTCCTCTTGCACGGCATCGTGGGATCGAAGGGCGCGAGTCTGTAGTGCCCTCCGTCGGCCTTCTGGTCGCGGACATAGAACCACTTGTCCCTCCACCCTTGGACAGACGCCGTGAGCTTGATGTCGAAGTAGGTGGCGGAGGAGTCGACATGAATCCCGCAGCCGCCTACGTCGTAGACTAACGAGCCAGGAGCTGACTGACGCTTCAGCTTGAAAAGCCTCTTGAAGAGACCAAAGTGTGGCTCGACTCCGAGCCAACACTCGCAAAGCATGATATAGCACGCAATGTGAAGGAGAAAGTTTGGAGACAGCTGGTGTAGCTGGAGCCCATAGAAACAAAGAAGGCCCATGACAAAGGGATGCAGGGGCAGAGACAGACCGCGGATGATGAACGCGAGGAACATCACCCAAAAACCGGACGGATGACTGGGGGTTACCTCGTCACCAGGCACTCGCGAATCGTCTTCGGCGCGCGGAAGATCTCCATCTTGGCGCAGAAGATGGAGCTCAGAGGCCTTGATGGTGGATGCGGCCACGCGCCATTGGTGACGCGGGTGCCCGCACCCTTCTTCTTGCTGGCTCCGGTGGCGCTAGTGCCCATGGTGGCGGAGCCACCTTTCTTCTTAGCGATGGCGGTGGCGGCAGCTGACCCAGTGGCGGCGCCTCCCTTCTTTTTCCCCATCTTGCGGTGGCGGTGCGAGCGGAGGAAGTAGCTCAGGAACACGCGGAGTTGGTCCAGCGCCATGAAGAGGGCGAGCCCTAGGAAGCAGAGAGCAGCGGCAATGGCGATGGAAGCACAAGTAGAGAAAAGAGCAGATGGGAAAATTACCGCAGATGTGCTGCTACTTAACCCCCTTGCGGATGCAATCCAACGGCCAGCAGAAACCCTATTGGACGCATGGCGCACATCGCGGTCGACACGTGGAGAGGCCAAAACACGAACCGTCCCCCACTATCTCCATTATGCACGGAAATCGAGGAGACGCAGTTAAAACGAAAGCGGGACCCACCACGCCCGGTCAAATCAAGGTCAGAAAGTGGGACCCACCACTCGTCATGTCCCATCAAAACCGCTCACGCGGGCAACTGAGGTCATCACATCATCAGCACTGATGTCATCAAAATGAGCACTACAAGACTTCGACTACTTTAATCTTTGCTCGAGTCTTTGACTCCACCAAGCACTCAGGGGCTACTCCCATAGGGAGCGCTGGTCGCGCACCCTACGATTTTCTTTTTATGCAGGAATATGGACTTTCAAAGCATACCCAACCACTCGAATCCACGATTCGACTATGGATCATGGGTTACTCCCATAGGGAGCGCCGAAAGCAAATTCGACTGAAACAAGCAAACAAAAGACGACAGCAGTCGCAAAATTTTAGTCCCCGCCTGAGTCTTTGACTCAACCAGGCACTTGGGGGATACTCCCATAGGAAGCGCTGGTTGCGCACCTATGATTATTTACACGTCGTACTGTGTGTTGATAACATCCACACTCGAAGTCTATGGCGACACCGCCTCATATTTTTTCCCTACAAAGAGATTGTGTCTCCTGGGCCACCCGAATCATCTCCGCGATGACAAAAATTCGGATGTCGCGCTTGCAACATGAAGATAAGACCTGAATAAGGCCTGGCGACGCATTTTCTGCGCACTACCAGAAATATATCCGTGCCTATAGGCACGATGAACATGCCTTGACGGACGCGTTGAGTTCTCACACCCATATACTGGAATTCGACTCATGTAAGACCTCCACGGCTTGAGTCGAATTACACTAGCACTTTTCCGAATTCGAGTCCGGGGACTCAAGTTCGAGTAGATTGCGTTGTTTTTCCCTAAGGCAGTTAACTGATACTGATACATCGGTTAAATCAGGCACGCATATCAACAATCCCTATGACATAAATATAACACTCGAAAAAATACTCAGTCATGCACTCGAAAGGCTTCATAAAGTCTCCAGTCGAATTTGCGATTCCGCTGGACACTCGGGGGCTACTGACATGGGTATACCCTGCAGGTACTTGAGTTTGGTACATACGGTCCAGATACGGTGGAAGCCCACGGCATTGCCACGGCCCGATAAAGACTTCGAGTGGCCCACAGACTCTCGATTACTTGCGAGACAAGAAGAAGCTTAAAGATAGAAAGTTTAAAGGGAAAACCCTAATCTGTAACCGACTCGACCTGCTACCCGAGACCTAGCCTATCTATATAAAGGTTAGGAGGGGGCGGCGAGGAGGACACACGCAACCCTAGTTTCCACAACTCTCGCCAGATTGCATCTGCGCACCCCTGTAATCTTCGATTCCTCCATTAATTCCAAGAGCAGACAAGCAGGAGTAGGGACCTCTACGAGGCCTGAACCTGGGTAAAACTTGCGTCCCTGTGTGCTTGTTTGCTAGCCGACCGATGCCTCCAGCGCTCCCTCCTTCTCCAAAACCCAAGTCCATAACAATGGGCATTGATGAGTTAAACCCTCGTCAGGACCTAAGCTGGCGATCCACAACTCGGATCATGCGATTACCTCAGGTCGAAGGATTTCCATTGCTTGAGACTACAAATGACAACATGCTCGTTGCATCTCAACTGTGGGTCAGTCCGAGTCGCTAAACTCTTTAGCCGAATCAGTGTAAGTCAGAATAGCATCTCCATACCCATGACAAGTGAAACCGAGTCATCAAGCCGACTTTCACATTAGTCTAAGTTGTGTGTCCAGCACAACCTCAACGACCAAGGACAACTAGTATAAACAACATGAATATATAGTTCCACAAATCACATATTCAATGATACATATTAGTAGTTCATACAAGGACAATAACTTTATAAATACATTGGAAATAACATCATACATGATTGTCTCTAGGGCATATTCCCAACACCAAGCAGGTGAGGGTACTCTTGGCGCGAAGTAGGACCAGGAAACTTTTGTTTCCCGCTTGAGCCTCGCGGATGGCGCACGCACGCCACCGCCTTTTTTTTTGCAGCTCCAGAGCATGGTTCTACGAAAACGCTTGATTCGAACGTTGTAGTTGGGCCTGAGCCTGGAATGCTCTACTGAACACGCTGGCCACAACGCATCGATTGTGCGGAAAACCAAATGACGATTTCATCATATTAGCCTATTTGGAAAGAATGCAGACTACTGAAGGTGCCCGTACATCCGTCGAACTCGTGCTATCTGAATATAAGCTGGCTATTGGGTATAGAGAGCAACCCGAGGCGCGGTGTTCGTACCATAGCTAAGTCAGACACGACCCTTTGCATCTCGCAGAAGGCAATTTCTGTCCATTCGAGCGGACGTCATACATGGAAGCCCCACGAGTCAGGACGAAAAATATCCACACGCACGGCTGTGCTTCCAAGCCTGTGGTGGCTGGGCATTGGCAAGCAGGCAGCCAGGCCAGGGCGCCAGGCTATCTTCCGCCTTCGTTTCCAGCCTCCGGACCTGCTCAGTCGCCGCGCCCGATGGCGGCCACAGGCGCGGTGTGCCCGTCGCTAGCCCGGGCGTCGCCGCGGCGGCGCGAGGGCGGCGCTGCCTGCTGCTCGCTTCCGCGGGCGAAGACCCCACGGTCTGCATGCTTGTCGTCCTCTGTAAGTACGTGCTCGTTTCCGTTCCTGCATTATCCCTTTACGCACACTGCCTGGTGCTCCCGCTGGGTATGATCGATGGCCAGTGCGTGGGAGTTTCACCTGTGGCACGTAGTTGTCAAATTCGAAGACAGGAGTCGGTTTCAGATTGAGTTGGTTGTGCTGTCTGATCACGGTAGCCCTTAGGCCGAGAGGAATCGAATTAGACAAATTATGAGAATTTTTTTCTTAGGATGTCGGGGTACTAATTGTGCATAATATGCTCTCTTCTGTAATTACACGCTCTGATTGCAAAAACTCATGGATCGATAGTGAGAGTATCCAAACAGTCGCACCGTAGCAATTTCAGAATAGGGGAAATTTTAGTGCACGTTGACCACGCTCTGAGGTAGCAATTTCAGTTTCCCTTCAGAGATCCTGCTGCAATGTGACCCATCCTCGGAGACAGAGTCGCCGGCTTCCCACCAAACCACGCTGCAGCCAGGCGGAAGTGGTGAACAGCACAGTGGACGACGACGAGGCGTGCGAGCTGGTGCGAGGCACGGACGTGGTGATCGGGCAGGGCGACGATGACAGCGTCCGGGCGTACCTCCTGGAGGCCGTCAAGAACAACAACGGCACCTGCGTCCTCCTCCTCTCCGACATCTTCGGCTTCGAGGACTCGGCCACCAGGGATTTCGCCTACCGCATCGCCTGCCACGGCTACAAGTAACCCCACCCGAGTTTCCCTGTTCTCTGATCGAAACCAATTCACCACTTGTTTCAGTTGCTCTGCATTTCGTCACATCATCATATACCTGATCGACGCACAATGCATGTCTGCAGCGTTCTGGTGCCGGACTTGTTCCGGGGTAACCCGTGGAAGAAGAGCCTGCCGATGGACGGCTTCCAGGCGTGGCTCGGCGACCAGGCTCCCGAGAGAGTAGCCGGCGACATCGAGACGTGCAGGAAGTGGCTGGTCGACGACTTCCTGGAGGCGGCAGCGTCCAAGAAGCTGGGCGTCGTGGGGTTCTGCTACGGGGGCGGGCGTCTCGTGGAGACGCTGGCGCGCGACGCGGACGCGGACGCCTGCTTCTGCGCGGGCGTCTGCTTCTACGGGTCCCGGATGGACGCGTCGCTCGGGGCGCGGGTCGCGGCGCCCGTGCTCTTCGTCTGCGGCGACGGCGACCCGCTGTGCCCCGTGGAGACGGTGCGGGAGCTGGAGAGGCAAGCGAGCGGCGCCAAGGCCGCCGTGTACGCCGGAAGGGGCCACGGGTTCGCGCACCGGCCCGAGTCGCTGGAGGACGACGGCGACGCCGAGGACGCGTTCGCGTTGATGAAGAGCTGGCTGCATGACCACCTGCTTGCCTGATCAGACTGATCAGCCCTCAGCCGTCGTGCCTACAGTCGTGCATTCTTTTGTTGTACTACTCCTTCTGTTTGGCTTGTGGACATTTGGATACAGTTGTAGTAAACTAACTACTGTTGAATAAAATCTAGCAGTTAGGATTAGTTTTCAGTTAACGTTTATCTGGGTAGACTGTCAGGAGCTTGGCCCGTTGCGCGACGTGTGCGTGCGACCTGGTTTGTAGGATCACCGTGGGCACTCGCTCGATCGTGGGATGGCACGATCCAGTCTGGGCATGGCGCAACTCACGGCATGCTTCTACTCCTTGAGAATAAGAGAAAAGAATCAGAAAAGCGGCAGATTGTACGCTGCGCCAAAACTCTGTCTCTGTTGTTCTTCAGTCTCGTTAGAGAGTTCGTGAGCGATGCGTGCTAACGATTGGTATCAAAGCCAAACCCCATGGTTGGGACTCCACCACCAGGCATGCCGGCGGCAGCCGCCAAGTCCAAGACGCCCGCGGGAGTGGGTTCCTCACGTCACATGCGCTCGCTGAGCCGCGGACGAAGCAAGGGAAGGGATGGCGGCGGCGGTGAAGTGTGGTGCGGGAGACGATCGTGAGGGAGACCGGCGGCGGTGCCGCCGCGTGGCCCATCCTCATGAAGACCAACTACACCGAGTGGGCGATCTTGATGCGTGTCCAGCTCCAGGGGCAGGCCTCTGGGACGCTGTGACACCGGCGACGCGACGGAACGTCAGGAGTGGCAAGCGCTAGGTGGAATCCTTCGCTCCGTTCCACCGTGTTGCTCGCCGCAAAGGACGACGCCAGGGTCGCCTGGGACACAATCAAGGCACTCCGTGTCGGGGTCGATCGGGTGCGCGAGGCGCGCCGCCAGCGGCTCCGTAAGGATTTCGACAATCTAGCCTTCAGCAGCGGTGAAACTGTGGAGGATTTCTCGCAGCGAGTTTCAAGCATCGTCACCGAGCTGCGCTCGTTGGGGGACACCACGTCATAACTCGACGCTGTGCAGAAGATACTACGGGTCGTGCGCCGCCCAGGTATGCGCAAATGGCGTGCTCTATGAAACCTTACTTGACCTGAAGGAGATGTCGATCGATGAGCTGAGAAGGCGGCTTGCGGCGTCCGAGGGACGCGGGGAGACCGAGCAGGACTCTAGTGGACGCCTACTCCTCAGTGAGGAGAAGTGGCGCATGCGCCAGAAGAACCGCGACACGAACGGATCGGGAGGATTCGGATCTAGCGGCAGGAGAACTCAGAGCCGTCCAAGCGACGACAAGGATGGCGCGCGCGGCGGCGGCGGCCCGTCCAAAGACGACAAGTGTCGTTACTGCAAGAAGAAGGTCCATTGGGCCCGTGACTGTCGGTAGAAGAAGCGAGATGAGGAGGACTAGGCTCATCTTGTGCAAGGTGAAGATGACGCCAATCCAGCCATGTTGATGGCCATGGCCGCCCCTGGCAGCGACACTGTGGCATCTGCGCATGAGTTGCGTGTCTTCCACAACGAAGAGAGTGCACACGTGGAGTTATACCGGCACGCCGACGACACCGACACCATGTGGTTGTTGGACATGGGACACGAGGGTGACGAGACAACATTCGTCGACATGGACACGAGGGTGTCGGGCACCATCAAGTTCAGCCACGGCTCACTGGTTGACATCCAGGGCTGGGGCACCGTGCTCTTCGCTGTTGCTGGAGGACAACACCGGGCGCTCACCAACATTTACTGGATACCACACCTCCGCAGCAACGTGGTGAGCATCGGGCAGCTCGATGAGATCGGGTGTCCGACGCATGTCAAGGACGACATCATGACCGTGCGCGACCACGCGAGGAAGGTCATCGTCAAGGTCGCCTGAGCCCGCAACCGGCTCTACCTAGCCCAACTACAGGTTGTCGCATTAGTCTGCCTTCTCACGCACACCGGCGACGTGGCCTGGCTATGACATTCGAGGTTTAGACACCAGCACTTCCAAGGGCTTGAGCTAAGGGCATGCCACAGATTGAGCATCTAGAGCAGATCTGTGATGCCTGCCTGGCGGGCAAGCAAAAGCGCATGTCGTTCCCTCAAACAGCCAAATTCAGAGTGGCAGATGCTCTTGAGCTAGTACATGGGGACATATTTGGGCCTATCTCACCAACCACGCCAGGAGGGAATCGCTACTTTCTCCTCCTGGTAGATGACCACAACAGACTTATGTGGATCGCTTTGCTGAAGACAAAGGGCGAGTGACATGGGTATACCTTATAGGTACTTGAGATTAGGCTATACGGTTCAGCGCAAGAAGGAGTCCATGATGCAGTCAAAGCCCAGCAGAGATTTGGGTGGCCCGTTGGAGTTCGACTTTTTGGAGGACACGGCAAAGTGTAGATAGAAATTTAAAGGAAACTCTAATCTGTAACCAACTCGACCTGCTACCCAGAGACCTTGCCTCTCTATATAAAGGCCAGCAGGGGCGGCGAGGAGAACCGATACACACCCCCGCATACACCTTGCCAGATTGCATCTGGGCACCCTTGTAACTTTCGACTCCCTAATAATCAAGAGCAGACAAGCAGGAGTAGGGTCCTCTACGAGGCCTAAACCTAGGTAAAACCTCATGTCTCATGCGTGCTTGTTTGCTAGTTGATCGATGCCTCCAGTGCTCCCCACTTCCTCGAACCTAAGTCCATCAATGATGGGCATTGTTGAGTTAACCCATCGTCAATTGGTGCCGTCTATGGGAATAGGGAGTGCTGATGTTGTGGCTTCCTCGGCCCCATCAACTGCGATCTACGACTCTATTGCAGCGGAGACTCGCCTCTTATTTGGTGCCCTCGACTTCAATGTCCACGCGCCAGCGACTTGCCCGGATTTCGAGTCCGTGGGAGATGGAATCGGCCTGGCGATCGGAAGCCTATGCTTCCAAGTTGGTCGGCTTGGCACGCTTCGCCTCCCTGACCAGCCGAAGACCCCTGTGTTTGCTCCTGCGTCGTGGTTCCCGCCACCGATCGGCACCCTGAGCGAACTTAACGCCTCGGCATCAGCCGAGACCACGGATGGCAATGGCAGTTGCGAGTCCAATCTGGGCGATCTGGCGACAGAAGACAGAACATACGGCTCTGGATCTGAGAGCTGCGGGAGCCACAGCTTCCCCAGCCACTACATGTGCACCGTCATCAACGCCGGCGATGGAAGCACTCAAAGGGACAACGCCAATGGCAGACCCACCAACAACGGGCCAATAAATCGACCCCTATCATCGGCCCCATCCAAGACGACCAGCAGCCACCTAACCCTACAGGTGAACGCGCCAACGAGCAACAGCTGATTGAGCTCAACGACGCCGAGTGGGCTCGATGCAGGGAGGCCCTACATGGCAACCCCTGCCGTCAAACTCATCTCAACAGATGCTGATGGGTTATCATTGGCTGCTCATGTAGGAATTCAGGCGCTAGCAACAGGTGATCGCTCAACTCGATGAGCGTAGAAAGTAGGCAGATGAATCAAGTCTCTGTCGAGGAGTGCTCTCCTCTATCGGAGGATCCTCTTCCAAGGGCAATGACTATGTAGCCGCCAAAAGGCGCTCTCGATTGGCCCAACTTAACAACGAGGAGCGAGACGAGGCCACTCGGACCCTCGACTTCTCGTTCATGACGGTGGATTTACGGGGCAACGTGCTCCCGAAAACGCCGCAAGCAGCGGTGACAGCCGCCACCATGTACTTGCTCAACAATTAGCCGCTAGCTGGGGATCCACGATCCGCCATGAACCGATCCACGATCGTTGGCTTAGGACTGGTCGAAGCTGCGCTCACCAAAGACCCAACGCTGGAGCTAAAGAAAAGCAAGGCTCTAGCCAAGTACTACTCTCCCTCCTCCAGCTATGATGAGCATGACCTGTCGTGGCGACGCCACTCACATCGACATGATCACGACTACGACACGCGTGATGACATCAGACAGCACAAGGTTGACAAGATGCACGCAAGGCGCGCCCGCTCAACGAACTCAGAGGACGAAGGAATGGAGCTCTGCGGCGTCGGCTGCTTCAGTAAGGCCATACGACAAACATGGATTCCTAAAGGGTTCAAACTCCCGTCAGAAAACCCAAAGTTTGACTGCCTTCAAGACCCGAAGATCTGGCTGGAGGACCACATCTCCTCCGTCAGGTTGCATGGCGGAAACAAGAGCACGACCATGCAGTGCCTCTAGCTACAGCTGCAAGGCGCTGCCCGCGCGTGGCTCAACAACCTCACCCGTGGGTCAATCCGTAGCTAGGAGGAGCTGGTCTACAGCTTCGTATGAAACTTCAAGGGCACTTACAAAAGGTCCGCATCAATCAAAGCGCTAAAGGCCTGCTATCAAAAGCCTGACGAGTCATTGCGCTCCTACATTCAAAGGTGGTCCATCATTAAAAACTCCACATAAGAGATCTTCGAGGACCACGCAATCAATGTGTTCAACGGCGACGTACGCCGCAGAGAGCTCAGGGAGGAGCTTGGCTGCTCGAAGCCCAAAACAATCGACCACTTGATGGAGATCACGAACAGGTGGGCTGGTGGAGAGGACTCGGTGAAAAACAACCGCGTCCACTCAGGCGATGATGACGACTGGTGGCTCTGAAATATAGCCATCTACGTCCATATTTAAACTGGATATTATTCAAATTTTTGAGGAAATATCTCTCTAAACCCTGCCACTAATGCGTAATGATCAAAGGGGTATGCAATACTTTCGTGCTATTTTCCCAGCGCAGATAATGACGTTTGATGATGGGAATCACTACATTAAAGTCAAAGATACGAGATTTCCAACAACCCAAAGAAACCAAGAGGCGTGAAGAGGAGACAAACGCTTTAACTACCAACTATACAGCGGGAATAAAATTCCGGCCGTATAGTTGCGGTTGTATAGTTTCCGCCGCCACCACTAGGTCAAACAAAGCAGCTTTCGTGAAGGGACCCCTATATAAAGAGGCCTCGGGCAACGAGAAAAGGCTTGCGGAATGCTCGCTTGGAGAGGTGGTGTTTGTTACTTGCATATTGCTGGAGCTAGGCGTCTCTACCCCGATCCTATGCCTAATGGTATTTTCTCTATCGAGGAAGGACGTTTGCTATATGACTTGCAGGTTGAGCAACACCAACCCGAGGAAGAGATTCCGGATGAGGATGAGGACCAAGAAGAGGAGCAAGAAGTTCCTTATCAAGAGGAGCAGCCACCAACCCGGTTCGGTACATACCAAGACTTCCAAGAACTTGAGGGACTATGGAGAGGATGCATAGCCTCTCCTTGAACCTCCAAGGAACAACTAGTTCAATTTGCGAACTGGAGTAATGACTTTTTCCCGCCACCACAATGATTTGAAGGGCTTGCAAAAGCCTAAGCTTGGGGAAGTTTCCTCATTTATCTTTAATTGGCCTTCATTTGCTTTTATTTATTTCGAGGTTATGTTTTAAATTCGAGCTTATAAGCACACTTTATCTGTAGTTATTTCTATTTGTTTCCGAGATTTTCTAGCCCAACTTTGCTGCCAATTTTCTATTATTTAATTCCCCCTCTCAAAAACAACAAAAAGATTTCTCCATTTATCTTTAGTTTCCCTCTTTCTTTTCTTTTCACCTCGAGGTTCTCATGTATTTGCAGGAAGAGTGATTGACTTTGAGTTTCCAAGAAACGAATCAAAAGGGAAGAGAGAAGTGGAACCAAACATGAGATGTATGCCTTATGACTCCCCACTTTTGAAGTTTGAGAAACCCATGCTAGTTAGTAGTAAATGTTGATATATTATATTGGTGGAGTGAGTCTTTATATTGTAGTAAAGTTTTGTTTGAATGGGTATTTAGTTGGTTACGTTTTGTTCCAGCTCTTCTAGTTAACCAAGTCTTGCCTAAAAATTTGCTAAACAATTGTAATAAGAAAAAGTCTCACAATTGAAGGCTTGGGTGTTGTAGTGTTTAGTCTTGAAGGATTATTTCTAGATACACTCAACACCACGGAATATAATGATTGACTTGATATCTCTCTTTAAAAGGATTTGTTTGATTGAATTAATGTTTAGCGGTTTTTGTGAGCATGCCAAAGTTTGACTTGTTAATCATAAGAATGATATAGCTTTATGCGTGTCAAACTTCATGGGATGCCGACAACTCCGCTGGCCTACGAACGATCTTCATGGAGGAAACTACTAGATTTCGGCTATGAGTTAACTAAACATATGTAGCAACAATGCTATAATGATTCTTGGCACTCCTGGGTCTGTGTTCATGATGGAATCACTCCTCTGGCTGATATGAGTAATCATTGTGCAAAAGGACCAAAAACTTTAGTAATGCCATGAGTGTCCATCACAGCCCGATAAACTAATAAAATCTTTGGCATGCTCTCAATTACTTAAGAACTGAAATTCTTGAAGGACAATGAATGACAAAGTAGTACTTGAAAAGTCTTGATTTATTGATGTGGGAGAATTGAGATACTCTAGTGTATATGCTTTTCATGACAACTCTCACACTCTCAATTTTACATGATTATACTTTATTGTTCAAAGGTAAGCCTATGAGTTGATTACATGATATGGAATAAAGTTTACTCATTTCAATCATCCATGTTAACAATAATTTTGCTGTGCTACAAGGATGCATAAAAACCCGTATGATATGCTTACCATTACTCTATCTATGCTGAAGTTTTTCAGATTTATGAAGTGGAGGAAACATGAGACTACCAATCATGAGTAAGATCATCATCTCGTTATTTCAGATTAAATGCTGAGTTCATTTTTGATTTTCATTTTCTTGCTCGAGGACAATCAAGTTTAAGCTTGGGGAGGTTGATGGCTCTGAAATATAGCCATCTACGTCCACATTTAAACTGGATATTATTCATATTTTTGATGAAATATCTCTCTAAACCCCGCCACTAATGCCTAATGAAGAAAGGGGTATGCAATCCTTTCTTGCTATTTTTCCCTGCGCAGATAATGAGATTTGATGATGGGAATCACTACATTAAAGTCAAAGATACGAGATTTCCAACAACCCAAAGAAACCAGGAGTCGTGAAGTGGAGACAGGCGCTTTAACGACCAACTATACAGCGGGAATAAAATTCTGGCCGTATAGTTACAGTCATATAGTTGTCGCCACCGCTAGGTCAAACAGAACAACTTTCGTGAAGGGACCCCTATATAAAGAGGCCTCGGGTGACAAGAAAAGAGCTCTCCCTCGCCCCCTCGCCACCAGAACCCTGCATCCACAACACCGAAGAGCCGCCGGAGGAATAGACTTAGATCTAGTCTCCAAACCATTCTCCACCAACATAGGCATATTCCACCACTTGTAATAGTAGATCTCATCTTCGATTGGCGACATTGTAAGACTATTTTCTATCAATATCATGATTCCCATTGCAATGTTTATGATCTTTCATTTCATCTCTATATGTGAGTAATCCTCCTTGGGCTAAGGGCTTCGGCCTAGCCATGTAGTTTTTGTGCATGTTATTTATCATGGATGGGATCATGTATTAGTTTGTATGACATGATGATTATTATATCCTCTCTTGCCTCAATCCAAGGACTTGTCAGGTACCCAAGACCCTGATGATTGAGCCGGGTATAGGGAGTATGAGTAATGACTAATCTGCAGGTTGGGAAGCCCAGTGACACAAGGGGTAGCACGGCTGTATGTGAGGGATTTACTTGGGATTAACGGCGACGTCACTATGCATATCCTTAGTTCTCTTTCTTCTATGGATGAGACTAGTAGGTTATTGCTATAAGCGATTGCGGAGGCAATAGCAATTATGGATGCACTGCCCACATATAATTTTTCTTGCTCTAACAATTACATGCATACTTTATTATTATCTTTTATTCCCATCAGATGTTTTGCACAGCTACAGGTGAAACCGAAATCCCTAGGCCCTCTCTCTCCATCATCGACAACAACAAAATACAACAAACTCTTGGTCTGGTAAAAACACCAAAGGAATTCTAAAACTGCTGAAGGTCCATTAAAGTAACTTCACTATGCTTTCTGCTTCCCGAGGATTCGATTAACCTAGGTCTACTAGGGAAAAAGAGCTATACTACATCCGTAATTCGGATCAAGGTATCAACGACCTTGGCCACAGACGCGACCGCTGAGCAAAGCGTCGGATGCATGGCTACGAAGATCGCGAGGAAGTTGACATGGTCGCGGATGGCTACGCTGACATACGTGACGCTAGCAACCGCAACAACGGATATCGTATCGGTGGCTACCGCGATAGCGGGAAAACCATGCAGGTATGGCAACTCCATACTCAGGATGAGGCTTCTGGAACATCATGAAGGGTTCCACGGCAGAAAACAAAAAATTCCTAAGTTGGAACTGCCTAATACGCCCAAGATCTATCTATGTAGTAATGCAGTAACGGCCGAGCGTATAGAATACATACCCTTGTAAGCCGTACGTGGTTAACGTTCCGAGGGGAACGTGGCTGATGTAGACGAACTCATAGATGACCTCAAGGTTGCGAAGCTCCTCGCAGGTCACCTCTTGCTCCTTTTTCATCGTGCAGCAGCTCCGGCTCACGACATTTAAACGCCCCAAGTGTTGCGCCTCGTGTCTTCGTACACATTCAGTGTGCAATGAGACCTCTGGATCCCTGATCCCATTAGGAGTGCGAAAGTTGATATCCGGCTAGGAATCACTGCAATGCAATGGCGTGCTGCAGGTGTGGTGTCTCTTGCATGGACAATCCTATCTTGGGACCGTACCAACGTGTGGACACTAGAGAGAGAGAGAAGGGGAAAGTCAACCAAAGGACTTCTCCAAATATTGGAATGTTAAATCTCACCCATGGGCATCCCTTTATATAGGCTAAGGGGTGTGCCTTTCTCAAAGGCTAAGCCATGTGGGACTAATTGCTAAAGGAAAAAGTAGCAGGATTTTCATCCTGGCCGGATGGGCCAAAAATCATCCCAACAAGAAAAAGGGGCAGTAGCCAATCAGCAGGACAGGCACCGACCGGGTGGTCCTTGGGCGGCCCATCTCGCGCCCTATCACCCGCGCGTGGCGGCGTGGAGGCTGTCGGCCAGGTGGGTTGGTCAACGCCAGCGGCCTGCCAGACGCGCGTGCAGCCGGCGGCCTGGGTGGGCCGGCTGGCCTCGTCCGTGGCCTATCTCCCGCCCGCCCACAGCGGTGGCAGCCAGCGGCTGCAGTTCGCCCTGAGCGGTGCGAAGTAACTTCCGCCTTCCCACGAGCGCAACCTAGCTTCTTGCCGCCCAGTGCGGCGGCTGTTATCCGCCGCCCACGTGGGCCTTTTCCTTTTCCTTTTTCTGCAGCTTTTCTTCTAGGCTATTTCCCTCTGGGGATTTGGCCTAATGTAAAAGTTGCTTTTATAAATATTAATTAAATATGATTTAGAATATATTAATTCATAATTAACATATAATAAATGTATATTTAAATTCTCATTTATCCGAAAACACTTTTCCGGTCTTTTCCTTTATTCCTTCTCCGAACAACTTCGGATCTCTCTGCGAAACAATTCCGGCTTTCTCTTTCTCTACTATGATTCCATCTTACGAATGATCGCTCTCATCGTACCCTTAAGTGTATCCTCTCACGGCTCGAGAATGCTCTAGACATGATCTATATCAATGATCAACAGAGGGACCAGGGATGACCCCTATGAAATCCTGATGACAATGTCGTTTGAACCGGTAAATGTAGCATTCAATTTCCCTTTGTTTCTTGATACGACTTGTCCGAGATCCGATCATTGGTATCACATACCTAGTTCAATCTCGTTACCAACAAGTTATGTTTTACTTGTTACCGTGATATTACATCCCCGTGATCGAGTCACCTGTTGCAACATTTATGGATGTAATCTCACCAAGCCGGCCGTATGTATCTTTACCCGTCATGTGGGTGAACAAATCCCGGTCTTGTGGTCACATGTCATCTACTGTTCCTTTGGAATACCCAACATACACCTTTATTGCCACCATATTACCAGATGATGTTTGATGCAGTCAAAGCAACCTCGGGAAACATTGAGTAATATGAACTCACGATCTAAGGAAAAGGAGTCTAGATTTTAGTTGCTGCAACAATGAACTATATGACTTGATCGTGTCGCAATCCTTCGAGGAATGTCCATCACATCATTCTCCAATGATATGACCTTGTTATCAATTAGCATAAATGCCCATGATCTTGAAACCCAGATCTTCCTCATGACCAATGAACTAGTATGAATAGAAGCTACTAGGGACTTGGTTGTTTAATACCACACTTGTACCAATGTTTCTACTTGATACAGTTATAGCACAATATGAAACTATTATAAAATAATTGAGATATGACAATAAAAACCTATTTATTATTTGCCTCTAGGGCATATCTCCTTCACATCAATCTAGGATAAATTATATGGACCTTGCAACGTCCACTTCTACATAGACAAACACGACAACAAGAAAAAGTCCAGTCACCTCCTAAAAGACTGTCGCGAGTTCCTCAAGCTCCACGAAGGCCTTGCCCAGATGAATCGCGACACGATAAATCAGGGCTACGGCGCTACCCCGGCTGCTATACCTCACGGAGCACCACCACCGCCGCCCGGACCACCACCACCTATGGCTACACCAGCCCAGAACAACAGAGGTGCGCAGTACCCACGACCGCTAGGGAATATGGACATGATCCAAAAAGGACACCCACCAAATCACTCGCCAAGTCAATTTGGCGGTCAACTCTCCACCCTGCACCATTGAGTACCTCAGCGGGTGTGAGTCCTGCATCACCTTTAACAAACGCGATCACCTGCGTCAAGTACCTCGCCCGGGCCATTCTTCCCTGGTGCTCGAGGCGCAAATTGGTGGCTTCGATATGAGTTGCGTCTTCATGGACGGTGGTAGCGGCATCAACCTCATGTTCGCCAGCACCTTGCACGCCATGTGGATCTCCCTCTCCTGCCTAGAGGCCACTGACACAACGTTCCACGACATCATCCCAGGGAAAGGCGTATACCCCTTGGGCAAGATCAATCTGGATGTCATCTTCGGCACAACAACAAACTTCTAGCGAGAGCGCCTCGATTTCGAAGTATTCGAATGGCCCGTGCAATACCATTGTATCCTCGGATATGTCGTGTTCGCGAGGTTCATGGCAGTGCCACACTACGCCTACCTGCAGATGAAGATGCCGGGACTAAACGACATTTTAACCATCAGCGGAAGCTTTGCCAAGTCAGACAGCTGCGACAAGGAATTCAACAGAATCTCCCAATCCTTCGAAATGCAGGAGGAGCTAGCAAGGCTGAAGGAGTCGACAGACAACAATCTGCCTCCTCCTAGTAAGCCAAATGCACCCGACCTGTCCTTCAACTCATCGGTGCACACCAAGGTGGTCCAGGTCCACCCAATGGATCTGACCAAGATGGCCCTCATCGCCAACAACTTGTGTCCCGCATAGGAACTCGCGCTCATCGAATTCCTCCGTGAGCGCTAGGAGATCTTTGCCTGGTGTCCAACAGACATGCCAGGAGTTCCCAGGGAATTTGCGGAGCACTCACTCAACATGAATCCTGATGCTAGACCAGTGAAGCAGTCGATACGTCGACTATCAGAACCAAGGGAAAAATCGGTCAGTATGGAAGTCAACAGACTCCTCGATGCCAACTTCATACAAGAGATCAAGGAGAGAACCTGGGTAGCAAAACCCATGCTTGTCCCCAAAAAATATACGGACATCCTACACATGTGTGTGGACTTCACGTCTCTCAATAAGCACTGCCCAAAGGACAACTTTCCTCTACCATGGATCGATCAGATAATCGAATCCACCGCAGGATGCGAGTGCCTCTGTTTCCTCGACGCCTACTTAGGCTACCATCAGATTCGGATGAGGGAGGAGGACTAGGAGAAAACGGCCTTCATCACCGTCTTTGGCGTCTACTGCTACACAACAATTCCCTTCGGGCTAAAGAACGCAGGAGCCACCTATCAGAGATGCATGCAGGCCTACCTCAAGAGCCAGCTTGGCCGGAACATCGAAATTTATGTCGACGACATCGTCGTCAAAACCAAGGAGGAAGCCACATTACTCGACGATCTCCTTGAGACCTTCGATAACCTCAATCGCTACCGGATCAAGCTGAATCCAGAGAAGTGCGCCTTCGGCGTACCATCTAGGCAACTGCTCGGGTACCTCATATCCTCTAGGGTAATCGAG
Source organism: Avena eriantha (assembly GCA_910589775.1). Lineage (NCBI taxonomy): Eukaryota > Viridiplantae > Streptophyta > Magnoliopsida > Poales > Poaceae > Avena > Avena eriantha. The sequence continues at coordinate 382,972,367 of OU342740.1, forward strand.
GCCAACCCGAAAAAGATAAAAGCCATCTAGCCATGGAGAAGCCAAATAACATCAAAGGTGTCCAGCAGCTGGCTAGGCGAATCATGGCGCTCGGTCGATTTATCAGTGCATGGGCGAAAATGCACTACTGTTCTATCATGTCCTCCGCAAAGCTGAGAAGTTCGAGTGGACGGATGACACATAAGAGGCATTCGAAGATCTCAAGCGCTTACTCTCCACCTCGCCCATGCTGGTAACTCCAAGGGAGAAAGAGCCCATGCTGCTATACATCTCTGCCACCAACCAGGTGGTCAGCATTGTGCTTGTGGTAGAACAAGCCGAAGAAAACAAGGTCCACGGGGTGCAGCGCCCAGTCTATTACCTCAGTGAGGTCCTTACGCCAACGAAACAGCGGTACCCGCACTATCAGAAGTTGGCATACGACGTCTTCATGACAGCATGGCGACTGCGCCACTGCTTCTAGGAGCACCCTATTGTCATGGTGAATGACACCCCACTAGGATACATCCTCAACAACCTCGATGCCACGGGACGTGTCACTCTTTGGGGAATCAAACTATCTCCACGGGACATTACACACGAGAAGCGAGTAGCAATCAATTCGCAAGTTCTATCGGACTTCCTCGTTCACTGAATGGAGAACTAGCTTCCAGATACACTAGACATGTCCTGCCTATGGACAATGCACTTCGACGGATCCAAACGTCGAGAAGGAGCTGGTGCTGGTGTCGTCCTGATGTCGCCGCAGGGTGACAAAATGAGATATGTTCTGCGAATGAAGTTCCGCGCCTCCAACAACGAAGCAGAATACGAGGCCCTGCTCCATAGGATGCGGATGGCCAAAGCCTACGATGCAACGCGACTCATCATCTACGGTGACTCCAAGCTCATGGTGGACCAAACCAGGAACCAGTGTGATGCCCTAAGCGACAACATGATTACCTACCACAACCTCTATGACGCACTTGAAGGAGACTTCGAAGGCTGTGAACTGCGACATGTAGGCCGCGAAAGCAATGAGGAGGCTAACACACTTGCCAGCATAGGGTCCATCTGCGCTCCGGTGCCACCCAGGGTATTCCTAGAACAAATCTACAAGCGTCCATCAAGCCAAAGGCTCCAAAAGAACTAGCTAGCACATCAAAGGACTTGGGGGCTACGCTACCCAAAGGACTTGAAGGTCCCATGGAGGTCATGCTCATCGAGCCATCCTGGACACAGCCGTACATCACATACCTGCTCAGCAAAAGGCTGCCAAACGACCCAACATATGCGCGACACATAGCGCGACGCTCCAAAGCCTTCACCATCATCAACGGCGAGTTGTACAAGCGCAACATTACAAGAGTCCTTCAACGATGTGTCTCTAATGGCGACGAGAGAGCCGTCCTCCTCGAGATACACGAAGGCACCTGCGGCCATCATGCCGGGAGTCGTGCCCTCATCGCAAAGGCCCTATGAGCTAGTTTCTACTGGCCAACGGCGATACGTGACGCCAAGTACATCATCAAAAAGTGCAACGCCTGCCAAAGGTTCGTGGATAAGCGGCACGCACCAGGTGCAGAACTCAGGCCAATACCTGTGGCCTGGCCCTTCGCGCAATGGGGACTCGACATGGTAAGCAAGCTGCAAAAGACATCACCTGGAGGATACACCTTCCTCCTTGTCGCATTCGACAAGTTCACCAAGTGGATCGAGGCCATGCCGGTGACGAACCAGACGGGCGCTACAGCCGTAAAATTCTTCAAGTCCATTGTCTTCAGGTTCGGGGTGCTACCCAACATCATCACTGACAATGGGACGAACTTCACCTCCAAAGAGTTCCAAGATTTCTGCGAAAACCTGGGAATCAACATCAGCTACGCTTCGGTAGCACATCCCCAGACCAACGGTCAAGTCGAGAAGGCCAACGGCCTCGTCTACAACGGCATGAAGAAAATACTCCTTAGAGCACTTGATCGAGCAGCTGGGTGCTGGCCTGGGGAGCTACTATTAGTACTATGGAGCCTGCGCATAACTCCAAATAGAGCCACATGCTACACAATGTTCTTCATGGTACATGGTGCTGAGGCGGTATTACCCGCAAAAGTGCGCTATAAGGCCCCAAGGGTCGTAGCATACAGCGAGACCGAATCAACGGCCACACTCAAAGACTCTGTCGACGTCCTCGATGAAGCACATGAGATCGCGGTGGAACGGTCCACGATCTACCTGCAGAGTCTGCGCAATTACCACAGCCGACAGCTACGACCAAGGTTCTTCGTCGAAGTAGACCTCGTCTTGCGACTGAAGCAGAAAGGACACCTCAAGCTTGGATCCCCCTAGGAGGGGCCCTATGTGATTACAGAAGTAATCCCAGGTGACGCCTATCGCCTGAAAGACGTAGAGAGCAGAGTTGCATACTCCAACCCTTGGAACGTCGCACATCTGCATCGTTTCTACCCCTAGATGTTTTTACCTTTACAATTAGGCTACTCAGCCAGGCTACTTAGCCAAACATTGTACCTCCTGATATTCTACAAATAAATAAAGCTAAGTGCCTCTGACTTTGTATTTCGTTTTCATTTATATCGCTATTTCTGCACTCGGGGGCTGCGCCACCCTATCAACCTCGTCACATGAGCAAAGCAATGCCCTGAGTAGCTGACCACACCAACCCCTTGGTAAAACCAACCCGGTTGCAATGCAACTAGAAGGCTGGCAAGGCGATGAGGTGAACAAGCGTCGGGCTAACGAAAAGGTGTTACATACAATATCACACTCGCGAAACAACTAAGGTAACAACTATACATACAAACATGGGTATCAACACCCAGTCAAAATAATTATATAAGTTTTACAGCACCTATATGTCATATGCAGGTCGACAACTATCCTATTGATACAACAGGAGAACATTAGTGCGCTCATCGAACAAAGCCATGATGTCTTCCGCTAGACGATCAACAGCTCTATAGTGAGCCACCATATTCCACGCCATCCCTACTGGAGGAGGCGGTGGTCTTGTGGCAACAGCATCCAAATCCACATCAGGATGCTGCATGCGCACAAGCGCCAGTGCAGCCTTAGCACCCGCAACGAGCTGTTGGTGCACACACTCACGTATCGCATCAGCACTCTGAAACTTACGCATCAGGGCCAGCAGGCTTGAGGATGCGGCATCCAAGGGGCACATCGCCTGGAAAACATGCCTCAGGCACGACCATGCTTTCTTCAATAAATGTAGCACTTGCGATACGCAATCTTGCAACATCGCAAGCGCGACTTCATGATCCCGATCGGTTCAAAAGAATCCGCCAGCTTCCAATTGATCATGTGTCAAACAGCTCAGTCGAATGCTGATGCGATCTCTCTCTTCCTGCGGAATGAGATTGGCAACTACAAAAGGCAGTAACATAAAAGGCATCGGCCACTAGAGGGCAGTAACACAACCACATCGTAGCAGCAAAGTCGAAGGAACACTAACATTGCAATTGCTCACTGATCTGGGCCACCTCGTGAAGAAGATAGGCTTCACGCTCCAAAGCCTTTTCTGCCTTCGACTTCCAGACGTCCGAAATACCGCGGATGACTAGTGCCTCTTGCTCTAAATGCTTCACACGGTCACGTAGTCGAGACAACAACGATAACCCCTCCACTTTCCAACGTGGCTGCACCACAGGTTCACTAGGGGACGACTCGCCAGGCGCGACAGCAGAAGGCACATCGTGCAATTCACTCGAAGAACCCTAACCAGGCAGCAGATAGGAAGATAAGGGACACTATGCACAAGTATCGAATGGTGCAAGCATGTAGTTAATTTATACATCAAAAAATTGCAACCAAGTCCTCCACAAGGGAAACCCCACAATCGCAACTTCAACGGATTAAGCTAAAAAGTTTTTCATGCAACTACAAAAGGACGCAACGGAGATGGCTACGCCTACACTTCAGCAACCACGGGCTTCTTTGACTCCACGGTGGCCTCCGACGCCGTGGACTTTGCTGCAGTGGCATCTGATGCAGAAGCCCTCGCTGCAGTGGTCCCTGACGCCGTGTCTTTCGCCGCCTTCAAATGCTTTCGATCCTTCAAGTACTTTGCAAGTGTCTCAATGAGCCGAGGCCCGTATTTTTGACATCGAGTGGCAAAGGGAGCAAAAACTATCTGCTGGCCATCTGCGGTCACCGGCATCTTCGAGGAGACCTTGCTGGTGTTTAGATCGACACCGTGTGCATGCTCCATCGCCTGCCCCAGAGAAGCACCAAGCCCTTTCTGTGCATTTTTGAAATCTGCAGGGACGCCTTCCGTGAAGGACTCGATCAAGCCATCTAGGTCTTCAATAAGTGCGGCCTTGGGGACCATCTCCTCACGAAGACGCCCAAGAACACCCTTGGCCTTTTGGAGTGAATCCTGGACGGAGACGTTGCGGTCTTCGACTGCACCCATGGTGCCGGCCAACGCATCCTCGCGAGCAAGAGCCTAGGGTTTGAAACTTACCCCAGACGCGTCTGGAGTTGATCCACGTAAAACCATCATAAGCCAAACAAGTGAAGAAATAAAAGCCTTAATGGCACAAAACCTGCAACAACAACATACCTAAAAGCGCTTTCACGATGGAGAGAAGCTGTTCCGTGAATTCTTTTTCTCTATTAGCGGCAACAGCTGCCAGCTCCTCTTCGCATTGCTTCGACTCCTGCTTGAGGTGTTCATAGGCTGCGAGTTACTCATCTCGCTTGGTCTCCGCCGTGCTGAGTCCCTTTTCAAGGGAGTTCACCTGACGGAGCAAGTCATTATTATCCTCTCCAAAACAAGGAAGAGCATATCAGAATCAATCAAAACAATTGTGCAGCAGCACAACACAAATCGACAAACTTATTTTGTAGTTGACGGTTCTTGATATCAAGCCGAGCGTTCTGCTGGCCTAGGTTGACGATCTATTCGCCAAGACGAATAGACTCCTGAAGAATAGACTGTGGGAGAAGAACAGATATCATGTCTCGTTTTGACTCCAAGCACTAACTCTACGAGTAACAAAAATTTATAAATACTTACTTGGCCCTTGAAATACTCCGAAGTTTCCTTCTAATTTTACATCAAAGCAAGAACCAGGTGCTCCCCCACATTGGGAGAACTCGAGGAATTTGCGCCAGAGTTGGCCGCTATCTTTGGGGAAGGCACAGTCTCCGCCACACCCTTATTCTTGGAGTCCACTACTCCCATCTCCTCTAGGAGACGGCAACCGTCAGATGAAGACGAGGCAGTTGCGCTTTAGCAAAAGCATAGGCCATGTCATCATCAACACAAGTCACAAGACATAAATTCTCAACCAATAGCAAAGTAGAAGACTCACCCGTCACAATTTTCGAGGTCGAAGGAATCATCTGACTCCTCCTTCTGCTTCTTCGTTTTCTTCCATGACGGAGGAGCTATAGCACGGACAGGCACCGCTGGAATTGGATCCGCGACACCCACCCCAATTGAAGAGTCCTCTGCCGTCTCCAAAGAAGAAGCATCTGAGTCCTTGCTTCGGGAGTGCTTGAGAGTGGCACCATCGCTGCACTCGGGGGCTTCCTGCTCCTCGGCGATGGGCAAAGTAGACCCAGATTCGTCTTCCTCCATAGCCCTAGAGGGAATTATCCCTTCAGGTTACTGAGGTAGAACGGTGTTCACCTTCCATTCCTACCAAAGCACATGGTCAAAAATGCAAAAACGCCATGCGGGCAAACAAAGTACAATAGAAGAAGAAATAATGAATTTACCTTAGGAGGGGGGGTGACTCGCGTGAAAAGGCAGCACGACTGAATCTCCAGGGAGTTTCTCCTTGAGAGTGAATTTGGTTAATGCCCTGAACCTTTTGTCCACTTCGCCTGAGGACAAATTCTCCTGGGAGATGCGAGTGACATTGTCGGTGCCAATCCAAAGATACATTGGGTGCACCCTAGCTTGAAGTGGCTGCACCCGACGACGCATCCAAGTGCAGATGAAGTCCAGGCTGTCTATCTCCTTCCCCCGAATGAGCTAGAGATCACAGGTGCGCTTGTACAAAACCTCGACTTCCTCGGCCTCGCCAGGCATCACCACATTCTTCCAAGACCTTCTCCTCTTCCATTCCTCTTTCAGATCAACAGGAGCAAGCCCATAAAGTTCACCTTCAGTCTTCTCATCACGAATATGAAACCACTTCTCCCTCCACCCCTAGACGGACTCGGAGCTCTTGAGGGAGAAGTATTGGATGTCCAGGTCCACGTGGATGCCACAGCCTCTAATGTCGCAGACCATAGATCCAGAACCTGATTGCCGCTTCAGCTTGAAGAGTTTTTTGAAAAGGCCGAAGTGCGGCTCGATTCCGAGCCAGCACTCGCAAAGAGTGATATAACACGCAATGTGCAAAATAGAATTTGGGGTTAGCTGGTGCATCTGGAGCACGTAGAAGGAGAGAAAGGCCCCAAAGGACAAACGCAAGCAACATCACCTAAAATCCAATAAGGGGGATCGGGGATTACCTCCAGGCCTGGCATTTTGTAGTCCGCTTCATTGGCAGGAAGCAAACCATCTTGGCGGTGTTGTTGGAGCTCGTGTTCCTTAATGGAGGTGCGCCGCCACAAGCCATTGGTGACGTGCATTCCAGCACCCTTCTTCTTCCTGGCTGCAGCAGTAGTACCGGACCCGGCGGCAGCGGTGCCCTTCTTCTTGGTCGCAGCAGTGGTAGCACCAGATCTAGTAGCGGTGGTGCCCTTCTTCTTCCCCATCCTCTAGTGGCGATGGGATCACATGAAGTAGCTTAGAAAGGTCCTAAGCCTGTCCAGCGCAGTAGCAGGGGCAAGTACGATGGAGTAGCAACAAAGAGCAATGGCAGCAGTGCACGAGGAGGAAGAAGCTGGCTTTGTGGAAAATTCACCGCACGGAATCCCTACTTAACCATAGGATAGATGGAATCCAAAGGCTCGTAGTGATTCACCCAGACACGTGGCATAAATCAATGCAGACACGTGGTGATGGAAACAGTGAACCATCGCCGCACTTTCCTCACTATGCGCGAGAATCGAGGAGGCATAGTTAAAACAAAGATTACGTATGCCTGGTCAAATCCTAGTTAGAAATGGGGCCCCACCTTCATCATGTCTCGCCAATACCGCTTAAGCGGGCAAGTGAGATCATCTAATCGTCAGCACTGATGTCATCTACTCCCGCTGGAGATATCTTCGACTACTTTAGTCCTTGCTTGACACTGCGAGTCGACCAAGCACTAGGGGGCTACTCCTAAAAGGAGCGCTGGCCGCACACTAGAATATTATAACATTGGTGCACATTAGCATGATATCTTCAAACAACCTTACTCTAGCAGAAGCTTTTTGTGGACTTATCGAGTCCTTGGTCGACTCTACGACTCCACCAAGCACTCGGGGGGCTACTCCTAACAGGAGCGGTGTTCGCGCACCCGAAGACTTCATAGGCACAGAACTGTTTTCACTAGTTAAAGCCCCTCTTCGAATCAACAATTCAACTATGGACTCAGGGGCTACTCCCATAAGGAGCGCTGGAAGAATATTCGGCTAAGAACTAAAAAATGACAGCAGTTGAAGAAATTCAAAGTCCCCACTCGAGTCTACGACTTGAATAGGCACTCGGTGGCTACTCCCATAGGGAGCGCTGGCCACGCACCCTATGGAAAAACTTAGTCATTAAAAGTGCGTTGACTATGTCCACATTCGAAATGGCGACTCTGCCTCATATTTCCCCTGCAAAGAGACTATGTCTCCTGGGTTACCCGAATCACCTCCGCAGTGACTAAAAATTCGGATGCAGCATTTACAACATAAAGGTAAGACCTGAAAAAGTCCTGGCGACGCACCTGCTGCGCTCTATGATGGCTCAAAATATATCGAGCTCGTTGGGAAACCCCAAGAGGAAGGTATGATGAGCACATCAGCAAGTTTTCCCTCAGCTATGAAACCAAGGTTATCGAACCAGTAGGAGCAAGGAAACACCTCCAAGGTGTTGTGTCCAACTTGGAATTCTGCACAGCACAACCACAGAACTTTGCCCCCAACTTACAGTGAGGTTGTCAATCTCACCGGTTTTGCTGAAAACAAAGGATTAAACGTATTGTGTGGAAGATAGTAATTGCTTGCAGAAAGTACATAGTAAACATTAAATAGTAGATTGATGGTAAAAGAATGGACTGGGGTCTATAGTTCACTAGAGGTGATTCACCTTAAGATAGATGACATGTTGGGTGAACAAATTACAGCGGGGCAGTTGACAGACACCGACAAAGCATACATGCATATACTAATCATCTTGACTCCTATGAGATTTGATTGGGCATTACAACATTATACATAGACCGTAATTTAACTGCATCTATGCCTAATAATCCACCTTCAGGTTATCATCCGAACCCCATGCTGACTCGTGTATTAACGAGCTCGTTGGGGAACCCCAAGAGGAAGGTATGATGAGCACAACAGTAAGTTTTCCCTTAGTTATGAAACCAAGGTTATCAATCCAGTAGGAGCAAGGAAACACCGCAAAGGTGTAGCTAGCTGAACTTTGGCAGGGCGCACTACCGGTGCCAGCATCAACGTGGATACCTACACAACACAACCACAAAAATCCATCCCCAACTTGCGATGAGGTTGTCAATCTCACCAGTTTTGCTGAAAACAAAGGATTAAACGTATCGAATGGAAGAAAGTAATAGTTTGCAGAAAGTAAACACAAAGCAGTAAACAGTTTGATTGTAGATTGAATGTAAAAGAAAGGACCGAGGTCCATAGTTCACGAGAGGTGGCTCTCCTTAAGATAGATAACATGTTGGGTGAACAAATTACAGCGGGGCAATTGACAAACATCGAGAAAGCATACAAGCATATACTACTAATCTTGACTCCTTTGAGATTCGATTAGGCATTACAACATTATACATAGACCGCCATCCAACTACATCTATGACTAATAATCCACCTTCAGGTTATCATCCGAACCCCCTCCAGTATTAAGTTGCAAGCAACGGATAATTGCATTACGAATTGCGTGTAAAGTAAACAATACAATTGTTCTATGAACAAAGGATTGTTGTTTTCTCCCTAGTAGCAACAACACATCTAGTACCTTAAAGATTTCTGTCACTTCCCTAGATTACCAGAGGCATGAACCCACTATCGAGCATAAATACTAACTCTTGGAGTTGTTAGCATCTACTTGGACAAGATAGCTACTAACAATGGAAAGCATGCAAGATCACAAATAACAAAGACATGATAGAATCAATAATCAATCTGAAATAGCATCTCAATATCCATCGGAACCCCGCAAACACAACATGCAGAATTACAAATAGATGATCTTGATCATGAACGAAGCTCACAAGATCTAAACATGGTAGCACAAAGGAGGAGAACCAGCCATCTAGCTACTACATGGACCCGTAGTCCAAGGATGAACTACTCACGCATCACACCGGAGGCTTGCATGATGATGAAGAAGGCCTCCAGGGTGAATTCCCCTCTCCGGCAGGGTGCCGGGAAGAGCTTCAGATCCCTCTCGATCTTGGGATGGATACGACGGAGGCTACAAACTCTTTCGTGGAATTTTGATCGGGTACTTAGGGTTTCTGTATCGGAGCCATCTTATAGTCGGAAGGGGAGGCCGAGGGGGTGCCTAGGCTGTCCACACCACCCCCTAGCGCGGGCCAGGTGGTGTGGCCGCCCTCTGGCCCCTCTCCGTCTCGTATTCTGGCTCCGTGTGTCCCTCGGTGAAAAACTGACTTTGGCTTTTGTCCCGTACAATTCCAAGAATATTCATTTTCTGACTTCCTGGAACCAAAAACAGCAGAAAACAGGCAGTTCGCACTATGGCTCTTTATAATAGGTTAGTCCAAGAAATCATATGAAAAGTACTCCAAATTGTGGAAAAAACACAAGAAAGTAGATAAAACCAAGCATGAAACATCAAAAATTATAGATACATTTGCAATGTATCAACATGCCCAAGCTTAACTCCTACTTGTCCTCGAGTAGGTAAGTGATAAAAAGAAAGAATAATTTTTGAGGTGACATGCACCATCATAGACTTGATCAAAGTATTTGTAAAACATTCAAAGCTAGGATCATAGTACTTCAATCATAACATGAAAGACAAAGTTCTAGCAATAAGACAAAGAAACTAGGTTGCAACATGAAAAGGCACAAACAAAATATTCATGAATAACAATACTTTGCAAGACGTTTGTTTGTTTCACATAAAGAAAACATAGCATAGTGGTATTCAGCTTGTCCCTCATAGAGTAGCAAACATAAAGGCATAGGACACCTTCAAAACTCATAAGAGTGACTAGATACAAATAGTTTACAACAAGTAATATCAAAGTATGCATCAATCAACAATTCTTGGGACAATGCACATAGAACTAAGAATGGCCACTATGCTCTCAAAGTAGGTGCATAAAGATAGAAGGTGGGGACTCAACATAAAAGTAAAAGAAAGGCCTTCATAGAAGGAAGTAGGGATTCAAGTCTCATAAAGAGCTTCCAAAAATTATGGTACTTAATAGCTTTCAGCTCTCATTGCCCCTATCATAAGCATCTTTAAGGTGATTAAGGTTAAAGTGACATAACTAAGAGGATATGCTTGACAAGTTATAAGCTGAAATCTCATGCCCCTCACTTACGAAGACCGAACCTCATGCTACTCAACTTTAGTCACGAGTAAGCTCTTGCCATTGTAAGTACATATGTATCATAAAGAACCGCCAACGGGGTACCCCTTGCACATGATACATGAGCTATCCCATAATCAAAATGACAAGGCAAGCAGACAATGAGCATCTCAGCGATCTTTTTATTTGCTATTTGCATAGGTTTTTATTGAGGATGCTTCATAGAGTGCTCATTATGGTGATGCTGCAAGTTTCCACCATGATTAGGCATGGATTAGGCTAGCGGCCTAGGCATTTCTCTAACACACATACAAACTCCATGATCTTACAAGCTCCACTATTATTTCACACCGCCGGGATCCATAAGCAAAAGAACATGATATCAACGGGGTACAAAGTACAAGTGCAATGTTGAAAGCGTTCCCCATGATACATGGTTATGCTAATTTCAACTTATAAAGCGCAAGCATATACGCAACAAATAAGGACCCAATGGTTCAAGTTTATTAAATGTAAGAAAAGTAAAGTGTGCCATCAAGTTCGTGAGAGCTTTAATTACTAGTTTTCTCATAACAAGTTTAATTTGGAAGGTAGATAAAAACAAGAATATACTTGGAATAGCATATGCTAGTTGGTAGGTATGGTGGACTCTTTGGAATAACCTTGTTTAAGGAGTTGGATGCATGAGCGGAACTCATACTTGGTTGTGGAGGCTAGCAAAAGACTGGGAGGGACAAACTAAGAGAGTAATAATGGCCATAATCATGCAAAGCGACAAAACATCATTGATCAAAGCATAAAGTGATACTACAAGTTGAAAACTAAAGGATCATACAGGCTATGGTGACTTGAGATAGTCATAACATGGTGTGAGCATGCACCAAGTCAACCCAAATAAAGCATCAAAGGAGAATACCACTATACTATGCTTTAATATGCTAAAACAACGCATGATTCATCCAAGGCACATTTAGAAATCTCAATTGTTTATAACAAGTCATGCTACAGCAAATAATACTAAGCATAAAGCCAAAACAATATCAAGCATGGCATGACAAAGCATAGGCCACAGTTAAAAACAAGCTCTCTTTACCACTTAAGCATGAACTTTCCCACTCTTTTCCAATCCAAACCAAACTATTTGAAAACGAATATATGAAAGAGGGTGTCTAACCAATTTATTCAGACAACTAAGCAAACCAAGCAAATGAAAACTAAAACGAAAATGAAAAATAAGACGCTCCAAGAACAACACAACTGTGCATGAAACAATAAAAATAAAGCGTTTGGAAGAAACCTAGGATTTTTATTGATGAAGAGGGCATCCCCAAGCTTTGACGCTTGTACTTCTTGGATATTTCTTGGGGTGACAAACGTGGCATCTCCAAGCTTGAGATTTTGTCCATCCTTCATCTCATTACTCATTCCTTCGATACACCTGAAATGTTTCCTTCATACAAAACTTCACACAATCTTTATTTGCAACATTAGTGCACTCAAGATAATAGGTCTTTAGGTTCAGTTCCAACACCAATAAAACTTCCATTAAAACACTATCTACTGTACCACTTCCCTCAAAAAGCTCAATTCCCCAAAAGAACTCAAAAAGGAACCAACAAGAAGCAAATGCAGAAAATGGCAGAAATATGTCAAAACAGACCAGCAGGTAAAGAAGAATTTTTTCGAAGACCTTTTGTTGCTCAAATCAAAAAGTGTTTAACTAACGAAAGTTAGATAACAACCTGGGGCAAAAGCACAAAAATTCACGCCTCAAAAGGACGTACAGAGATTTTACACGAAGTTTTACGGTGCAGCACAGAAATCTGTTTCGGGACAGCAACTTTCCCAATCATTACTTCTCTCTCATTAGATGTTACTCTTGGCACAAAAAGCAAATAAAAAGGATAAGGAGCGGTTATTACAGAGGTAATAACTTCCAAGACTCATCTAAAACTTTTGGGTTATCTCCCAATAAGTACTTTTATTTAACGCCTTGAAGTTAGGCATAAGAAGCAAGAAAAAGAATCAAGTGTTCTCAAATGAAGAAGCATTAAAACCAATTTTCTTGCCTTTACCTCTCTTACTTTTATTCTTACCCTTGGGGAACTTGTGAATGCTTGGTGGAGAAAAAAACGCATGGTGCCCTTTTCCACATCTATTATTGCTCCAAGGAGTTTCAATAGGGATCTTCCAAGTGTGATTTGTCCTTTTACTACACATTCAATAACAAGATAATCAGTAGAAACCATTTTCCCTAGGATCTTTGTAAACACTCCTTCAGCTATTCCAATAGGTAATATTGTGGCATTATTACCAAGAAAATTTTCTTCTCCTCCGTCTGAAATCCTCCAAAGATTCAAGGATTCATAAATATCTTTGGGCATAAGACAAAATTCAGACATGATATCACAGCGAGCATGAAAAATTCATTGTTTATAGCAATCTTTACTGTGGGAAGCCATTTGGAGGGTTCAGAGTTTATTGGAACATAGGTATGATGCTCTCTAAGCGTATTATAGCAATCTTTCAATCTGGCAGTGCTGGTCTCAAGGGTATTCAATCTAACAAATATGTTTATGAAAGAAGAATCAGATTTGCTAGGCAATTTATAAGTAAAGATCAATGATACATTGCAAATGTATCTATAATTTTTGATGTTCCATGCTTGGTTTTATCTACTTTATTGTGTTTTGTCCACACTTTGGAGTACTTTTCATATGATTTCTTGGACTAACCTATTAACAAGTGCCACAGTGCCAGTTGCCTGTTTTCTGCTGTTTTTGGTTCCAGGAAAGTCAGAAAATCAATATTCTCAGAATTGGACTGGACAAAAGCCAAAGTTGATATTTTCCCAGAAGACTCACGGAGCCAGAAGGAGAGTCGGAGAGGGGCCACAGGGTGGCCACACCACCCCATGGCGCGAGTCCCCCTAGGCCGCGCCAGGGCATGGTGTGGGCCCCCTGGCCGCCCACCGACCTTGCCCTCTGGCCTATAAGAAGGCTCCCGATACCAAAACCCCACAGCGTCGCCGCCACCAAAGGGGAGATTCGGGGGGCAAAAAGTCTCTGTTCCGGCACCTTGCCGGGACAGGGAAGTGCCCTCGGAGCCATGTCCATCGATCTCCACCACCATCTCCATCACCATTGCTGATTCCCATGATGAGGAGGGAGTAGTTCTCTCTCGAGCCTAAGGGTTCTATCGATAGCTATGTGTTCATCTCTCTCTCTATGCATGATCATATTGTGATCATGAGCTTTGTAATCAATTATATCTACCTTGCTACTCAAGTGCTTTAATAGATCTCTGCTCTCCCCATGTGTGTGAAAGTGACAGCGTGCTCACCATGGTGGCACTTAGGCTAGAGATTACAAATACTTGTTATGAGTTATATTTGGAGTTGGATGTCTTTATGAAATTGTGGTGTTTGTTGGACTCGTCTAGTACTCAAGGTGACAGTGTGGGGTTTTCTAGATGGGAAAGGCTTACTTTGAGGTGTGCTGTTATAGCCCTACCATCGATTAGAGTGTCCAACCGGAGAGTAGTTAAGAGTAGTATCATGAAGATAATATATTTCTGAGAGAGTGTTCACTAGTGAAAGTATGATCCCTAGGCCTTGTTTCTAAGCATTGATACACCGTTTGCTACTAGATCTGTTACATGTTTGCTTGCTTCCATCTTTATTTTAGTTTTACTTTAGTATTTTCCATGCCATCAAGTTATCTTCTATCACCGTTACCACTTATAATTATCCATACCACTTGTATTTCACTATCTCTTCGCCGAACTAGTGCACCTATACACCTGACAAGTGTATTGGGTGTGTTGGGGACACAAGAGACTTCTTGTATCTTGATTGCAGGGTTGCTTGAGAGGGTATACCTTTGACCACTTCCTCCCTGAGTTCGATAAACCTTGGGTGATCCACTTAAGGGAAAACTTGCTGCTGTTCTACAAACCTCTGCACTTGGAGGCCCAACAACTGTCTACAAGAATAGAAGTGCGTAGACATCAAGCTATTTTATGGCGCCGTTGCCGGGGAGTTAAGGTAAAAGGTATTCACATCGGAGGATTAAAGAAGAAGAACCTCCCACGGCAAACGCCTATTTCTGGCGCTGTTGCCGGGGAGGTAAGGTAAAAGGTACTCACATCCTCCGGTGTGAGTGCTCGAAGTTATTTCCTTTAGATTCTGCAATTTTGTCTTTTTGTTTCTTGTTTTCACTAGTTAGGCTTAATGGAAAACAACAACAAAATTAGAGAGCTTTATAGTATTTATCTTGAGTTAGGACATGAAGTGTTTGAAGAGAAAATTAAAAAACCTATGGAACTTTATTTGCATGCTAATAGCAATGTTGTTAGTATGAATTCTTTGTACACCATTATTGCTAATGCTATGGAAAAGTCTAAACTTGGGGAAGCTAGTTTTTATGAAAATGATCTTTTTAGTCCCCCAGCTTTGGAACATAGCTATTCTATTGCTTATGATGATACAAAACCTCCAATATATGATGATTACAATGATGAATATGATATTTTCAGTCCACCTACTATTGAGGAGGCAATTAATTATGACTACAATATGCCTCCTATATTTGATGATTATGGTGATGAGAATAATAATGATAGCTATTTTGTTGAATTTGCTCCCACCATAATTAATAAGAATGACTATGCTTATGTGGGGAGTATTAATTCTTTTATGCATGTGGCTCATGATAAGAATGTTTTATGTGATAGCTATATTGTTAATTTTATTCATGATGCTACTGAAAGTTATTATGAGAGAGGGAAACATGGTTTTATGCATCTCAATAATATTAAGTTTCCCCTCTTTATGTTGAAAGCCTTAAAGTTGCACTTGTTTTGCTTTCCTATGCTTGTTGCTTTGTGCTTTCATGACTTGTTTCTTTACAAGATTCCAATGCATAGGAAGTGGGTTAGACTTAAATGTGTTTTTAATTTGCTTCTTGATGCTCTCTTTTACTTCAATTCATATGTCTTATGTGAGCATCTTCTCAAACTATCATGCCTAACTTAAAGGCATTAAAGAAAAGTACTTATTGGGAGATAACCCAAAAGTTTTAGATGAGTCTTGGAAGTTATTACCTCTGTAATAACCGCTCCTTATCCTTTTTATTTGATTTTTGTGCCAAGAGTAACCTCTAATGAGAGAGAAGTAATGATTGGGAAAGTTGCTGTCCTGAAACAGATTTCTGTGCTTCACCGTAAACATTCGTGTAAAATCTCTGAACGTCTTTTTGAGGCGTGAATTTTTGTGCTTCTGCCCGAGGTCGTTATCTAACTTTCGTTCGTTCATCACTTTTTTATTTGAGCAACATAAGGTCTTCGAAAAAATTCGTCTTTACCTGCTGGTCTGTTTTGACAGATTTCTGCCATTATTTGCATTTGCTTCTAGTTGGTTCCTTTTTGAGTTCTTTTGGGGAATTGAGATTTTTGAGGGAAGTGATACAGTAGCTAGTGTTCTAATGGAAGTTTTATTGGTGTTGAAACTGAACCCAAAGACTTATTATCTTGAGTGCACTAATGTTGCTAATAAAGATTGTGTGAAGTTTTGTATAAAGGAAAAATTTCAGGTGTATGGAAGGAATGAGTAATGAGATGAAGGATGGACTAAAGCTCAAGCTTGGGGATGCCACGTGTGTCACCCCAAGAAATATCCAAGAAGTACAAGCGTCAAATCTTGGGGATGCCCAAGGCATCCCCCTTCTTCATCACTAAAAATATAAGGTTCTTCCAAACACTTCATTTTTATTGTTTCATGTATAGTTGTGTTGTTCTTGGAGCGTCTTCGTTTTTGTTTTTGGTTTTCGTTTGCTTTGGTTTGCTTAGTTTTCTGAATAAATTGGTTGGACCCCCTCTTTCATACTTTGGTTTGCAAATAGTTTGGTTTGGTTTGGAAAAGAGTAGGAAAGTTCATACTTATGTGGTAAAAAGAGCTTGTTTTTGACTGTGGCCTATGCTTTGTCATGCCATGCTTGATATTGTTTTGGCTTTATGCTTAGTATTCTTTGTTGTAGCATGACTTGTTATAAACAATTGAGATTGCCTAATGTGCCTTGGATGAATCATGCGTTGTTTTGGCATATTGAAGCATAGTATAGTGGTATTCTCCTTTGATGCTTTATTTGGGTTGACTTGGCGCATGCTCACACCATGTTATGACTATCTCAAGTCACCATAGCCTGTATGATCCTTTAGTTTTCAACTTTTAGTATCACTTTATGCTTTGATCAATGATGTTTTGTCGCTCTGCATGATTATGGCCATTATTGCTCTCTTAGTTTGTCGCTCTCAGTCTTTTGCTGGCCTCCACAACAAAGTATGAGTTCCACTCATGCATCCAACTCCCTAAACCAAGTTATTCCAAAGAGTCCACCATACCTACCTACTAGCTTACGCTATTCCAAGTATATTCATTCTTTTGTTTACCTTCCACTTGTTATGAGAAAACTAGTGATTAAAGCTCTCACGAACTTGATGGCACACTTTGCTTTTTTGCATCTAATAAACTTGAACCATTGTGTCTTCTATGTTGTATATGCTTGCACTTATTTGTTGGGAATTAGCAGAACCATGCTTTCATGGGGAACGCTTTCAACATTGCACTTGGTACTTGTACCTAGTTGATATCATGCTCTTTTGTATATGGATGTCGTCGGTGTGAAATGAAAGGGGAGCTTGTAAGTCCATGGAGTTATGTATATGTGTTAGAGAAACGCCTGGGCCGCTGGTCTAATCCATGCTGACATGGTGGAAACCTGCAGCGTAACCATAATGAGCTGCCTATGAAGCATTCTTCTTATAAAAAAAGAGTCCTATATTGAGAAAAAAAAAGAAAAAGAAAAAAAGGATACTATGAAAAGAGGAAAGAGAGAAAAAAGCACCATATTCCCATGGTAAATAAGAAGAATGCTGAGATGCTCGTTGTCTGCTTGCCTTGTCATTTTGATATGGGGATTCTTCCGTATCATCGGGCAAGGGGTACCCCGTTGGTGGTTCTCTATGATACACATGTACTTACGATGACAAGAACTTACCGGTGACTAAACTTGAGTAGCATATGGAGCGGCCCTCGTATACAAGGGACATGAGATTTCTGACTTATACTTCGTCAAGCATGTACACCATAGTTTGTTCACTTTAACCTTAATCACTTCAAGATGCTTATGATAGGGGCAATGAGAGCTGAAAGCTATAAGTACCATAATTTTTGTATGCTCTTTATGAGACTTGAATCCCTACTTCATTTTTCAGAAGGCCTTTCTTCCACCATTATATTGAGTCTCCACCTTCTATCTTTATGCACCTACTTTGAGAGCATAGTGGCCATTCTTAGTTCTATGTGCATTGTCCCAAGACTAGTTGATTGATGCATAACTTGATATTGCTTGTTTTAAACTATTTGTATCTAGTCACTCTTATGAACTTTGAAGGTGTCCTATGCATTTATATTTGCTACTCTATGAGGGACAAGCTGAATGCTATTATGCTATGTTTTCTTTATGTGAAACAAACAAACGTCTTGCAAAGCATTGTTATTCATGAATCTTTTGTTTGTGCCTTTTCATGTTGCATCATAGTTTCTTTGTCTTATTGCTAGAACTTTGTCTTTCATGTTATGATTGAAGTACTATGATCCCAGTTATCCATGTTTTACAAATACTTTGATCAAGTCTTTGATGGTACATGTCACCTCAAAAATTATTCTTTCTTTTTATCACTTACCTACTCGAGGACGAGCAGGAGTTAAGCTTGGGGATGTTGATACATTGCAAATGTATCTATAATTTTTGATGTTCCATGCTTGGTTTTATCTACTTTCTTGTGTTTTGTCCACACTTTGGAGTACTTTTCATATGATTTCTTGGACTAACCTATTAACAAGTGCCACAGTGCCAGTTGCCTGTTTTCTGCTGTTTTTGGTTCCAGGAAAGTCAGAAAATCAATATTCTCGGAATTGGACCGGACAAAAGCCAAAGTTGATATTTTCTCGGAAGACTCACGGAGCCAGAAGGAGAGTCGGAGAGCGGCCACAGGGTGGCCACACCACCCCATGGCGCGGGTCCCCCAGGCCGCGCCAGGGCATGGTGTGGGCCCCCTGGCCGCCCACCGACCTTGCCCTCTGGCCTATAAGAAGCCTCCCGATACCAAAACCCTAAATAGTCAAGCCTCCAGCCACAAAAAGTTCCGCAGCGCCGCCGCCACCAAAGGGGAGATTCGGGGGACAGAAAGTCTCTGTTCCGGCACCCTGCCGGGATGGGAAAGTGCCCCCGGAGCCATGTCCATCGATCTCCAGCACCATCTCCATCACCATTGCTGATTCCCATAATGCGGAGGGAGTAGTTCTCTCTCGAAGCTAAGGGTTCTACCAGTAGCTGTGTGCTCATCTCTCGCTATGCATGATCATATTGTGATCATGAGCTTTGTAATCAATTAGATCGACCTTGCTACTCAAGTGCTTTAATAGATCTCTGCTCTCCCCATGTGTGTGAAAGTGACAGCGTGCTCCCCATGGTGGCACTTAGGCTAGAGATTACAAATACTTGTTATGAGTTATATCTGGAGTTGGATGTCTTTATGAAATTGTGGTGTTTGTGGGACTCATCTAGTACTCAAGGTGATAGTGTGGGGTTTTCTAGATGGGAAAGGCTTACTTTGAGGTGTGCTGTTATAGCCCTACCATCGATTAGAGTGTCCAACCGGAGAGTAGTCAAGAGTAGTAGCATGAAGATAATAGATTTATGAGAGAGTGTTCACTAGTGAAAGTATGATCCCTAGGCCTTGTTTCTAAGCATTGATACACCGTTTGCTACTAGATCTGTTACATATATGCTTGCTTCCATATTTATTTGAGTTTTACTTTAGTATTTTCCACGCCATCTAGTTATCTTCTATCACCGTTACCACTTATAATTATCCATACCACTTGTATTTCACTATCTCTTCGCCGAACTAGTGCACCTATACACCTGACAAGTGTATTGGGTGTGTTGGAGACACAAGAGACTTCTTGTATCTTGATTGCAGGGTTGCTTGAGAGGGGATACCTTTGACCACTTCCTCCCTAAGTTCGATAAACCTTGGGTGATCCACTTAAGGGAAAACTTGTTGTTGTTCTACAAACCTCTACACTTGGAGGCCCAACAACTGTCTACAAGAATAGAAGTGTGTAGACATAAATCAACTTCTTTATGGCATTATCAGCATCATCCTCATTACATTGGAGGAAATCTCCTCCCACAACAGCATCCAATGCATATCTATAGCAAAGAGCAATTCTAAGGTAAAAACTGCTAAGGAACAAGCTTTGAGTCATTTTAGGTTCAGTTTTGTCATGTAGATCAGAGATTCTAGACCAAGCTTCTTTGAAACCCTCTTCAATTCCTTGTTTAAAAGTGAAAATCATTTCCTCAAGTGACATAGTGATTGGAGCAACGCTAGACATAATGGCAACTTAAGATAGGAACTAATTTTTTGTGTGTTTTTAATAAAGAAAGCAAACTAGTAAAACTAATTTTTCGTGTGTTTTTGATAAGGAAACAAGCAAACAAAACAAAAGTAAACTAAGCAAAAAAAAGTAAAGAGATTGGTTATGAGGGACTCCCCTTGTGAAGATGTCCTTGACTCCCCGGCAACGGTGCCAGAAAAAGTACTTGCTGACTCGTGTATTAACAAGCTCGTTGGGGAACCCCAAGAGGAAGGTATGATGAGCACAGCAGTAAGTTTTCCCTCAGTTATGAAACCAAGGTTATCAATCGAGTAGGAGCAAGGAAACACCCCAAAGGTGTAGCTAGCTGAACTTTGGCAGGGCGTACTACCGGTGCCAGCAGCAACGTGGAGACCTGCACAACACAACCACAGAACTTTGTCCCCAACTTGCGATGAGGTTGTCAATCTCACCAGTTTTGCTGAAAACAAAGGATTAAACGTATCGAATGGAAGAAAGTAAAAGTTTTCAGAAAGTAAACACAAAGCAGTAAACAGTTTGATTTTAGATTGAATGTAAAAGAAAGGACCGAGGTCCATAGTTCACTAGAGGTGGCTCTCCTTAAGATAGATAACATGTTGGGTGAACAAATTACAGCGGGGCAATTGACAAACATCGAGAAAGCATACAAGCATATACTACTCATCTTGACTCCTTTGAGATTCGATTGGGCATTACAACATTATACATAGACTGCCATCCAACTACATCTATGACTAATAATCCACCTTCAGGTTATCATCCGAACCCCCTCCAGTATTAAGTTGCAAGCAACAGATAATTGCATTACGAATTGCGTGTAAAGTAAACAATACGATTGTTCTATGAACAAAGGATTGTTGTTTTCTCCCTAGTAGCAAAAGCACATCTAGTACCTTAGAGATTTCTGTTACTTCCCTAGATTACCAGAGGCATGAACCCACTATCGAGCATAAATACTAACTCTTGGAGTTGCTAGTGTCTACTTGGCCAAGATAGCTACTAACAACGGAAAGCATGCAAGATCACACATAACAAAGACATGATAGAATCAAAAATCAATCTGAAATAGCATCTCGATATCCATCGGAACCCCGCAAACACAACATGCAGAATTACAAATAGATGATCTTGATCATGAACGGGGCTCACAATATCTAAACATGATAGCACAAAGGAGGAGAACCAGCCATCAAGCTACTACATGGACCCGTAGTCCAAGGATGAACTACTCATGCATCACACCGGAGGCTTGCATGATGATGAAGAAGGCCTCCAGGGTGAATTACCCTCTCCAGCAGGGTGCCGGGAAGAGCTTTAGATCCCTCCCGATCTAGGGATGGAGACGATGGCGGCTACAGACTCTTTCGTGGAATTTTGATTGGGTACTTAGGGTTTCTGTATCGGAGGCATCTTATAGTTGGAAGGGGAGGCTGAGGGTTGCCTGGGCTGGCCACACCACCCCTGGCACGGGCCAGGCCTAGCCGCACGGCCAGGTGGTGTGGCCGCCCTCTGGCCCCTCTCTGTCTCGTATTCTGGCTCCGTGTGTCCCTCGGTGAAAAACTGACTTTGGCTTTTATCCCATCCAATTCCGAGAATATTCATTTTCTAACTTCCTGGAACCAAAAACAGCAGAAAACAGCCAGCTGGCACTGTGGCTCTTGTTAATTGGTTAGTCCAAGAAATCATATGAAAAGTACTCCAAAGTGTGGACAAAACACAAGAAAGTAGATAAAACCAAGCATGGAACATCAAAAATTATAGATACATTTGCAATGTATCACCCCCTCCCGTATTAAGTTGCAAGCAACAGATAATTGCATTAAGCAAAGTGTGTAAAGTAAAAAATATGATTGCCCCATGGACAAAGGTTTGCTGTTTTCTCCCTAGTAGCAACAACACATCTAGTACCTTAGAGATTCTTGTCACTTCCCCAGATTACTAGAGGCATGGACCCACTATCAAGCATAAATACTCACTCTTGGAGTTGCTAGCATCTACTTGGCCAAGATAACTACTAACAACAGAAAGCATGCAAAATCACAAATAACATAGACATGATAGAATCAATAATCAATCTGAAATAGCAACTCAATATCCATCGGATCCCCGCAAACACAACATGTAAGATTACAAATAGATGATCTTGATCATGAACGGAGCTCACAAGATCTAAACATGGTAGCACAAAGGAGGAGAACCAACCATCTAGCTACTACATGGACCCGTAGTCCAGAGATGAACTACTCACGCATCACACCGGAGGTAGACATGGTGATGAAGAAGGCCTCCAGGGTGATCTCTCCCCTCTAGCAGGGTGCCGGGAAGAGCTTCAGATCCCTCCCGATCTAGGGATGGAGATGACGGCGGCTACAGACTCTTTCGTGTAATTTTGATCGGGTACTTAAGGTTTTCGTCTCGGGAGGCTTTTATAGGAAAAGGGGCAATGTCGCTGGAGCCTCGAGGGGCCCACACTAGGTGGCGACGCGCCTAGGGCTGGCCGCGCCACCCTATGGTGTTGGGGATATGCTTTCCGGGTATCCTCACTGTGCCTCACTAACCAGGGTGGCCCATTTCGGGTTAGAGCTTTGCTTCACGGGCGGCCCAGTCAAGGAGAAGAGACAGAGTCTAGTCCGGCTACGGGAAGGCCAAGATGACTTATCGACGTAGACCCATAGTGTTACTTGTAGTTCAAGATGTACTCTATAACCGACTCTTAGTCGTAGCCGGATAGGTCTCTCCTATAAACCCTAGGCTGAATATCTATATAAGCCGTCCTAGGGAGAGCCTTTAGGGCACCACCTGATAACCCTCACAATAGTCTACAATCTCAACTCGCACAGGCGAAACCCTTGTAACCCATATTCCAGCTCTGCCGTATTACTGGATTGCTAGCAGGAGTAGGATCCGTCCAAAGCCGGCGGATTCGAACCTAGGTAAACTTGTATGCTCACCATCCTAGAATACCGTATGTCTCACACCCCTCTCTTCCATACGCCTCGAGGACCCCCTCATGGCGTACTTGTCATCAATCCGGCGATAGTTGGCGCCCACCGTGGGGCAAGTGAGCTTCGGATCTACGTTCCGAGCGGAATCTGCAAGAATCAGAATCGGCGAGACCATCACCGTCGGTCGCATCCTCTACGCCAGCGACGTCCCTCTCATCGTTCTTGACGAGACCTGGATTCCGGCTAGGGAGGCGTCACCGCTTACACCACCATGTCCTTTGGCGAGATCGATGTGTACATCGGTTTCGCTGAACTTGTCCCACCCACCCCAGCGGTGATGATAGAGGCATAAGAAATTTCTAGGTCCCCTTTGTCCGCGGAGGTGGCAGAGTTTCGGATCTCAGAAAACCCTAATCCCACCCAGCCCGCACCTATTGCGGAGATAGTGCAGAAAGCCGAACCTGAAGCAGATCTTGCGGTTCAAGTCGAATCTGGAGTGGATCTCCCTAGCAAGGTCGAATCCCAGATCGATCTGCCTGCCGAGGTCGAAATCCAGGAGTGGCAATACAGTAACCATTGTTCCGGCTCTGCCAATGCGGGAACATACCAACCTTTCCTGAGGCATACGTTGTGACGAATGATGCTACAAGACGCAAACGTGGATGAGGTTCTCGAAACCATCAAGATTTTCGAGGAAG
Source organism: Avena eriantha (assembly GCA_910589775.1). Taxonomy (NCBI): domain Eukaryota; kingdom Viridiplantae; phylum Streptophyta; class Magnoliopsida; order Poales; family Poaceae; genus Avena; species Avena eriantha. Next base: position 382,996,137 of record OU342740.1, read on the forward strand.
CCCACGAGGAAAGCTGCAACTACCTGATGACCCACAAGTATAGGGGGTGTATCACAGTATTTTCGATAAGTAAGAGTGTCGAACCCAACGAGGAGCAGAAGGTGCTGGCTAGTGGTATGGATCAGGAATTCTCTGCAAATACTTAGCAAACAGATTTTTAGGGGTTTTTGATATAGCAAGTAAACAAAGTACGAGTAAATAAAAGACAGTAAGAATAAATGCAGCAAGTGGCCCAATCCTTTATGCAGCAAAGGACAAGCCAGTTGTATTACTTAAGATGACGAAACGTTCTCGAGGACACATGGGAAGACTGTCAAGTGCTTTCGCTTCATATAGTTGATTATTCTTCTTTAGCTTGCTAAGTGTTGTGTGGGTGAACATGTGCTAATGTACCGACCTTCCTAGGACTAATACATACTTGTGATTATACCCCTTGCAAACATCCGTAATTACAAGAAATTAATTAAGGTAGAAACCTAACCATAGCTTTAAACTCTAAGACCCTTACGTCCCTTGTGCAATGGTTTCCTAACGGGGGTTCAGGTTTCTGTCACTCCGGCAACCCCTACGATTAGTAGCCAAATACACAATGCATTCCCCTAGGCCCATATAGGTGAAGTGTCATGTAGTCGACGTTCACATGACACCACTAGAAGAAGTACACCACAACTTAAATATCAAAACTATTGAATCTTTCTCAACACAATTCCACTACTAACAACATGACTTCTCCCATGTCCTCAAGAACAAAACGAACTACTCACAAGACATCATATGGATCATGATAAGATATGGAATAATGATGTATAAAAATCTGAACATAAACAATAATTCAACGGTTCACTCAATAGCATCAACTACAAAGAGTAATCAACACCGAGATAGTTTCCCCTATGAACTATGCAAAATTCAACTCAATTGTTATAGAAATATGGAGATGGTGATGAGGGTGCTGATGGTGATGATGGTGGTGATGATGATGATGATGATCCCGATGAAGTCCAGCTTGATGGTGGTGTTGATGGCGACGATCTCCCCTCTCCGGGAAGGAATTCCCCCGGCAGAATTCTGTCTGCCGGAGAGATCTTTCTCTCTCGGTGTTTTCCGCCCCGCAGAGGCGGCAGAATCTTTTTGTGGTCGCTCCCCGAGTCTTAGGGTTTCGGGAGGATAATATACGCTAGAGGGGAGGGCCAGGGGTGGACCAGGGCGGCCACACCACCTAGTGGCGCGACCAAGGGTGGCCCGCGCCAGGGGGTGGTGTGGGCCCCTTGTGGCCCATCTCTAGCCCTCCTTCTGGCTTCCTTCGTCTTCTGAAAAAATAGGATTTTTCATGTATTTTCCTGGATTTTCTGATCTTCGCGAATTTTGCCTCCAAACAGCACCTTTTCCATCAGAATCCTGACTGCAGTGGTCCATGCTCCAAAAGTCATCAACCATGCAAAAACAGATGAAATAACATAAGTATCATCTCTTAATATGAAATATATCAATGAATAACAGTGAATTATGACATAGAATAGTGATGCAAAATGGACGTATCACTACCTCAGGACTCACACATCGCACTTTGTCGGATATGTTGGATCCGGATCTGGCTCTGCCGATGCTGGAGGCAACGAAGACTCGGTGCTGGAGGCGATCGGAACAAACACCGACTTACCCGCATCCTCGAATGACTCAATGACGTCGGCAGATTTCAGAAAGTTCTCTAAGGAATATGAAGAGGAGTCAAACTCCAAAGCTGCAGAAGAAGGAGAAGCCATGGACGAAGTATCCGGAGAAAAATCTCCCAAAGTGCAGAATGATATGGATCTCAGAGATAATCCCGATGTCTAGATGTCCAAAAGTACCGCTTAGAGCTTGGCTTCGGGAAACGGACCCAAAGTCGTCTTTGCTACCGACGCTGCCAAGAAGGCAAAGAAGAAGAACAAGAAAAACAAGACCCCGGCAAAAGAACTTCTGACAAAGGAGGTTATTGCCGAGGAATATGAGGAAGACTCGGATGGAGCACTTATCCCTGACAAGCCCAAAGAAGAGTCGGTGGATGGACACGTGGTCACTGCAGGTGCCGGTAAACTCATTGATGCTGCGTTAACCACACTTATCCCTGCTGCTGCAGAACTCACTGCCGCAGAATTAGAAGAAAGGGCCCAAGCCCTAGAAGCGCGTCGCCAAGTACTCCTGGATGAAGCCAAAAACATCGAGGAAGAGAAGAAGCGCGTGGCTACGGCGGAGAAGCTCATCTCTCTGCAACACCATAAGAACCAGAAATGCCATGTACGGGCCAACAAATTTCCAGAAGTACATAAGGTTCTCTTTGAGGGAGATCCGGGGATGCCTCGACTCGACAGTAATGGAGATCTGGTGTACCCAACACTAGTGCAAAACACTGCCGCAGCTCGTGATATCCTGGCAAATAATCCAGGACCACAAGAGGTTCGATTGGGCATCAAGCTACTCACCAATGGTCTGGAGCAGCAGAAGGTCGCGAAGTCCGGAAGCGAAAAACTGGTCTCCCAATCAGACCAATGTTGCACGGATCTGGCCTGGAATGACATAAGACCCAAACGGGTTTCGGAATAGCATCACCGTTCCGACCGTCGGGAAGACAACCACTCAAGAACCGGATCTTCAGGGCAGCACCACAGAACTGCACGAGACTGGCAAAATGTTGCTCCAGCCGCTGAGCAAGAGGCAATTGCTGCACTATATCCGAGAAATCCTCCCCGGTGAGAGTCGAACGATTGTAGGGAAGAAGACAAAGAGAAACATCGGGAGGAGGACCGTCAAAGAATTCCACCTCCTAGACAGACAAGTTGTCCGGCTGAGCCCCATCACGGTGGGAGTGACGGACGAAGGAACGATGGACACCATGCCGAGACAAGCTGGCACGGGGATCGTCGCAATGAAGACCCTCCTTGACGATCAGCCGGAAACAATCCAGCTGCTCCACCCTCTCCACCAAGTAGCCATCACAATGACTCTCAAGGAGGCCAAGGAGGGCGTCATGGCGGAGGAGGTGGTGGTAGAAGGCGAAGTCAGGCCTCCAAGGCACCATAGCCACAATCGACAATCAGGGCGGCTATCTCTATCACCAAGTGATGCGAGACATTGGATCAACTCCAACATAGAGGCGCGGCGCTATGAAAACAATGATATATACGTGGGCCCAAAATGTTTTGGACCACGAATTCGACAAACACACTTCCCGAAAGGATTTGCTATCTCAAGACACATGCAGGCCTACGATGGTGTAGCTCGGCCAGATACTTGGCTACAGGATTTTTTCCAGGCTTGCTGAATCGCCAAAGGCAGAAACAGCTTGGTCGCAACCTGATATCTCCCACTTATGTTGTGGAAGACGACACGATCATGGATCAATGAACGTCCAGAGAACACCATCCGCAACAGGTATGACATGCAAAGCGCGTTCTTTCAGAATTTCGAAGGCACATATCGAAGGCCCTCTACGGTAGGAGACCTGTAGCGTTGCACCTAGAAAGCCAGAGAAACTTGCCGAGATTACCTCGGACGATGGATCGACACCAAGAACTCCTGTGAAGGAGTAAATGACCAAACTGCGATTGAAGCTTTCATTGCAGGACTCCCAATTGGTTTACTACGTCATCTCTTGAAGTGCAACAAGGTCACTGATCTGGGAGAAATGATATAAATAGCAAGCAAGTATGCAGATGCTAACGACGACGCAGAGGGATTACCAAACGCCCTAGCTATGCCACAGTCGGCAAAACAACCAAAGCAACAAGCTCAGAAGTGCAAAAATACCTCAGAAGAAAAACCCAACACGAAAACAATAGTTGTCGTTGCTACTTCCGGGTCTAGAGGACGAGGAGGGCGCGGCGGTGGCCGCGGGCACGGTCGTGGGACATCAAGGGTCCAGGGAAGAGGAGACCAGCAACCTGGCAAAACCTACTCCTGGGCTGACATTGCCAATAACCCGTGCGTGCATCACTTAGATCCCAATGGGGGCTCGTCCGACACAAACGCTGAGTGTCATTTCAATGACGACATCAAAAAAGACGATACCGCTGGCTATAGGGCTAAGCGGAAGAAGGGAAAGAAGAATCCCAAAAAAGATAAAGAGACCAAGGAAGATTCCGACATGGAGGAAGCTGATGCTTCAAATCCCAAGTCGGATGGAAAGAAGAACTTTCCGACAAATAAAGACACCTACGTCACTTTCCTTGGGTCTCAACCAGCTAAGGTCAAGAAAGTAGTAACGCATGAACTCAACACAACTGTTCCGGCTGTCCCGCAATACTTGGACTTGTCGGAAGTGGCAATCACCTTGGACCGTGCTGATTATCCGCCTAAGTTGCACAGGCGGGAAAATACGCCTTAATCGTCAACCCACGCATCGATGGTTATGGTTTCTCCAAGACTCTTATGGACAGCAGCAGCAGCATCAATATTCTATATGTTGAAACACTATGTTGGATGAGGATCTCGGAGACCCAGCTGAATCACAGCTCTGTGATCTTTCATAGAGTTGTCCCAGGAAGACAAGCTAATTCCCTAGGAGAAATCACTTTGGATGTTACCTTTGGAACTCCAAACAACAATCAGATGGAGGCACTTTCCTTCGAAGTAGTCCCATTCAAGAGCGCGTACCACGCTATATTCGGACATCTGGTTTACTGGGATTTTATGGCTCGTCCGTGTTACACTTACAATATGATGAAAATTCTAGGTCCCAACGGCGTGATCACTATCAGGGGAGACCCGAAGAAAGCGTGAGAGTGCGAGGACGGAAATGCCGCCTTTGCTGAAGTCGTGATGCACGCCTAGGAGTACCAGGAGATCAAGAAGACCATTGATCCGTCCGAGATGCAGAACGAAGAAGGAGGTGACAAATCCTAATCCGTAGTTCAAGGCATCGGAAGAGACAAAGAAGACGCCGTTGAAGGATGATGACCCTGATACATTGCAAATGTATCTATAATTTTTGATGCTCCATGCTTGGTTTTATCCACTTTCTCGTGTTTTGTCCACACTTTGGACTACTTTTCATATGATTTCTTGGACTAACCTATTAACAAGAGCCACAGTGCCAGCTGCATGTTTTCTGCTGTTTTTGGTTCCAGGAAAGTCAGAAAATGAATATTCTCGGAATTGGACGGGACAAAAGCCAAAGTGCCCATTTTTCCAGAAGACTCACGGAGCCAGAATACGAGACGGAGGAGGGCCAAGGGCTGGCCACACCACCCCCAGGCGCGTGCTGGGCCTGGCCGCGCCAGGGCATGGTGTGGTGGCCCCAGGCACCCCCTCGGTCTCCCTCTTCGACTATAAGAAGCCTCCTGACCTAAAAACTCCAGGGGGGTTCGACGTTTTTCCAGAAGGAGTTCCGCTCCACCGCCACCACCAGATTCCACGAAACAGTACCAGAAACTCCGTTCTGGCACCCTGCCGGGACGGGGAATTGGAGGATATCATCGCCATCATCATCACCATCGCTTCTCCATCGACCATCCATGTTTCCCCCATTTATGAGTGAGTAATCCCCCGATGTAGGCTATGGGGATGGTAGGTATTGGATGAGATCATTCATGTAATGGCATCAGATTGTTAGGGCATGGTGCCTAGTATCTTTTATTAGTGCTTTATGACTTTGTTGCGACTTGTTGTGCTTAATGCTAGTCACTAGGGCCCGAGTGCCATGATTTCAGATCTGAACATGTTATTGATTCATTATGATAGTATTGTTCTTGGTCTTATTTGCAAGTTGTATACACACGTTATTGTCTGGAACCTATGGCCTCGAAGTGACAGAAATCGGGATAACCAGAAGGGAAAGGCTTTGATGTGAGGATCACATGTGTTCACGGAGTGTTAATGCTTTGCTCTGGTGCTCTATTAAAAGGAGCACCTTAATTGCCAGTAGTTCCCTAGAGGCCCCGCTGCAAACGGGCTGGCAGGACAAAAGATGTTGTGCAAGTTCTCATTGCGAGCACGTATGACTATATAGGGAACACATGCCTAGGATTGTCTAGTACTTGGGTGCTTTATCTTATTTATCTGCAATTGCCCTATGTTCTGATTGCTATGTGAATTGTCTTGTCCATGCAACGCCCGTCCATCCATCCCTATGCCTACCGCACTCTAATCCCACTGTTTACTGCTTTTGTTACTACTGTCTTTGCTTTACTACTGCTGTTACTTTACTATTCCTACTACAAAACTGTTGCTACTGATAAACTGCTGTGAGCAAGATTGTTTCCAGGTGCAGCTGAATCGACAACTCAGTTGTTAAGGCTTATAAATATTCTTTGGCTCCCCTTGTGTCGAATCAATAAATTGGGTTTCACTTCCCTCGAAAATACTGCGATACACCCCCTATACTTGTGGGTCACCAGACCCCTCCAAGGTGACCCAGATAGGTGTAGGCCTAGATAGCGCATAGGAAAGCGCGTGCGTCAAGTTCCTCCAAGCAAATCAAGATATCTTCGCATGGCAGCCATCTAACATGACTGGAGTACCTAGGGAGCTTGCCGAGCACTCTTTAAATGTACACGTGAACGCTAAACCCGTCAAACAATCCCTACGACATTTTGGCAATGAAAAGCGTAAGGCAATAGCTAAGGAACTAGCCCGGCTCGAGTTAGCCGGATTCATAGAAGAGGTCATCCATACTGATTGGTCGGCCAATCCTGTAATGGTCCCTAAAAAGGACACCATTGATTTAAGGATGTGAGTTGATTATACTGCCTTGACCAAGGCTTGTCCCAAAGATCCGTTCGCTTTGCCTAGGATTGATCAAGTTATCGATTCTACAGCACGCTCGAAACTCCTATGTTTTCTCGACGCATATTCCGGTTATCACCAAATCCGGATTAAGGAATCAGACAAAATCAAAACTTCATTCATAAACCCCTTTGGAACCTTCTGTTTCGTTACGATGCCCTTTGGGCTCAAGAATGCAGGAGCGACCTACCAGCGCACTATGCAACATTGCCTCTATGACCAAATCGGACGCAATGTGCATGCATATGTGGATGATATTTCGGTGATGTTCAAAAAGAAGGAAACTCCAATTTCCGACTTGGAGGAAACATTTGCCAATCTACAAAAATATAACATAATGCTTAACCTGAAGAAGTGTTTCTTTGGAATACCAGCCAAAAATTGTTAGGTTTCATTGTGTCTCAAAGAGGCATAGAGGTGAACCGAGACAAGATTAAGGCTATGCTCAATATTTCCAGGCCAACTTGCCTGAAGGATGTTCAAAGGCTAACTAGTTGCATTGTTGTAGTCAGTCGGTTTGTAAGCCGGCTCGGTGAAAGAGCCGCACCACTTTACAAGCTCCTGAAAAAGACCAAAAAGTTCGTTTGGACTGACGAAGCTGAAGCTCCACTATAAGACCTGAAAATAGTACTCTCATCTGCTCCTATCCTTGCAGCACTAGAACCAAGGGAACCGAGGTTGCTCTATCTCGCTGCGACAAACAGAGTCGTCAGTGTTGTCATGGTGGTGGAGAGACCAGAGGAAAATCAGGAACACCTGGTGCAGCGGCCGACTTACTACCTCAGCGAAGTCCTAACTGAATCAAAGCAGCGGTATCCGCACTATCAAAAGCTGGCTTATGGTGTGTTTTTCGCATCTCGTAAGTTACTGCATTATTTTCAGGAACATTCAATTACTGTGGTGAGCACAGCTCCCATGAGAGACATCATCAACAACAGCGAGGCTACAGGACGTGTCGCAAAATGGGGCATAGAGTTTTCAGCTTTCGATATTGAGTATAATCCTCGTACATCAATAAAATCCCAAATCCTCGCTGACTTTGTCGCTGATTGGACAGAAAAAACGGAGAATATGATCCTCCCAGAGTCGGAATACTGGACCTTGCATTTTGACGGGTCTAAGGCACTCGGGGGCTCGGGGGCTGGCGTGGTGCTCAAATCACCCCAAGGAGATAAACTTTTCTATGTGTTGTAGATCCACTTCACAGCGACAAATAACATTGCCGAGTATGAAGCACTACTGCATGGAATCCGGATTGCTAAGGATATCGGCATCTGACATTTGATGTGTTATGGAGATTTGGATCTTGTTGCTCAACAAGTGTCGAATATCTGTAATGCGAATAAACACATGGCAGCATACAAAGCTATCGTGGATGAACCACCTAAATCGTTTGAAGGGTTTGAAGTTCAACACATCCCTCGAACAAAAAATGAGGAAGCAGATGCACTATCTCGTATAGGCTCCACGCGGAAAAAGGTTCTGGATGGCGCTTTTTTAGAGCACCTCAAAGTTCCTTCTATAAAATGAGTAGACGAGGAATATCTGACCAAATCCTAGTAGTACTGGATGTAATTCCTAGCTGGACTCAACCCTACCTTGATTACTTGGTAGATGGCAAATTACCCGAAGACGAGGTTCTGCGTCGGCAGATCGTCCGATGAGCAAGCAGATCTCTAGTGGCAAAAGCCTTCCGGCACGGTTTTTTCTGGACTACAACCAAGCAGATACCGGACGGCTGGTCAAGACGTGCAAAGGCTGCCAAAAGTACGCCAAGCAAGCTCATGGTCCGGCTGATCAGCTGCGAACAATACCTATAACATGGCCTTTCGTGGTCTGGGGGCTTGATATGGTAGGACCTTTTAAACGAGCTCCAGGTGGGTTTACTCATCTCTTATTGATGGTGGATAAATTCACGAAATGGATCGAGGCTAAACCCGTCACAAGTTGTGATGGAGCAATAGCCAAAAGATTTGTTGAGGATGTTATAATCTGATACGGTTATCCACATAGCATTATTACGGACAATGGGAGTAATTTTTCTATGGGAGAACTTGCCGAATTCTACGATGAACAAAATATCCAGCTTGACATTGCGTCATTCGCACATCCACAGGCTAATGGGCAAGTCGAAAGAGTAAATGGTTTAATCCTACAAGGTCTAAAACCAAGACTCGAAGCACCACTATGACGTGCTGCAGAGGCTTGGGCAGAGGAGTTACCTTCTGTAATATGGAGCTTGCAAACAACTCTGAATAGGTCAACCGGATACACACCTTTCTTCTTGGTCTATGGTGCAGAAGCAGTTCTTCCTGCTGATTTGATTCACACTTCTCCTAGAGTTTCCAGGTATGTTGAAGAGGATGCTAAAATTTCTTGTCAAAATGATCTCGACTTAGTCGAAGAAGTTTGCGGCGTTGCTGAGATGAGATCAACAACCTATCAGTAGAAGTTACGCAAGTATCATAGCCAGAGAGTCAGAAACTTGTCTTTCAATAAGGGCGATTTGGTTCTCCAGCTTGTGCAGAAAAGAAAGCACAAACTTTTCCTAGTATGGGAAGGGCCCTTTTTAGTTAGTCGAGTTTTGCACAATGGTTCTTACTATCTAACTGATACGCGGCCAGTCAAAGAAATACATGCTACTAAGAAAAGAAAGAGAGCTGGAGGCAGTACAGATCCGGAAGAATTAGACAGACCATGGAATATTTCTCAGCTACGTCCCTTTTATTCTTAGTTTATCTTTCTGTGTAGTCATAAATGTGTACATGTTCAATAATAAATAAAGTATTGGTTGAGAAGTTTTATATTACCATCTTATTTCAGAATGATCATGTCATAATCGAAAATCCTAGAATACTTGAAAGTACTTTATGCTCATGTTTGTTCTGGTTTAGATTTCCGATTCTAAAATTGCTACCTTCCGGTATAAATCTAAATTTTATATTCTATACTTTGGTTATTTATCTGATTGCCAGATGCGGGCATTTTCCGAGTAGTGAATTGTTGGTACTGGAAGCCGGCTTTATTTCCGAGTGTAAACTGGTTTAAGTGAGCTCCGTTGCTCAGCAAAGTTTCCGTGCTAAAGTTTGGATGGCTCACGAAAGGGATGAGGCGGAAAGCTAGATAAATGATAAGTACAGACAAAAAATATAAGTGCTTATGCAAACACATCAGGCACATAAAATTAAAGCCAAAAGTGCTAAATAGATTTAACAAATCTTAGCACTAGCAAAAGTATTATACTACTTATTTACAACCCGAATTGTTTTCAGAATAACACATTTTTGTTCTGATGCTCTACGATGCAGGGGAGAGGTAGGAGCTGCCGGCTCACTGGAAACATCAGCCTTGCCTGAATATCTTTCCGAGACGTTCAAATTCGAAATGGTTTGTTCGTCGTCGGAAAAATTCACCAGTTTCTTCGGCAGGCGGAGGCGGCGTCTCTACACGAGTGAAGAATGGAGTGTCGTAGCTGGTCAAGTCAGCTTCGTGGCACCCATATCCGGCACAGGAGTCCATAATTGCTTTGATGTCCTGTCTCTGTCCATCTTCATCCATAGTAGAATACCCTCTGGTTACTTGCCAGATTTCCCTGTTTCCATGGTGGCTCGTAACCATGGTGAGAGCGTTTTGTGCTGCGGTCCGCGCGTAGGACATGTTCCAGTCCTAGATGAGCTGGGGCATCTCCTTGGCCTTGTCTCGCACTTCAAAACCGGACATTATATGCATATCCGGAACCCTGAGAACCTCGCCAATATCCTCAAGGGATTGGCGGAAGTCATGAAGTAAATCGCTGACTTGTGTAAGCCGGCTAGTGCAAGAATCGGCGGAGGCTAAATCCAGTAAATTCAGAGGACCTACGCATACAATGCAATGGTTAGAAAACATATCCGAATTCCAAGAATCAGAAAAGCAGAAAATCAGAAAGTTGGAAACATACCGAAGATGACATCGTCAACTTTTGTCTTCTCTTCACGAAGGCTCTGAAGTTCAGCCTGGAGTGCCTTGGTGATATCCTTCTCTCTGAAAAGCTCATTATTGAGATCCGAGATCTTTTGATCTTGGGGTGCGATTCTTCGATCGCGCTCTACGGTGTCCATGGAGGAGGATTCAAGGACTTGAACAATGCTCCTCTCATGATCCGCTTTAAGCTGATCCAGCTCTCGATGCAAGTCGGCATTCTCCACTTCCAGGGTCTTTAGATTCTCCACCTCTTCAATAATGGCACATGATTGTTTTACTAGTGATGTGGTCAAAAGAACAACAGTTGAATAAAAATTTAACTATGAAATAAAAGGCAAGGTTTGAATACTGGAATGTTTACCTTCAGCCTCATCCTTGACACTTTCAATCGAGCATTTTCAAGCCGAAGAGCTCTAATTTCTCTCCAATTGTTACAGATATGCTTCACAATTCCTAGTTATATTAATTAACTTTTTGTAAGTTAGAATACCCAAAGTCAGAAGTCTACTAAAGACTCGGGCTAATGTTTTTACTAATATCAGCACGAGCCTTGGGGCTACACTAGTTCATTCTTTGGCATCCTAAGGAAGCATAAATTCGGATTGTCTATCCAACTTCATGCTTGGGGGCTAGAGGATATGTCATAAAGTAAAGTAAAAAAGTGAGTTGGAATTCCGACTTACATATTGTTCATGAGTGAGTTTGCTCAAACTCATGTTCACCTCTGTGGTAACCTTCTCGGCGAGAGTAAGCGGGATCACTGGTGGTGGCGGAAGCTCGCCGGTTCTCAGTCTCTCGTCGCGAATACGAACTTGTTCAAGAAGTTTGGAGTACTTGACGTCCTCTGCGTCGTGTGCTTCTTTTTCGGCAGTGATAGTCCGGCTTTCCAGGCATTGCCGAGCCAGCCGTTGGATCTCCTCTGCGTATTTCTGAGAAATGCCAAGCTTGGAAAGTCCCGGATTGTTGAGGAGGTTGTCAGCAAAGACCTCTACCGAGGGATCATTACCCGAAGAGGGTTAACCCTTAACCTGAGTCACCCATGGTGACATCAGTTTGTGATCCGAGGATTGCTGGCTCTACTGATTGAGCCGGATCTTCTACGACAGTCGGAGATGGAGTAATCTCCGGTGCCACAGAAGGCTGAGGGGCAGGAGTTGGAGGCGTTGTGGCAGGAGAAGTCAAATTAAGTTTTGTCTGGCATAGGGACTTTGACGAGGCTCCCTTCCCTTTGCCCTTGGTGAGCTGTTTAGCTCTGAAGAGGTAATAGAACAATAATCGTTACACTTCAAAAAGAATAAGACATAAAATACAAATGACCTTGTGAGGAAAGATTACCTCTTCACAACAGGCACCTCCTTTGTGCCGATAGACACTGCCGTAGCCTTACGCTTCTGAGGAATTGTGTCCAGCAATGGAACCAATTTAGCATCATCCTGAGAAAACTCAGGAGGATAACCCTCGATCGGAGCGATCTCCAACTCGGGGAGGTCAGCAAGCTGAAAAGGAAAATAGAATCTCAGTATTGCAAAACAATGTAAAGATAAACACATAATTCAAGTTACTGCTGGAAACTTACCAGTACCATAGGATCTTCAGCCGTATGCATGTCCAAAGACAGCTCCGGGATTTTCCTCTCAATCTGCTGTCTTATCAGCCACTTGATTTGACACACGTAATCTTTATCCGAGTAAGGCTTGGAGCAGATCCGGAGGGGATCTTTCTTGGATGCTGTAATGGAATGCATAAGCCGGTCTCCATGATGTTGAAGAGGCTGGATCCGGAGCGCCACCCAGCAGTGAACTAAGTCGGACCCCTTAAGGCCCTTGTGCTTCATCAAATATTCAATCTGCCTCTTGGCAAGAAGCAGATCGTCACTGAGAGCCGGCACATCTGCGTCCCATGACTCTTAGGGCGTGGCGGCACCATCAACGAAAGTCGGCAAAGCAGTAGCTTTGCTAGGAGCGGGAATATCCTTGTGATAAAAGAAAGTGGATGGCCATTGTTTCACTGACTCACTGGCCATAATCCGAGGATAGATGCACTCTCTTCTAACAGAAAAACTAATAGTACCGGTAATGTATGGATTACCGGCAGTGATGGAATTTCTCTAGACATAAAAATAAAACCGGAAAAGAGTAAGACTCAGCCTAATGCCGAGGTACCCCTCGCACAAAGAAGTGTACGTGCTCATCTCTAAGAGAGAGTTCGGGGGAATATGATGGAGTTGAACTCCGTAGTGATCTATAACCTTAGAAAAGAAATCTGAGGGAGGGAAACTCAAACCTCTGTCGAGGTGGGTGCCGAAGTGTACCCGCTCGCCGGCGCGAGGATTGGGGACGGTTTCGCAGAAGCCCCTCCGCCAGTCACCGGCACGGAGGAGTCCTTCGTCCTCCATGACGTGGAGCTTGGCATCGTCAAGGACGCACGGGATCTAGACCCTGCGGTTGCTCTCCTTCTCCGCTGCCGCGACCGTCCCTGCCGCGCCGGAAGATGATGCTGAAGCCATTTTCTCATCCGCTCGTGACCTAGGATGGGCGGCGCTGGAGGATTTTGGGGAGCGGGGGAGCTCTGTGTTCGTGGGAGGTGTTGGAAGGAAGGAAATGGTGCAAGTGCTGGTGAAGAAGATGGAGAGAAGAATCCTAACCACTTATATCCTCCAGCCGCGCCAAGATTCGTGTAAACGCAACAGTGAACGCGCCACGCGTCGTGGAAGGCACTGGGTAACCCCCACGCGATGATTACGCCTCCTCGATCTCCGCGCATGCATTAAAATGACGCCTCGGTTCCGTGAAAGGTGGACCCACCAATGGTCGTGCTGACAAGAATGTCTGTCAGTGACGTGACTTGACCATGACTAGTGTTAGATTGCATCAGAGACCAAGTTCCGGCTTAGTTTGAATTTCGAGTTGGAAACCTGAATAATGTATTCATAGGTCTGACTCAGTTGATACCCGGATCCTATCCTTTCCTTTTGAAGTTTCAAGAACCCTTCAAGATTCTACAAGGCGAAGATTAAGCTAGATGAAGATGAAATCCGACTTTGGATCTCGAAGGCTTCCGGGGGCTGCTGTTGGGGATATGCTTTCCAGGTATCCTCACTGTACCTCACTGACCAGGGTGACCCATTTAGGGTTAGATCTTTGCTTCATGGCGACCTAGTCAAGGAGAAGAGACGGAGTCTAGTCCGGCTACGAGAAGGCCAAGATGACTTACCGACGAAGGCCCATAGTGTTACTTGTAGTTCAAGATGTACTCTGTAACCGACTCTTAGTCGTAGCTGGATAGGTCTCTCCTGTAAACCCTATGTCGAATATCTATATAAGCCGTCCTAGGGAGAGCCTTTAGGGCACCACCTGATAACCCTCACAATAGTCTACAATCTCAACTCGCACAAGAGAAACCCTTGTAACCCATATTCCGGCTCTGCCGTATTACTGGATTGCTAGCAGGAGTAGGATCCATCCAAAGCTGGCGGATTCAAACCTGGGTAAACTTGTATGCTCACCGTCTCGGAATATTGTACGTCTCACACCCCTCTCTTCCACACACCTGGAGGACCCCCTCATGGCGTACTTGTCATCAATCCGATGACATATGGTGTGGCCGCCTCGTGGCCCCTCTTCGTCTCCACTCTGGACTCCGTGCTGCTTCAGATAAAATATTGACTTTGGCTTTTGTCCGGTCCAATTCCGAGAATATTTCCTTACTAGCTTTTCTGAAACCAAAAACAACAGAAAACATGCAACTGGCACTGTGGCATCTTGTTAATAGGTTAGTTCCAGAAAATGTGTAAAAATACTCCAAAGTGTGGACAAAACATAAGAAAGTAGATATAAAACAAGCATGGAACATCAAAAATTATAGATACGTTTACAACGTATCAACATCCCCAAGCTTAACTCATTCTCGTCCTCGAGTAGGTAAGTGATAAAAAAGAATAAATTTTGAGGTGACATGCACCATCATAATCTTGATCAAGGTATTTGTAAAACATTGATAGCTGGGATCATAGTACTTTAACATAGCATGAAAGATATAGTTCTAACAATAAGACATAGCAACTATATTGTAACATGAAAAGGCACAAACAAAAGATTCCTGAATAGCAATGCTTGGCAAGACGTTTGTTTGTTTCACATAAAGAAAACATAATGAGAATAGTATTCAGCTTGTCCCTCATAGTGTAGCAAAACATAAATGCATAGGACACCTTCAAAGTTCATAAGGGTGACTAGATACAAATAGTTTAAGAACAAGCAATATCAAAGTTACGAATCAATCAACAAGTTTTGGGACAATGCACATTAAACTAAGAATGACTACTATGCTCTCTTAATAGGTGCATAAAGATATAAGATGGAGACTCACCATAAAAGTAAAAGAAAGGCCCTTCATAGAAGGAAGCAGGGATTCAAGTTTCATAAAGAGCTTCCAAAAATTATGGTACTTATTAGCTTTCAGCTCTCATTGCCCCTATCATAAGCACCTTTAGGTGATTAAGGTTAAAGTGAACAAATATGAGGATATGCTTGACAAGTTATAAGCTAAAAATCTCATGCCCCTTGCTTATGAGTACCGTTCCTCATGCTACTCAACTTTAGTCACAGGTAAGTTCTTGTCATTGTAAGTACATATGTATCATAGAGAACCGCCAACGGGGTACCCCTTGCCCGATGATACGGAAGATTCCCCATATCAAAATGACAAGGCAAGTAGACAATGAGCATCTTAGCGATCCTTTTATTTCCTATTTGCATAGGCTTTTTTTCTTTCCTATTTGCATAGGTTTTTTTATTTTTTTTTATTTTTTTATTGAGGATGCTTCACAGATTTCTCACTATGGTTACGTTGCAGGTTTCCACCATGATTAGGCATGGCTTGGACCAGCCGCCCAGGCGTTTCTCTAACACATATACGAACTCCATGAGCCTTACAAGCTCCCCTTTCATTTCACACCACCGGGATCCATAAGCAAAAGAACATGATATCAACTGAATAAAGTGCAATGTTGAAAGTGTTCCCCATGGTAACATGGTTCTGCTAATTCACAACTTACAAAACGCAAGCATATACACAACATAGATGGGCACAATGGTTCAAGTTTATTAAGTGCAAGAAAGTAAAGTGTGCCATCAAGTTCGTGAGAGCTATAATCACTAATTTTCACATAACAAGTTTAATTCGGAAGGTAGATAAAAAAACATGAATATACTTGGAATAGCAATAATGCTAATAGGTAGGTATGGTGGACTCTTTGGAATAACTTGGTTTTATTTGGAGTTGGATGCATGAGTGGAACTCATACTTGGTACATGTGGAGGCTAGCAAAAGACTAGGAGCGACCAACTAAGAGAGCAATAATGGCCATAATCATGCAAAGCAACAAAACATTATTAATTAAAGCATAAAGTGATATTACAAGTTGGAAACTAAATGATCATAGAGGCTATGGTGACTTGGGATAGTCTTAACATGGTGTGAGCATGCACCAAGTCAACCCAAATAAAGCATCAAAGGAGAATACCACAATATTATGTTTTTATATGCTAAAACAACGCATGATTCTTTCAAGGCACATTAAGCAATCTCAATTGTTTGTAAAAAGTCATGCTACAACGATAATCACTAAGCATAAAGTCAAACAATATCAAGCATGACATGATAAAGTCTAAGCCACAGTAAAAACAAGCTCCTTTTATACCACTTATAAGCATGAACTTTCCTACTCTTTTCCAATCCAAATCAACTTATTTGAACTTATGTATGAATGCAGGGGCCCAACCAATTTATTCAAGCAAAGTAAGCAAACGAAAACTAAAAACAAAACAAAGACGCTCCAAGAACAACACAATTGTGCATGAAACAGTAAAAATGAAGTGTTTGGAAGAAATCTGAGATTTTTATTGATGAAGAAGGGGATGCCTTGGGCATCCCCAAGCTTTGACGCTTGTACTTCTTGAATATTTATTGGGGTGACATGGGTGGCATCCCCAAGCTTGAGATTTTGTCCAGACATCATCTTATCACATTACTCTTCCCTACACTTTAAAATTTCCTTCATACAAAACTTCACACAATCTTCACTAGCAACATTAGTGTACTCAAGATAATAAGTCTTTAGGTTCAGTTTCAACACAAGTAAAACTTCCATTAAAAACACAAGATACTGTATCAATTCCTTTTAAAAGTTCAAGAATTTGGCAAGAACTCAAAGAGAAAGAGATTAAGACACAAATGCAAATAATGGCAGAAATCTGTCAAAACAGACCAGTAGGTAAAAACCTATTTTTTCGAAGACCTTATGTTGCTCAAATAAAAAATTGTTAAACTAACGAAAGTTAGATAACAACCTGGGGCAGAAGGACAACACATTATAGCTCAATACGGCATACAGAGATTTTTCACGAATTTTGACAACGAAGCACAAAAATCTGTTTTGGGACAGCAACTTTCCCAAGCATTATTTCTCTCTTATTACAGGTTATTCTTGGCACAAAAACCACACAAAAAGGATAAGGAGCGATTATTATAGAGGTAATAACTTCCAAGACTCAACAAAAGATTCCTAAAGAAATTTGGGTTATCTCCCAATAAGTGCTTTTCTTTAACGCCTTTGAGCTAGGCATAAGAACAAGAATCAAGTATTCTCAAATGAAGAAGCATTAAGAGCAATACTAGAAATATCTTCAACTAGGCAAGGCATCTCATCCAAATAAGCTCTAGAGGATCCTCTCTCAATACTCTTGGGTTCACAATTTTCATCAAACGGGTTTTCAGGAACAATCCAATCAATATTCTTTTCTAAGGCTTCATGTATTCCTACAAGTTTAAAAAGTATTGGTGTCTTAATTTCCTCCCCATCTTTAGGTTTGGTTTTACCCATGTTTTCTCGTGTACCAATAACATCTACACATGAGCCTAGCATATTAAAACGATCAAAGACTTTTCATGCTTCCTTAACAACATCATAGAATTCTTTAAGCAAAGTTTCTAGAATAAAAATCTCTCTTTTAGTATCCTCAATATTTTTAAGTTTAAGAAACATTACTTCCATTATGGGTTTAAGGTTAACAAACCTAGCTTCCAACATGTGAACTAAAGAAGCTGCAGCAATTTCATAATTTGGAGCAAGATCTACTAAGGATCTATCCTCAATATCCTCATGCTTGCTAACATGATTAAATAATTCTTCAATATTATCTTTCCCAATTATAGAGCCACTACCTATTGAAAGGTCTTTTAGAGTGAACTTAATTGTCAAAATGGCGAGCCAAGAATGAGGTGGCAACTTACAGAAAGAACTAATTTTTTTGTGTTTTTATTTTGAAGAAGCAAACCAGCACAACTAATTTTTTGTGTGTTTTTGATAAAATAAACAAGCAAACAAAGCAGAAATAAACTAATAAAAAAACAAAGTAAAGAGATTGGTTGTGAGGGACTCCCCTTGTGAAGATGTCCTTGACTCCCCGGCAACGGCGCCAGAAAAAAGGCTTGATGGCTCAAAATATATCGAGCTCATTAGGGAACCCCAAGAGGAAGGTATGATGAGCACAGCAACAAGTTTTCCCTCAATTATAAAACCAAGGTTATCGAACTAGTAGGAGCAAGGAAACACCTCCAAGGTGTTGTTTCCAACTTGGAATCCTGCACAGCACAACCACAGAACTTTGCCCCCAACTTACAGTGAGGTTGTCAATCTCACCGGTTTTGCTAAAAACAAAGGATTAAACGTATTATGTGGAAGATAGTAATTGCTTGCAGAAAGTAAATAGTAAACAGTAAATAGTAGATTGTAGATTGATGGTAAAAGAATGGACCGGGGTCCATAGTTCAATAATTTTTGATGTTCCATGCTTGGTTTTATCTACTTTCTTGTGTTTTGTCCACACTTTGGAGTACTTTTCATATGATTTCTTGGACTAACCTATTAACAAGAGCCACAGTGCCAGCTGCCTGTTTTCTGCTGTTTTTGGTTCCAGGAAGTCAGAAATTGAATATTCTCGGAATTGGACGAGACAAAAGCCAAAGTCGCTATTTTACCAGAAGACATCTAGAGCCAGAATAGGAGACGGAGAAGGGCTGGGGCCCGGCCAGACCACCTGGCCGCGCGGCCAGGCCTGGCCCGCGCCAGGGGTGGTCTGGCTGACCCCAACACCCCCTCGGCCTCTCCTTCCGCCTATAAGATGCCTCCGATACCAAAACCCTAAGTACCCGATCAAAAATCCACGAAAGAGTCTGTAGCCGCCGTCATCTCCATCCCTAGATCGGGGGGATCTGAAGCTCTTCCCGGCACCCTGCCGGAGAGGGGATTTCACCCTGGAGGCCTTCTTCATCACCATGCAAGCCTCCGGTGTGATGCATGAGTAGTTCATCCTTGGACTACGGATCCATGTAGTAGCTAGATGGCTGGTTCTCCTCCTTTGTGCTTTCATGTCTAGATCTTGTGAGCTCCGTTCATGATCAAGATCATCTATTTGTAATTCTGCATGTTGTGTTTGCGGGGATCCGATGGATATTGAGATGCTATTTCAGATTGATTATTGATTCTATCCTGTCTTTGTTATTTGTGATCTTGCATGCTTTCTGTTGTTAGTAGCTATCTTGGCCAAGTAGATGCTAACAACTCCAAGAGTTAGTATTTATGCTCGATAGTGGGTTCATGCCAATGGTAATCTGGGGAAGTGACAGAAACTCTAAGGTACTAGATGTGCTCTTGCTACTAGGGAGAAAACAACAATCCTTTGTTCATAGAACAATCGTATTGTTTACTTTACACGCAGTTCGTAAATCAATAATCCGTTGCTTTCAACTTAATACTAGAGGGGGTTCAGATGATAACCTGAAGGTGGATTATTAGTCATAGATGTAGTTGGATGGAAGTCTATGTATAATGTTGTAATGCTCAATCAAGTCTCAAAGGAGTCAAGATGATTAGTATATGCATGTATTGCTTTCTCGATGTTTATCAATTGCCCCGCTGTAATTTGTTCACCCAGCATGTTATCTATCTTAAGGAGAGCCACCTCTAGTGAACTATGGATCCCAGTCCTTCTCTTTACATACAATCTACAATCTTTTACTGCTTTGTGTTTACTTTCTGCAAACTTTTACTTCTTTCCATTCGATACGTTTAATCCTTTGTTTTCTGCAAAACACGGTGAGATTGACAACCTCATCACAAGTTGGGGACAAAGTTCTGTGGTTGTGTTGTGCAGGTCTCCACGTTGCTACTAGCACCGGTAGTGTGCCCTGCCAAAGCTCATCTAGTAACACCTTTGGGGTGTTTCCTTGCTCCTACTAGTTCGATTCAACCTTGGTTTCATAACTGAGGGAAACTTGCTGCTGTGCTCATCATACCTTCCTATTGGGGTTCACAACGAGCTCTACATCAACACCGCCATCAAGCATTTTTCTGGGCGCCGTGCATTGAGCCATCAAGCATTTTTCTGGCGCCGTTGCCAGGGATCGAAGAAGAAGAAGAAGAAGAAGAAACTCCCACGTCAACTACACACCATCAAAAGACATTTTTCTGGCGCCGTTGCTTGGGAGTCAAGGACATCTTCACAAGGGGAGTCCCTCATAACCAATCTCTTTACTTTGTTGTTTTTGTTTTGCTTAGTTTCTTTTTGCTTTGTTTGCTTGTTTTCTTTATTCAAAAACACAAAAAAATAAGTCTCCTTTAGTTGTCACCTCTTCCTTAGCTCACCATGTTGATCCCTACTTTCACCCTGAAAGACCTTTCAATTGGTAGTGCTTCTATCATTGGGAAAGATAATATTGAAGAATTCTTTAATCATGTTAGCAAACATGAGGATACTGAGGATAGATCCCTTGTAGAACTTGCTCAAAACTATGAGATTGTTGCAGCTTCTTTAATTCACATGTTAGAAGCTAGGTTTGTTAACCTCAATCCCTTAATGCAAATAATGTTTCTTAAGCTTAAAGAAATTGAGGACCCTGAAAAGAGGGATTTTATTGTAGAAACTTTGTTTAAGGAGTTCTATGATGTTGCCAATGAAGCTAGAAAAGTTTTTGAACGTTTCAATATGCTAGGATCATGTGTAGATGTTGTTGGTACACGATAAAAGATGAACAAAACCGAACCTAATGGGGACGAACCTAAGATACCAATACCCTTTAAACTAGTAGCAATACATGATGCCACAGAAAAGAATCTTGATTGGATTGTTCCTGCAAACCCTTTTGATGAGAATAGTGAACCTAAGAGCATTGAGAGAGGATCCTCTCGAACTTATTTGGATGATATACCTTGCCTTGTTGAAAATATTTTGGGTATTGATCTTAATGCTTTTTCATTTGAGAACACTTGATTCTTTTTCTTGCTTCTTATGCCTAACTTAAAGGCATTAAAGAAAAGTACTTATTGGGAGATAACCCAAAAGTTTTAGATGAGTCTTGGAAGTTATTACTTCTCCTTATCCTTTTTATTTGCTTTTTGTGCCAAGAGTAACCTCTAATGAGAGAGAAGTAATGATTGGGAAAGTTGTTGTCCCGAAATAGATTTCTGTGCTTCACCGTAAAAATTCGTGTAAAATCTCTGAACGTCCTTTTGAGGCGTGATTTTTTTTGCTTTTGCCCCAGGTTGTTATCTAACTTTCGTTAGTTCAACACTTTTTGATTTGAGCAACATAAGGTCTTCGAAAAAAATCGTATTTACCTGCTGGTCTGTTTTGACAGATTTCTGCCATTTTCTGTATTTGCTTCTTGTTGGTTCCTTTTTGAGTTCTTTTGGGGAATTGAGCTTTTTGAGGGAAGTGCTACAGTAGCTAGTGTTTTAATGGAAGTGTATTGGTGTTAGAACTGAACCTAAAGACTTATTATCTTGAGTGCACTAATATTGCTAATAAAGATTGTGTGAAGTTTTGTATGAAGGAAAAATTCCAGGTGTATGGAAGGAATGAGTAATGAGATGAAGGATGGACTAAATCTCAAGCTTGGGGATGCCACGCGTGTCACCCCAATAAATATCCAAGAAGTACAAGCGTCAAATCTTGAAGATGACCAAGGGATCCCCTTCTTCATCAATAAAAATTGCAGGTTTCTTCCAAACGCTTCATTTTTATTGTTTAATGTACAGTTGTGTTGTTCTTGGAGCGTCTTGTTTTTGTTTTCATTTTGGTTTTTCGTTTGCTTTGTTTTCTTAGTTTTCTGAATAAATTGGTTGGACCCCGTCTTTCATACATTGGTTTTCAAATAGTTTGGTTTGGTTTGGAAAAGAGTAAGAAAGCTCATGCTTAAGTGGTAAAAAGAGCTTCTTTTTACTGTGTCCTATGCCTTGTCATGCCATGTTTGATATTGTTTTGGCTTATGCTTAGTATTATTTGCTGTAGCATGACTTGTTATAAACAATTGAGATTGCTTAATGTGCCTTGGATGAATCATGCGTTGTTTTAGCATATTAAACCATAGTATTGTGGTATTCTCCTTTGATGCTTTATTTGGGTTGACTTGGCACATGCTCACACCATGTTGTGACTATCTCAAGTCACCATAGCCTTTATAATCCTTTAGTTTTCAACTTGTAGTATCACTTTATGCTTTGATGAATGATGTTTTGTCGCTCTGCATGATTATGGCCATTATTGCTCTCTTAGTTTGTCGCTCCCAGTCTTTTGCTAGCCTCTACAACCAAGTATGAGTTCCACTCATGCATCCAACTCCCTAAACCAAGTTATTCCAAAGTGTCCACCATACCTACCTACTAGCTGATGCTATTCCAAGTACATTCATGCTTTTGTTTACCTTCCAAATTAAACTTGTTATGAGAAAACTAGTGATTAAAGCTCTCACGAACTTGATGGCACACTTTACTTTTATTGCCCTTAATAAACTTGAACCATTGTGTCGTCTATGTTGTATATGCTTGCACTTATTTGTTGGGAATTAGCAGAACCATGTTGTCACGGGGAATGCTTTCAACATTGCACGGGTACTTTGTACCTAGTTGATATCATGCTCTTTTGTCTATGGATGTCGTCGGTGTGAAATGAAAGGGGAGCTTGTAAGTCCACGGAGTTATGTATATGTGTTAGAGAAACGCCTGGGCCGCTGGTCTAATCCATGCTGACATGGTGGAAACCTGCAGCGTAACCATAATGAGCTGTCTATGAAGCATTCTTCTTATAAAAAAGAGTCCTATATTGAGAAAAAGATAAAAAGAGAAAAAAATGAGATAATGAAAAGAGGAAAGAGAGAAAAAAGCACCATATTCCCATGGTAAATAAGAAGATTGCTGAGATGCTCGTTGTCTGCTTGCCTTGTCATTTTGATATGGGGATTCTTCCGTATCATCGGGCAAGGGGTACCCCATTAGCGGTTCTCTATGATACACATGTACTTACGATGACAAGAACTTACTGGTCACTTTAACCTTAATCACTTCAAGATGCTTATGATAGGGGCAATGAGAGCTGAATGCTATAAGTACCATAATTTTTGGAAGATCTTTATGAAACTTGAATCTCTGCTTCCTTCTATGAAGGCCTTTCTTCCACTTATATATTGAGTCTCCACCTTCTATCTTTATGCACCTACTTTGAGAGCATAGTGGCCATTCTTAGTTCTATGTGCATTGTCCCAAGACTAGTTGATTGATGCATAACTTGATATTGCTTGTTTTAAACTATTTGTATCTAGTCACTCTTATGAACTTTGAAGGTGTCCTATGCATTTATATTTGCTACTCTATGAGGGACAAGCTGAATACTATTATGCTATGTTTTCTTTATGTGAAACAAACAAATGTCTTGCAAAGCATTGTTATTCATAAATCTTTTGTTTGTGCCTTTTCATGTTGCAACATAGTTTGTTTGTCTTATTGCTAGAAATTTGTCTTTCATGTTATGATTGAAGTACTATGATCCCAGCTTTGAATGTTTTACAAATACTTTGATCAAGTTTATGATGGTGAATGTCACCTCAAAAATTATTCTTTCTTTTTATCACTTACCTACTCGAGGACGAGCAGGAGTTAAGCTTGGGGATGTTGATACATTGCAAATGTATCTATAATTTTTGACGTTCCATGCTTGGTTTTATCTACTTTCTTGTGTTTTGTCCACACTTTGGATTACTTTCCATATGATTTCTTGGACTAACCTATTAACAAGAGCCATAGTGCCAGCTGCCTGTTTTCTGCTGTTTTTGGTTCCAGGGAGTCAAAAAATGAATATTCCCGAAATTGGACGGGACAAAAGCCAAAGTCGCTATTTTACCAGAAGACATCTGGAGCCAGAATAGGAGACAGAGAAGGGCTAGGGTCTGACCAGACCACCTGGCCACGTGGCCAGGCTAGGCCCGCGCCAGGGGGTGGTCTGGCCGACCCCAGCACCCCCTCGGCCTCTCCTTCCGCCTATAAGATGCCTCCGATACCAAAACCCTAAGTACCTGATCAAAAATCCATGAAAGAGTCTGTAGACGTCGTCATCTCCATCCCTAGATCGGGGGGATCTGAAGCTCTTCCCGGCACCCTGCCGGAGAGGGGATTTCACCCTGGAGGCCTTCTTCATCACCATGCAAGCCTCTGGTGTGATGCGTGAGTAGTTCATCCTTGGACTACGGATCCATGTAGTAGCTAGATGGCTGGTTCTCCTCCTTTGTGCTTTCATGTCTAGATCTTGTGAGCTCCGTTCATGATCAAGATCATCTATTTGTAATTCTGCATGTTGTGTTTGCGGGGATCCGATGGATATTGAGATGCTATTTCAGATTGATTATTGATTCTATCATGTCTTTTTATTTGTGATCTTGCATGCTTTCCGTTGTTAGTAGCTATCTTGTCCAAGTAGATGCTAGCAACTCCAAGAGTTAGTATTTATGCTCGATAGTGGGTTCATGCCTCTGGTAATCTAGGGAAGTGACAGAAATCTCTAAGGTACTAGATGTGATTTTGCTACTAGGGAGAAAACAACAATCCTTTGTTCATAGAACAATCGTATTGTTTACTTTACACGCAGTTCGTAAAGCAATAATCTGTTGCTTGCAACTTAATACTGGAGGGGGTTCAGATGATAACCTGAAGGTGGATTATTAGTCATAGATGCAGTTGGATGGCGGTCTATGTATAATGTTGTAATGCCCAATCAAGTCTCAAAGGAGTCAAGATGATTAGTATATGCATGTATTGCTTTCTCGATGTTTGTCAATTGCCCCGATGTAATTTGTTCCCCCAGCATGTTATCTATCTTAAGGAGAGC
This sequence comes from Avena eriantha, assembly GCA_910589775.1. Classification (NCBI taxonomy): domain Eukaryota; kingdom Viridiplantae; phylum Streptophyta; class Magnoliopsida; order Poales; family Poaceae; genus Avena; species Avena eriantha. The sequence goes on from OU342740.1 coordinate 383,021,078, forward strand.
CACCTCTAGTGAACTATGGATCCCGGTCCTTCTCTTTACATACAATCTTTTACTGCTTTGTGTTTACTTTCTGCAAACTTTTACTTCTTTTCATTCGATACATTTAATCATTTGTCTTCCGCAAAACACGGTGAGATTGACAACCTCATCGCAAGTTGGGGACAAAGTTCTGTGGTTGTGTTGTTCAGGTCTCCACGTTGCTACTAGCACCGGTAGTGCACCCTGCCAAAGCTCAGCTAGTAAAACCTTTGGGGTGTTTCCTTGCTCCTACTGGTTCGATTAAACCTTGTTTCATAACTGAGGGAAACTTGTTGCTGTGCTTATCATACCTTCCTCTTGGGGTTCCCAACGAGCTCTACATCAACACCGCCATCAAGCATTTTTCTGAGCGCCGTGCATTGAGCCATCAAGGTGATTCTCCTTAAGATAGATGACATGTTGGGTGAACAAATTACAGCGGGGCAATTGACAGACACCGAGAAAGCATACATGCATATACTAATCATATTAACTCCTATGAGATTTGATTGGGCATTACAACATTATACATAGACCGTAATCTAACTGGATCTATGACTAATAATCCACCTTCAGGTTATCATCCGAATCCCCTCCAGTATTAAGTTGCAAGTAACAGATAATTACATTAAGCAAAGTGTGTAAAGTAAACAATACGATTGTCCCATGGACAAAGGATTGATGTTTTCTCCCTAGTAGCAGCAGCACATCTAGTACCTTAGAAATTCCTATCACTTCCCCAGATTACTTGAGGCATGAACCCACTATCGAGCATAAATACTCCCTCTTGGAGTTGCTAGAATCTGCTTGGCCAAGATAGCTACTAACAATGGAAAGCATGCAAGATCAAAAATAACATAGACATGATAGAATCAATAATCAATCTGAAATAGCATCTCAATATCCATCGGATCCTCGCAAACACAACATGTAAGATTACAAATAGATGATCTTGATCATGAATGGAGCTCACAAGATCTATACATGGTAGCACAAAGGAGGAGAACCAACCATCTAGCTACTACATGGACCCGTAGTCCAGAGATGAACTACTCACGCATCATACCGGAGGCAGGCATGGTGATGAAAAAGGCCTCCAGGATGATCTCTCCCCTCCGGAAGGGTGCCGGGAAGAGCTTCAGATCCCTCCCGATCTAGGGATGGAGATGACAGTGGCTATATACTCTTTCGTGGAATTTTTATCGGGTACTTAGGGTTTTCATCCCGGGAGGCTTTTATAGGCGAAGGGGCAAGGTCGGTGGAGGCTCGAGGGGCTCACACTAGGTGGCGGCATGCCTAGGGCTGGTCGTGTCACCCTATGGTGTGGCCGCCTCGTGGTCCCTCTTGATCTCCCGTCCGGACTCCGTGTTGCTTCAAGTAAAATATTGACTTTGGCTTTTGTTCGGTCCAATTCCGAGAATATTTCCTTACTAGCTTTTCTGAAACCAAAAACAGCAGAAAACAGGCAACTAGCACTATGGCATCTTGTTAATAGGTTAGTTCCAGAAAATGTGTAAAAATACTCCAAACTGTGGACAAAACATAAGAAAGTAGATATGAAACAAGCATGGAACATCAAAAATTATAGATACGTTTACAACATATCACTCTACCAGATATAAGTCATGCCTACAGGCACGATGAAATAAGCCTTGACGGACGTGTCGAGTGCCCAACCTAAAACACTGGAATTCGAACTCTATAAAATCTCCACGGCAAGAGTTGAATTATGCCAGCATTATTCCGAATTCGAGTCCGGAGACTCGAATTTTAGTAGATAGCGTTGTTTTGCCCAAAGGCAATTAACTAATCCCGATACGTCGGAAGAATCAGGCACGCATATCGACAATCCCTATGACATAAACAGTTGTACCTGAAATAACTTCGGATGAGCTTGTATCCCACGCACTCGAAAGACTTATAGTCTCCACCCGAATCTGCGATTCGGCTGGACACTCAGGGGCTACTAACTTGGGTATACCTTACATGTACTTGAGATTAGCCTATACAGTTCACCCTAAGAAGGAGTCCATGATGCAATCAAAGCCCAGCAGAGATTCGGGTGGCCCGTTGGAGCTTGACTTCTTGGAGGACACGGCAAAGTGTAGATAGAAATTTAAAGGAAACCCTAATCTGTAACCGACTCGACCTGCTACCCCGAGACCTTGCATGTCTATATAAAGGCTAGGAGGGGGCGGCGAGGAGAACCAATACGCACCCCCGCATACACCTTGCCAGATTGCATCTTTGCACCCTTGTAACTTTCGACTCCCTCATAATCAAAGCATACGAGCAGGAGTAGGATCCTCTAGGAGGCCTGAACCTGGGTAAAACCTCGCGTCACATGTGTGCTTGTTTGCTAGCCGATCGATGCCTCCAGGGCTCCCCACTTCCTCAAACCTAAGTCCATCAATGATAGGCATTGATGGGTTAACCCCTCGTCAGCGAGGCTAGGGATAAAATTTGTCGCTTCACGGTGGCTGTCGAGATGGAGTATGGGCGCAGGCTATGCACATTTTGCATAGACCGTGGAGGTGAATTCACAGGAAAAGAGCTCGCCTCATTCTGTGCAGACCACGACACGACATGTCACCTCACTGCTCCATACTCACCCCAACAGAACGGAGTGGTGGAGCGGTGAAACCAGACCATTTTCGAGATGGACAGGGGCATGATGAAGGCAATGCATATTCCGGAAAAATTCTAGGGCGAAGCCGTCACCACTGCTGTGTTCATACTGAATCGCTCCTACACCCCAAGTGTCCAAGGGAAAACTCCATTTGAGGCTTGGCACGGACGGAAACCTGACGTCCACTACCTCCATGCCTTCGGATGCAAAGCACACACAAAGGTAACTCGACCAAATATGAATAAGTTCCATGATCAAAGCATACTCGTGCTGTTCTTTGGCTATGAGTACGGCATCAAGGCCTATCGGTGTTATGATCTAGCAGGCAAGTGCATGATCGTGACATGCGATGTCGTATTTGAGGAAGGGAAACCTTGGACCTGGATACCAGCAACGAGGAGGTGGCCAGCAGCGAGTTCACTATGGAGTACACGGAGTATGGGGGAGCTGCAGAACCCCCTACCGTGGCAAAGGATTCAGGCATTTCTCCTGCCACGACAACACATGGCAGCGTTCAGCACACTACGGCAGATTCTGCCGTGGCAGAAGAACCACCCCGGATGTATGCTGTGGCAAACCATGATGATGAGGAAGCTCCAGTCCCGGTGTGCTTCGTCTCGCCACCAGTTGCATTCGATGACACACTAGATGCTGACGACGATGCAGATCGTCCTCACTGTTTCTGCCTTGTCTCTGACCTGTTGGACCACACACAGGCAGCAACCGGCCATGTTGAGCGGTTGTTGATCGCTGAAGAGCCAAGTACCTTCTCCAAGGCTGAGCCATATGAGTACCGGCGTCAAGCCATGCTTGAGGAGATGGCGTCCATCGAAGAAAACCAGACCTGGTCGTTGACTGAACTACCTGTAGGGCACCATCCAATTCGACTCAAGTGGGTTTATAAGATGAAAAAGGATGCTGAGGGTGAGGTGGTCAAGCATAAGGCGCGCTTGGTGGCAAAAGGCTACGTGCAGTGAGAAGGAATAGACTTTGATGAAGTGTTTGCTCCTGTGCCATGTCTGGATTTAGTTTGTTTTCTCATCGCTATTGCTGCAAAACTGAGGTGGAAGCTGCATCATCTGGATGTAAAGTCAGCATTTCTGAATGGAGAGCTAGCAGAAGAAGTGTACGTGGCTCAACCTCCAGGCTTCGTGTGGGAGGGGGAAGACCACAAGGTCCTTCGGCTCCACAAAGCGCTCTATGGGCTGCGACAAGCCCCTCACGCGTGGAACATGAAGCTTGACACAACGTTGCGGTCACTCGGTTTCATCAGCAGTGCTTCAGAACATTCAGTGTACACACGAGGCACGGGGAAGTCGTGTCTCCTGCTTGGCATCTATGTTGACGATCTGACCGTGACAGGTGATGACGCTGAGGAGGTACAATGCTTCAAGGCGGAGATGACCAAGCGCTTCAAGATGAGCGATCTCAGGTTGCTTACATTCTACCTAGGCATCGAGGTAAAGCAGAGCGACGCTGGGATCTCCATCAGCCAAACTGCGTATCTAGAGAAATTGCTGACAAGGGCCAGCTTGGTGGACTGTAATTCCGCAACCATGCCGATGGAACCTCGATTGAAGCTGAGCAATACTAGCGCGCAGGAACCTACGGATGCCACGTTCTATCGAAGCATGGTGAGTGGTCTGCGCTACATCGTCCACAGCAGACCCGACATCGCGTTCGCCATCAGATATATCAGCCGCTACATGGAGTCGCCGACTGTGGAGCACCTCGCAGCAGTCAAGCATTTGTTGCGCTACATTGCAGGCACCCGGAGCTTCAGATGCTTCTACTTGAGCTCTGGTGACTTGAAATTGAGGGGGTACAGTGACTCCGATCTAGCCGGCGATGTGGCTGATCGCAAAAGCACCACGTGCGTTCTGTTCACGCTTAGTGGGTGCCCTATTGCCTGGCAGTCACAGAAGTAGAAAGTTGTGGCCCTCTATTCATGTGAAGCGGAATACATCGCGGCCACGACAGTGGCGTGCCAGGGGTGTGGCTTGACAGGATGTTGTCCAAGCTGCTGGAGAGGACCGACGGCGATCCTGCTAGTGTCTTTGTGGACAAGAAGTCCGAAATTCAATTAAGCAAGAACCCTGTCTTCCATGACCGAAGCAAGCACATAGAGGTGCGGTATAACTTCATCCGTGAGAGCATTGCGCAAGGGAAGATTGCAATTGAGTACATCATGACCGAAGATCAGCTCGTGGACATTCTCACAAAATCACTCGGGCGTGTCAAGTTCTAGGATCTGTGTGCCCGCATTGGTGTCAGTGACATCAATTAGTTCATCACAGCTAGTTTTAGGTGGAGAATGTTGAATAACCAACCCATGGTTGGGTGGCTAGGAGGGTGGTTATACCCCCAGCCCACAAACCCCAGGTTTGACATTGTGTGTTGTATTAAAGGCGGAAAATTCTTTCAGTGGGAGGCGACGTTCTCGTCGACAGCGAGGTGCTCATGGTGACTTCGTCAATTTCAAGACCCGATCTGCCGGCTCAGTCTTTCGGAGGTGCTCATAGGGGTAGGGTGTGCGTGTGTGCGTTTATAGAGGTGAGTGCATGTACGTGTTGTGAGCGTCTACGGTTGTACCTTGTTTCTCAAAAAAAATTCTAGGTGTTAGGATTGTGTTGTGAGCGTCTAGGTTGTACCGTGTTTCTCAAAAAAAATTCTAGATGTTAGGATTAGTTTTCAGTTAACGTTTATCTGGCTAGACTGTTAGGGGTTTGACCCGTTTCTTCAGGTTCGGCGCGACATGTGCGTGCGACCTGGTTTGTAGGATCACCGTGGGCACTCGCTCGATCGTGGGATGGGATGGCACGATTCAGTCTGAGCGTGGCTCAACTCACGGCATGCTTGTACTCTCGAGAATAAGAGGAAAGAATCAGACAAACGCGGCAGATTGTACGCTGCGGTCTCTCTCTTTGTTGTTCTTCACTCTCGTCGGAGAGTTCGTGAGCGATACGTGAGATCAGAGAGAATACACGCGTGCCGTGCTGACAACTACAAATTATGCTGGAATGGTTAGTTAGTCCGGTGACCTCGCCGGCGGAGCGCGAGCCGCTGCTGTGGCGGAACACGAGAAGAACAAGGCAGCTCACACGCTGCATCATGAGCCGGTCTGAGCCGGTGCGCGTGCGCGTGGGAGCAGAGCAAGTAGGGCAAGGTTACCAAATCGTCGAGTTCAGAGCCGAGGAAGCCGGCCGGCGGCGGAGGAGGGCGGCGCTGACGCGCGGGCGCCGGGCGGACGGACGACTTGAGATTGAGAAAGGAAACACCTCCAGCTGCAGGGGCTTAACTCGCTGCAGCTGCTCAACTACAAGGAAAATTTCTACAGCAGTGCCTCGCATGACATGCAGCTCAATCCGACCCGAGAAGTTAACACATAGCCGAACCGTCCGCGTTACACGGCACGTCTCACGGTACCACCGACCGGTCGTTGAACCCTAGATTAGAATCTGTTCTCACACCTCAGTACCGCATCCAGCCGCCCCCTTCCCGACGCTCCCAGACGCCGACCTGCTCACTGACGGCGTCCTCCCTTCTCCGACGACCCGATCCTCCTGCTCCCGTCATATCTAAGCGGGGCAGCAGTAGCCCTCTTTGTCAGCGGCCAACCATACCTGACGATTCTCCACAGCCCTGGTAACCTCCTTGTCCTCTCCTTAGATCCCTCCTTCCTTGCACACATCGTCGCTGCCAAATTTGATCAAATAATGTTGTGTTTATTTCTTCCGTCTGTTGTGGATTTCAGCATATTGCCACGTTAATCTTCCACAATATTGGTTCATTGTCCGTCCCACAATATTCTTTCCCCGTTTTCCACCACAAGACTAGAAAAAACTACAGTACTAATCAGGTTATTTTCTGTTAGTGTACTCTGAAGTTTTTTTCTTTTACGGGATCAGTTTGGTAGAGACTTGCAGAACGAGGATAAGAAACGAGCTCCATGATTCGAAGATTTGTCCATCTAATTGTTCACGATGTCAAGGGTAAGGCTGGTGCTGGCGACTACCACGCCCAGCCGCCTTCTTCGAGTCCACTAACAGGGACAGGAACAACCACACGGAGTTCTTCCTCCTCGGCGGCAGCAAAATCGCATGCGTCAACACGAACCGGCACACCGTGACTTCGGGCATAACTGCCGGACCCGACCAAGTCCATGCGGCCTCCCTGGGCAGCAGCGCAAGGCAAGCTCTACCTCGCCAGCACATTCCCAGACAACCATGACTGCTTTGAGGCACTGCGTTTCGATGACGAGCTTGAAGACTGGCAGTGGGATCTGCTCCCCCCGCCGCCCTTCTTCGACGATCCGTGCGGGAGCGACACCGCCATACGGTGCCACGCGGCGGCCGGGGACGAAGAAGAAGGGAACACCATATTATGGGTATCAACATTGGGCAAAGGCACTTACACCTTTGATGCTACTACTATGACCTGGTGCAAAGAAGGTGACTGGATGCTGCCTTTCGAGGACCGCGCGCAGTTTGGTATGCACCTCAGTTTGGTCTGTATTTGGGATTCTCCAAGAGATCGAGTAAACTGTGCTCGGCCAAGCTGGTTGATGGCGCCATGATGGCCTCGGAGCCCCCCGTGCACCGGCACGTCTGGGATGATGTCGATGGGTTATTTGAGGCTGAACGACGTCGTTGGCATCTCGCCCGCTCTTACCTCACCCGTCTCGGCGACGGAAGGTTCTGTGTTACCAGGTTCTATGACGCTAGGCGCGACTGGGATGACTGGTGCATTCCTCAGGCCCATGTTGCCGTCATGACGGCTCTTGAAGCGAGAGTTGATCCTACCACGGGGGACGTGCAGATGGTTAGAGGGGCTTCAAGGTGTTACAAGTTCTCCAGCAGCGCAGTGGAAGGCTGGGCACTGTGAGGAGCATAGTGGACGGCTGGCGCTGTGAGGACCGAGGAGCACACCGGCTCGACATATATACTTGACGATACTATCCATGTGAACATTCATAGAAAAAGGGTACGGAAATGTCTGCCGATGAGTTGTGCATGTTCACATGCCATTTTTCCGTACTTCATCAGATTCATAAAAACCCAAGTATACTTGTTAAGGACCATAAATTTTCATATTTCATATCTAGTGGTATTCAAAAAACTTACCTTGTACAGTTCGTTAAGGACCGAAAGTATACCATGTTATGTGCAACTTGTTCGGTCTGGCCGTCTGAGTGTAATGTGAGTTCAGTATTGAACCGAGCGCTAGCTCGGTGGTGATCTTGTGGCTCCAAGCCAGCCGGTTCGATAGTTTCTGGCTTCTTTGAATGAAAATGCGGAGGTGTCATTCCACCTCTGGCATAGTTTATTTTTGTAATGAGATTTTAGTGGTTGCTGACAGATTCAATAGCTTAACATTCAACCCTCGCCTTGCAATATAAATCATATTTGGAAAAAGCATGTTAGACTAACATAACTGGAACATCTGACATAGCTAGAGGTAAGAAAAATGATATGTATCTTTGAAGCATTTTTTTTCTTCAAAAAATTACGTGTTCTCTTACCTTGAGCCCTACAAAATTACATGAAAGTTGTGATTCTTCAAAAGCAGTGGTGAAAATTGTGATACTATTTTAGGAGGAGTGGTTTTGACACGTACGTACTCCTATAAAACCCTAGCTTGTAGTACCATTAGCTGCCAGACCCACAGTCATCAACCCGCTGCCTTTGCTCAAAAAACAAAACCATACAAAACTCTGGGCGACCCGGTCAGCAAATCTGCAAGCTTAAAGTATGTGACGATACCAGACAGTATACTACTCCAAATCGTCATTCTAACTCAGTTGATCCAATGGAAACATCACTGTCGTGATAGCACAAATAGCTTGCTTGCTTATCGCCGTTTTGGCTAAATTAAAGCTGAAGACCGGCCGCCGTGAGTACCAGCACGCAATACAGTTTGCTAAGTCTGGGATAGAATATAGCGACAGCGCGCGTAATTGCTGGCATGCTGGTGTGTGGTGATACGGATCATGTGGTGTGATCGGTTGCTGCCGCGCGTTCGTGGGTGGCAGTTGGCACAGACAGCACGTACACACGTTGGCATGGCATACCTCGCATGTTCGAAATAATTCAGCGACTCACCGAGTTATGTGCTGTTCAGGTTGGTGTTTGTTGCTAGCTCACATTTCAAAGATTTCAGGTTAGATTATCTAAATGCATACAGGTACCGTGATGGAACTCTTCCGAGAAAAGAAAATGTAGACTGAGAAAACGGAAACATGCGGCAGCTGGCGGTCGTACAGTACATACATGGCTTTATTCCAAGTTTGTCCAGCTCCTTGTTAGCGCATTATATCAGCTACCTTAACCACACTGTCTGTGGCCGCCTGTCACGATCAGAGGCGATCAGCAAAGTCTTAGTTCCAGCCTATTTCCTTTGTAATGTGCGCCTGTACCAATCATTGCTCCATATTTAGCTTTAGCAGATGGGCGGGAGGCTCGTCAATTTGGAGGTTTTCGCGTAAAATATACGTGCGTGGATCGCAGCATGATATTGTGCCTGGGACTGGGAATATATATCATGTGAGGTCGCCTCGCTCGATCATTATTTCTGGAACCCACGGTACTACGCGATTATTGGCTTGGTCACTTGGTGGAACATACATTTTCTTTGCTCTAACGAAGCTTTTTTTTCTCCTCGGAGATGTTAACTTGTTCGAAGTTTTCGCGGTCCTTGACACTGCTTATATATACTGATTGGATCTTCCTTTCAAAAAAAATATACCGATTGGATCTTCCATTCAAACGCCAGCAGGACTGTAGATGTAATCTGCTCCTCATTGGATCCTCAGTTGTAATAGTAGCTACGTACTTGATTCCTTCCTCCTTGATTTTTTTTTTAAAATGAACGCATATATTACTCAAAGCAATGTTTACATCCGGCCTCTGTATAACTAGGATGCACACAGCCGTTCAACCACACACTTTAGGTCCAAGGGTAAAAAATAAAATTACAAATCATAGTAATAAGAAAAAGCGCCTCCGCTAATGCTGATCTATATGGAGATCACGCTGCCATCTATTTCGAGACAAAATATCCCTCGCGGTGTCCTCCAATCGCGTACACCCCTCCACAAATAAGTGGCGGAGGTCCATACGATGGAGAATAGTGCATGATCGGAGAATAACCGTAGCTCGATAGATGACCTGCAAAGAAGAAGACACAATGTTATTAAAAATCTTGTCATTCCTACACAGCCAAAGCGATCAAATAATGGCAAGCGCTCTCACCCTAAACGCAGTCCCATATTTATCATGTATCCGATATAACCAGTTACCAAAGACATTGGCAACCGATCGAGGGGGCAATAAACCCGAGGCCATTTGGATGATTGACCATATAGAGCGAGCAAATTTGCATTGGAAGAATAGATGTTTAATTGTCTCGTCCTGATGACAAAAAACACACTGTGTACTTCCGTGCAATTCCTCTTAGCAAGATTGTCTCTTGTGAGAATTACCCCTTTACGAAGATACCATGCAAATATTTTCGTTTTCAGGGGTATTTTCATCTTCCAAATTTTACTATTATTATCGACTGGAATATCAGGTTGAATCAAAGCTCTATACATCGAATCCACAGAAAATTTACCACTCTCTAGTAAATTTCATTTGAACTCGTCAACACCCTCTGACAACTGTACCGTGGCTAATCGAACTAAAAGATTGTTCCACGATAGTAGTCTAGGGCCAATTAGACTTCTTCTGAAAGTCACATTAGGAGTATTATTTTCCATTACCTTGGAAATTGTATCTTTTTTGTGTCTAACGATCGAGTAAAGAGCTGGATATTGTTTCCGAAGAGTAGATTGGCCAAGTCATTTATCTTCCTAGAAACGAATCTGTGAACCATCCCTAATATTAAAAATACCAAAACGAAAGAAGTGTTTTTTGAAAGCCATGAGTCCCGCCCAAAAATGTGAATCTCCCGGTTTCCAAACTATCTGAGACACCGCTTTGGATCCAACATACTTCCTCCACAACACGGTTTGCCATACACCATCTCCAGTAAGTAGTTTAAACAACCATTTACTCAATAGTGTGGTGTTTTTGACTTGCAAATCATGTATGCCCAGTCCACCATACTCTTTAGGTCGGCAAACCACATTCCATTTGGCCAGTCGATATTTATTTTTTTCACTATCCCCTTGCCAAAAGAATCTTGATCGGAAATAGTCCACTTTCTTTAGGACCCCTTTCGGCAATTGGAAGAACGAAATCATATACAGTACCATATTGGTGAGTACTGAATTTATGAGAACTAGTCTTCCACTAAGGGATAGCAACTTGCTTTTCCAACTATTTAGACGTTTCTGTAGTCTTTTCTTAACGAGTTTCCATTCCGCAATCGTGAGACGCCGATAATGGATCGGTATTCCCAGATAGTTGATAGGAAAATGCCCCAGACCACAGCCGAAAAGATCAGCATATAGTTGGGCATCGTTAATGGCCTCGCCAAAACAATACAATTCACTTTTATGGAAATTAATTTTTAATCCAGAGAGTTGCTCAAATACTGATAGAATTAACTTCAAATTCCCGGCTTACTCTAGATCATGTTCCATAAATAAAATTGTATCGTCTGCATATTGAAGAATAGATAGACCTCCATCAACCAGATGGGGAACTAAACCTTCCACTTGGCCATCAGCCTTGGCTCTCTCGATGAGATTGCCAACATATCAGCCACTATGTTAAATAGTATAGGCGATAGTGGATCCCCTTGCCTTAGTCCTTTTTTTGTTTGGAAATATTTGCCAGTGTCGCCATTGACATCTATAGCAACACTACCTCCAGACACAGAAGACTGAATGAGAGCACACCACTCCTTCAAAAAACCTTTCATTCGGAGTGTTTGCTAGAGGAAAGACCAATTAACTTTGTCGTAAGCATTCTCAAAGTCAATCTTGAACAATACCTCATTTAATTTCTTGGAGTGTAGTTCATGGATTGTTTCATGCAGGATTACTACACCGTCTAGGATGTTTCTTCCTTGCATAAAAGCAGTTTGAGATGGACGTACAACATGATCAGCAACCGAATTTAATCTAATCGTAGCAACTTTTGTGAAGATTTTAAAGCTAACGTTAAGAAGGCAGATTGGACGATATTGCTGTATTCGTTCTGCATTATTAACCTTAGGTAATAAAATAATGTTGCCAAAACTGAGACTAAAAATGTCTAACTAACCAGCATGTAAAAACTCAAAAAGATGCATTAGATCCTCCTTAATGACTTTCCAGAATTTTTGGTAGAATTCCGCTGGAAAGCCATCGGGTCCTGGCGCCTTATTATGTTCCATTTGAAAAACCGCTAACTTGACCTCCTCCACCGTATAGGCGGTGGTTAGAAAGTTGTTCTCCTCAACAGAAACCTTAGGAATATCAGTTGTTTGGGACTCATCCAAAGAGAACGAATTCTCATGCGATGCCCCAAACAGAGACTTGTAATAAGCAGTAATATAGGATTTCAGTTGCTTCTGACCCTCAATGGTACCTTCATCCTGAACAAGAGAGTGAATAAATTTCTTTTTATGCTTGCCATTGGCAACAGCATGAAAGTATCTTGTATTCGCATCTCCTTTAAGAATAAACTTTGCTTTAGAACGTTGATACCATTTGAGTTCCTCCTCACGGAGTAGTTTGGCTATGTCTGCATTCGATTGTGTTTTAATCACAATCTCTTGTGCAGTCAACAGCCTTACTTCTGCAACAGCTTCTAAATCATTAATAATAGATGCAAGTCGTAATTTCTCCTTTTTTAGGATTCCAGCAGTATGTCTAGCCCAGCCACGAAGGTACTTGCGCAAGGCGCGCATTTTAGTATTCCATCGTTGTATCGGCGTCTGACCACTAACAGTTTTCTCCCAAATAGCCTTAACTAAATCATAAAAACCATCACGATCCAACCATCCAAGTTCAAATTTGAAACTATGTTTAGACTTTCGTAATGATGTTCCAACAGAGAGTAGTAAAAGAGCATAATCAGACAAAGCCTCAATACGCTCTAAAGCGCGAACACCGAAGAACTAAGCTGAGTCATTGACAAAGCGGAGGATATGAAAATCAGCACGCCGTAGGATGCCCAAGACGCATATGACTGGACTCTGGAGAAAAGTATAAAAGGTCCCGAGATTCATGCATGTTGCCACGAAACTCTTTGGCACGTAGGACCTGGACATCAACGGTACTGTGACCTCATGACAAAGCTCTAGAAATCATTTCTCTGTACGAATTATACAACGGGGCGCCTGCTGATTTTGCGGCGCCGATGAGATCTGCAGGCGGTGACATGGCCACGTCCATGTCGAACCCCTCTCCGACTCCGACAGAAGGCTGCAAGAAATTTCGACGTTTAGCGAGATGCTCGACCGTTACTGAAAGCCGTTGTGAAGTGACCTGGCAGGCAGGGCATAGGACTGGATGCCCTTGTGAAGTGTGCCTTTTTTTCTTTTCTTTTCTGAATTACCACGAGCTAATCTTTTCCAGCGGCCAAGGGCTTCTTCCTTGGATGTTGAATTGAAAAATACATGAATAGGAAGGTACCACAAGAATTTTAGACAGGGGATTATAAAACACAAGAAAACTGCAAGAATAATTGTTGGATGCAGAAAAACAGAAAAAATGCGTCTTTGTGCTTTAAACGGAGTCTCACACTCGCACAACGGATCCGCCTAGTCGGTGGACTGGAGTTGTCAATACGTTTGACCGGTTAACGTATAAGGTCTTACTCAGGTGCCTAGGAGAGAAAGGGTGGTGCACCTCAATGCGTTCCCAGGGGATCGATCTTACAGGACGATACGCAAGGCCGGTGGTTTTTGAACCAGAATTCCTGGTTTCTCGGGAGGGACCTGTGTGAGATTCTAGCAGCTATTGGCTAAGTTAGTCAGTCTGACTGTGCTAACTCGGTTGTCGATGCTTTGTAACGTAGAGTCACAGAAGAAATGAAAGCAGGGACAAGGATGGCATAGTCGAAAGTAATGAGGAAGAGTAGTGCAAAAAGTAGATTGTATTGGTTTGTCGATTGTGTGCTTAAAGTCAATCGGCAGTCACCCCTTATAATATATATGGGGCGGTTGATCTTTCCGTGTAAGTCTAGGAGACCTTGACATGAGTATATTAGAAACTCCTTAGTAGAAAAGTAACTCTAAACTAGACAACTAACGCCGGCTTCGTACTAGATCCGGTCTCCAAGCGCTCGGTCAACTCTTCGCATTCTCCTAGCTTCCCTGTTGGCGTAGTCATCTTGCTCTTCAAGCTTTCTTGCTGGCTAAGTCATGGTCTCAGGCAAGAATTCACCGGCTTCCAGAACCTTCTCTCTTGTAGGCATCCACCGATGTTACTTGTTTTGGGCCATCTTTCAATAACTGACTTAGAGTCGACTATCATTACTGGGCTTTTAGGTGAATCCTTGTAAATTGGCGATAAGCGTCCATATGTGGCTCACCTTTCTCCGGCTTCCACTGTTGTAATTTTAATCGTCCCAAAACATGTGCTAACAGATGCCCTTGTTTCCTGGTAATGCTTTGCGTACCAGGCAATACTCACCGTAGTCTACCAAGGGAGGTGGTGTAATCATCAGCCACATATCTTCTGAGGGTGATATACAGATATCGACCGCATCCTGACAATGTTAGGCAGATTGCCACACGGTTGGGTGGAATTTCTTCAAGTATCACCCATTAAGAGCTCGAGGAAGTAAGCCTCCCTCCATTGTTTCCACCAGATATGAGTTACCCGGCACTAGTGTCATAACTCGGTAAGGGCCTTCCCAACTTGGCAACCATTTGCCAAATTTGCAGCTTCGTGAACTAGACCAAGTCAGCGACTTGAAAATCCTTTAACCGAACTTTCCTGTTGTAGACCTTTGACACCTGCAACTTCAATTTCTCGATGTATTTTAGAGCATCGATTCATTTGTCGGCCACTTCATCGAGGTTATCCATCATCAGATGGTAATAGTCTTTAGCCGATGAACTGTTCTGTCTAGCGAATCTCAAAGCATCCAGATTAACCTCTATGGGTAAAACTGTTGGGTCCGCAGCATAGAAAACAAAAAATTTCCTACGATGAGAACTATACGCCAAGATCTATCTACTAGGTACAGAGCAACGGGTGAACATACATCCAACGAGAACTTACCATCGAAGACAACGAGTTTTGTTAACGAGTAGGAACTCGTGGTTGATGTAGTCGTACACTTTTCGATCTCAAGATCGTGAGGAAGTCCGAGCGCCGCAACTCAGCAGCGCATCCGCACTCGCACACACGTTCAAGCCACCGGACAACCTCCACCTCTTCGCTCCAGCGATCCAACGGAAGCAGCAACTCCTTCCAGAAGAAATGCCACCGGGAACATGTATCTTGCTAATCCGAGACCATGGGGGAATAATTCTAGAGGGGGAGAGAGATCCTTCACAAGGAGGTATGAGGAAGAAGGAGGAAGAGGGTGGCCTTTTATAGGAGGAGGGGGTTCCCCTCCCCATGGCCGGCGCCTCAAGGGGGTGCCCCTTCACCTCCTCCATTCATGTGGTGGTAACCCCTCCACATTAAAATGCCTCTTCATATTCCCTTTTAAAGTCCCCACTTTAAATGCATTAAAATTCTCTAAGTTTAATGCTATCTCATTTAATAAAACTCTTTTATTAAATTTATTCAGAATTTTGTTAATTACTTTAATTAAAAAACATTCACATATAACCCCTTGCAATATTTCAATATCACATGCAGAACTACTTTCTGCAATTTCACCCGAAACAATTCCGGTTTCTATCGAAACAATTCCTGCGCTTTGCAATTCTTGCGTCTGAAATATATGTGCTCCAAAATGGTGTCCGGTAACTCTTAAGTGTGTCACCCTATGGTTCGCGAATAATGCAGACATGATTGAGACTCCTCTCAGATCAATAATCAGAAGCGGGACCTGGAGATCCATACTGACTCCTACACATTCAACGATGACTGCTATGATCGTGAGAACCTTTAACGCTAGTAACTAAATCCCTTTGTCTCGCGATATATTACATGTCTGAGATTCGATCATCGATATCTCCATACCTAGTTTGATCTCGTTGCCGACATGCACTCTTTTCTCGTTCCCGTGATATAACATTCTAGTGATCACATCACTTGCTTGCAAGCTATCTTAATGTGATATCACCGAGAGGGCCCAGAGTATATCTATCTGTCATCGGGATTGACAAATTCCACTCTTGATCCATGAGCCTCAACGTAACACATTCGTAGTACTGAACCCACCTTTATAGTCACCCTGTTACGGTGTGACGTTTGATGTTATCAAGATACTCTTCCAGTGTTAGCAATTAACATGATCTCATGGTCTAAGGACTAAGATTACTGTGTATGATGTTATAGCAATATAAACATAATGACTTGATCGTAGTGCTATACTTCGGATGAATGTTCATCACATCATTTCACAAATGTTGTGACCTTGTTATTAACAACATCCAATGTCCATGATCAGGAAACCTTGATCATCTTGTTAATCAACAAGCTAGTCTATAAGAGAGGCATAACTAGGAACCCTTTTTGTTTATTAAACACACATGTATTGATGTTTCCGATCAATACAATTATAGCATGCAAAATAAACATTTATCATAAACATGGAATAAGATAATAACCACTTTATTATTGCCTCTCGGGCATATTCCCTTCAGTCTCCCACTTGCACTAGAGTCAATAATCTAGTTTGAAAAACCTTGCGTATTGAACACCTATGGCTTTCTGGTGTTGCATATACGCGATTGCTAGTGGTTAACATAATCTCCGGATCTGACAGTTTCAGGTCCGTGTGTAATTGCATGTCTTTGCGTCTCTACACATCACTCATTCTCAAATGAGATGGCATTCTATAAATTTGGTCCTTTGGTGAGACCTTTAGTTCGTTCGGGTTAAAATATGTTGATATTATTGTCATACAATATATCTTCATAGTATTAACCCACTTTGAACCACACCTAGTTTGATAACAAACTACTTAACACAAATGCCCTCCTTTGCTGCTACTATAGCAGTTATATACTTAGCCTTTTGTTGTAGTATCTGTCACAATGTCTCAACTTTGGAACTCATCCAAATCCATCATGGAACATCCTTTCCATTACATTGTGCCACCCATAGTCTAAATTGAGATAAATTTAATTTGTATCTTGTGACAAAAAATAGTATCAATGTAACACTTTACAATGAACTACCTTTAACTATTTCTCACTTATACATGATATATTCTTAGTTCTTCCAAAGCTTATAAGAATATCTTTACTATCGTCCAATGATCATCTTATGAATCATTTTGGTATGTGCTCATAACATTTAGAGCATAGGACATTTTGGATATATACATATCATGGTATAATCGATCAAAATATTCATGTGATTTTACTCACCAAGTGTTGAAACACTTGAATCTTGATACAATTCTTTCCATACAGCAAGAACCTTTCTTGTTGTTTCCATATTGAACCCTTTCAATATCTCATATATGTATGTCTCGCACAACCATATTAGCGCCTTAATCTATCCATATAGATATTGATGCCAAATACTCTAGGTTTGCCCAAGTCTTTCATCGAAATCTTATTTTAATGAAATTCTGAACTTGTGTCAATACAAGATACATCATTTCCAATCAACAATATGTCCTCCACATAATGTATTAGAAATATGTCTCTGCGCTCCCACTTAATTTCTTGCAAATGCAAGCATCTTCATCATCTCCGATGAATTTAAACTCTTTTAACAGTTTCATCATGGTGAAGATTCCAACTCCACTATGTTTACTTCAACTATTGAAGTTTGCATGCCATTTTAGCACCCTTTGAATTAACAAAACCCTTCGGACCGTGTCTTGTACACGTCCTAGGTAACCATTCTATTAGAAGAACATTGTTTTGTTTGTTCAACTATCATACAACAAATTATATGTAGTGGTTGCTACATTAATCCGTCCAGACTAAATATCTCTATAAAAGATCAAATCTTGTCATAGTCAACTCCTTGAACATTGTCGTAAACTTCTTTCCGACATGTCGACTATTTCATAGATGTTAAACATCCATGTCCATTTTTTTATAGATCCAAATACGATCGATAGGCTTTACGCCTTTTCAGAGGGTCTTCCAAGTTCAGAAACTTGATTTCTCGTGTATGGATACTATCACGAATTCTATGACTTCTAGTCATTTTATGGAGTCAAGGCCCATCATCGCTTTTTTGCATGTAGTCGGTTCATCATTGTCAAAAAAATAACGACTTGCTTATCAAATCACACTATTTGATTCTTACCGACCCACATGGTTCAACAGGAACTCTAATCTCCGAGATCACACCCTTTGTAATCACGGGAGCCATGAGCATTGTGGCCGCCACCGGGACACTTTACGGCGCTGCGCTACTTAGCACATACATCTAAGGTTCAACAACCTTATCAAAGTTCTATTGTCCTCCCACTTAACTTTTCACGAAAAATTCCTTCTCAAGAAACTTGACGTTCCAAGTAACAAACTCTTTTGTCCTTGGTGTTATGGAGAAATTCCCAACAAATTCTTTGGGATAACCTACAAAGACGTGCTTATTCGACTTTGGTTGTAAACATTTTATTTATGCTTAGCATACCAAAATTTAAGAAAAGACAATTTGGGTTTTATCCCAAACCATAACTTATATGATGTCATTTCAACGGATCACGATGGTGCTCTTTTCAGTGTAAAAGCGGTAGTCTCTAAAGCTTCAATCCTTAAAACATAATGATAGTTTTATAAATGACACCTTTGATCTTACCATGTCAAACATAGTTTGATTTCATCTCTCGAATATGCCATACTCCTATGGTTTATCGGGAAAACACAAATCATGGAACAATTCCTCAAGTCTTAGGTGTTTTTGCTAAACATGTAACTCAAATATCTTCCTTTATGATCGAATCATAAACTCTTTATTTTCTTGTTACAATGATTTTCCACTTCATCTTGAAAGTCTTTGAACAGTTTTCAAATGTTTCATACTTCTTCCTTATTAAGTAAATATATAGATATATTCACTTAAATTTCTGGAGAAAGCATATGAAGCAAAAAGATCCATCGCATATTGGCTACACATAATGGACTATATACATCAACATGCATAATATCCAATAAGTTAGTCATTCGTTCCTCTTTGGCCTATGGACGAAGTTTCAATTATCTCGAGGAAAGTCTCACAAGCGTCAATTGATCAAAATCAAAGACTCTAAAAATTCCATCAACGTGGAGTTTCTTCATGTTTTCTTTCCAATATAATTTAAACATCGATGTCACTTCATAAGTGATCTTTCAATCATTTGTCTTGCGAGATTTTAGCAATAGTGTTTATGGATTTGATTTCTCTCACTAGACTTGTAAAAGTTCATCCATCCTTTATGGAATACGGTAATTATTTGAACAACCATTATCTCATAATACCGGAAGAAAATAACAATTATTAAAACCAATCTTGAAGGCTAGGTTTGACGACAGCGAAAACAAAATAACACTTTATTTGTTTTCGATGAACATCATCACTTAGTCTCTTGCTAGTTACTTAGGCCATTGTAGTTCATGAATTGCGTTGTCCTGTATGACACTTCATACCAACCAATTCGATATCCAATACCGGTATCCAATACCTAAGAACCACATTGTTTAACAAGCAAGGAATACAGCCATAACATGTATATCTTCTATATACCTGATACGTCCATTTTGCATCACTATTCTATGTCTTAATTCACTATTATTCATTGATATATTTTATATTGAGAGGTGATACTTATGTTATTTCATCTGTTTTTGCATGGTTGATGACTTTTGGAGCATGGACCGATGCGGTCAGGATTCTGATTGAAAATGTGCCATTTGGAGGCAAAATTCGCGAAGATCAGAAAATCCAGGAAAATATACGGGAAATCCTATTTTTCTAGTAGATTAAGGATGCCAGAAGACGGAGTGGAGATGGGCCACAGGGGGCCCACACCACCCCCGAGCACGGGCAGCCCTAGGCCGCACCAGGAGGTGGTGTGGCCACCCTGGCCCACTCCAGCCTCTCCCCTCTGGCGTATATCATCCTACCGAAACCCTAAGACTCGGGGAGCGACCATAGAAAGATTCCGCCGCCTCTACGGGGCGGAAAACACCGAGAGAGAAAGTTCTCTCCGGCACACAGATTTCTGCCAGGGAAATTCCTTCCCAGAGAGGGAAGATCGTCGCCATCAACACCACCATCAAGATGGAATTCATCGGGATCATCATCATCATCACCACCACCATCATCACCATCAGCACCATCATCACCATCTCCATATTGCTGTAACAATTGTGTTGAATCTTGCATAGTTCATAGGGGAAACTTTCCCGGTGTTGATTACTCTTTGTAGTTGATGCTATTGAGTGAACCATTAAATTATTGTTTATGTTCAGATTGTTATACATCATTATTCCATCTCTGATGATGATCCATATGATGTCTTGTGAGTAGTTCGTTTTGTTCTTGAGGACATGGGAGAAGTCATGTTGTTAGTAGTGGAGTTGTGTTGAGAAAGATTCAATAGTTTGTTATGTAAGTTGTGGTGTACTTCTTCTAGTGGTGTCATGTGAACATCGACTACATGACACTTCACCTATATAGGCCTAGGGGAATGCATTGTGTATTTGGCTACTAATCGTAGGAGTTGCCGGAGTGACAGAAACCTGAACCCCCGTTAGGAAACCATTGCACAAGGGACATAAGGGTCTTAGAGTTTAAATCTGTGGTTAGGTTTCTACCTTAATTACTTTCTTGTACTTACGGATGTTTGCAAGGGGTATAATCACAAGTATGTATTAGTCTTGGATGCGGCGGTACATTAGCACAGGTTCACCCACACAACACTTAGCAAGCTAGAGAAGATTAATCAACTATATGAAGCGAAAGCACTTGATAGTCTTCCCATGTGTCCTCGAGAACGTATGGTCATCTCAAGTAATACAACCGGCTTGTCCTTTGCTGCATAAAGGATTGGGCCACTTGCTGCATTTATTCCTACTGTCTTTTATTTACTCGTACTTTGTTTACTTGCTTTATCAAAAACCCCTAAAAATCCGGTTGCTAAGTATTTGCAGAGAATTCCTGATCCATACCACTAGCCAGCACCTTCTGCTCCTCGTTGGGTTCGACATTCTTACTTATCGAAAATACTGCGATACACCCCCTATACTTGTGGGTCATCAAGACTATTTTCTGGCGCCGTTGCCGGGGAGTGAAGCGCTATTGGAGAGTGGAACTGGTAAAGGAAACTTCTACTGTGAGTATTGTTTACTTCTGCTAGTTGCTTTATTTTCATTATGGATAATTCGTTGAGTTTCTTATTTGGTAATACTACTACCACTGCTAAGGTAGTAGATAAACCACCACCTGCTGAGAATGATGTTTTCAAAATACCTACAAGAATTATTGATCGTGTTATGGATAACTACTATGTTGGGGATGGAACTGTCCATCCCGGTGATCATTTTCTCTTTATACACGAATTATGCGGGTTGTTCAAGTGTGCAGGTATTACTACAGATCAAGTTAAGAAGAATTTATTCTCATTATCGCTGAAAGGAAGAGCTGAGGAATGGTATAAGCTGCTGAAGAATGGTCAAGCTCTAGAATGGGAGGAAATAGTGCCTCTCTTTTATTCAAAGTTTTATCCTCCTAGTGAGATTCATAAAGATCGGAATCAAATATACAACTTTTGGCCGTTTGATGGAGAGAGTACAACTCAAGCTTGGGGGAGATTGAAGTTACTAATGCTCAAATGTCCCATTCATGAGCTCCCCAACAATATTATTATCAACAACTTTTATGCAAGGCTCCCTCTACATGATAAGTATTTATTGGATGCTTCTTGTGCTGGATCATTCACTCGCATGGAAGAAGAAGCTAAATGGGATCTTATGGACCGGATTCAAGATAATGATGAAGCTTGGGAGAATGACAAAGGTAGAAAGTCAGGTATAAATTATGATTATGAATGCATTGAATCTTTTATGGGAACCGGCGACTTCCAAAATATAAAAAATGCTTATGGTCTAGATTCTCAAGCTATTGCTTCTTATTTTAAGGCTTTTGCTTCCTACATCGAAGTGCCTAAAAAGAAGTGGACTAAGTATCATGAACCTTATAAAGATGTTGCTAAGAGTGTTCCTGCAAGAAATACAGAAGTTTATACTGCTAATCATGTTTTACCTAAACCTTATATTGAGAAAATGCCTTTTCCAGTTAAGGTAAAGGAACATTCTATGATAG
The DNA here is from genome assembly GCA_910589775.1 of Avena eriantha. Taxonomy (NCBI): domain Eukaryota; kingdom Viridiplantae; phylum Streptophyta; class Magnoliopsida; order Poales; family Poaceae; genus Avena; species Avena eriantha. The sequence continues at coordinate 383,043,052 of OU342740.1, forward strand.
CTAGTATGGTTAATGAAAGTACAAGTAAAGCTGTTGAACCTGATAAACAAATGGTTGGTGAACCTATAATAGCAAATGTGAAAGACTTTGTTACTAAATATGAAAAAGAGGGACACACTATCCTTTGTAAGGATACCTCTAATATTGTTTCACAAAGTAGTTTTATGAGAGCTAGCATTCCTGTGCTTTTTGTTAGAATAAGTGATCATTGCTATGATGTCCCTTGTGATAGCTATATTGTTAAGTTTATGTGTGATACTGAAAGTTACTATGGGAGAGGAAAAGGTGTTCTTATGTATCTTAATAATATCAAGTCTCCTCGTTTTATGCTGAAAACTTTTATGTTGCACATATTTTGCCCTCTTATGCAAGTTGCCTCTGGTTTCAACAACTTGTTTGTTTACAAAATTCCCTTGCATAGGAAGTGGGTTAGACTTAAATGTGTGTGTTTTTGCTTCTTAATGCTCTCGTTCACTTCAACTCATATTCCTATGTGAGCATCTTAAAACTTATCATGCCCATCTTAATGGCTATAAAGAAAGAGCTTTTTGGGAGACAACCCAATTTGTTTTTGCTTTTAGTTTTTTTGTTTCTTTGAGTCTTGGAAGTTATTACTTCAGGTAATAACCTCTCCTTATCCGTTTTTTTTGGTTTTTGTGTCAAGATCAACCTCTAATGAGAGAGAAGTAATATTTGGGGAAGTTGCTGTCCCGAAACAGATTTTTGTGCTTCACCATAAACATTTGTGAGAGATCTCTGTATGTCGGCTTGAGCTGTAATTTTTTGTGCTTCTTCCCCAGGTTGTTATTTAACTTTCGTTAGTTTTGCACTTTTTGATTTCAGAAACAGAAGATTTTCGAAAAAATTGATCTTTACCTACTGGTCTGTTTTGACAGATTTTGCCAATCTTGCATTTGCTTCTTTATTCGATTTCCTTTTTGAATTATTTTTGGGTCTTCAAAAGGAGTTGCTACAGTAGCTTATGTTTTGATGGTTTTCAGTTGAATTTGGACACAAAAGGTTTTATCACTTCACTTATACTAATGTTGCTAATGAGAACTGTGTGAAGTTTTGTGTGAAAGAAATTTCCAGGAAGTTGAGACAATGGTGTAATAAGCAAGAGAAGGGTTTTATGACTCAAGTATTAAGTGTACGAAGATGAAGATACTGATGATTATTCAAGTGGAGACTCCGGAAGAATCCACTAAATACCAAATTCAGAGACCTGTAGAGTATGTGTTCAAATAGGTGACGGTTCTGGTAAGAAAAGTTTCGCGAAAATACTATCCAACTATATTTTTGCAGTTTTCAGTCAATAAGGAAAGCTACGAAGCGAAAAAAGGGACGGAAACGGAGCCAGGGTGGCTCACACCACCCTGTGGCACGGGCCCACCCCTGGCCGCGCCACCAGGTGGTGAGTCCACCCCATACTCCGCCTCCGACTCGTTTTCTCTCAGTACCTTCCTTCTGATATGAAACTTCGTAATATATAACCCCCTGGATCCCCCGAGGTTCGTATATCGTGTTTTTGTTTCGATCTATTTCTGCCAGAACATACTCTTTGAAAGATTAGAAGCACCATGGTGTCCGCCAAGGATAAAGGGAAGGAACCTATGGAGGAAGACCTCCAAGACCCCGGGCAGGAGCAGGAGACCAAGAGTGAAGGTGAAGAGGAGGCAAACCACACCGACACTACCATTGCAAGCATTGGAGTGGTGGCAAACCCAGCCATTGGAGAGAAGCCTCCTCATCACCGTTCAAATCCATGGTCACTTCCTCCACGCACCAAGAATCCTTTCCACACTCTTATCCATGAGCATCAATACCAAAATATGCCCAAGGGGAAATTACCCTCCAATTGGGATTTGCCTCGTTCTAGCCATGCAGGAAAAGAAGACTTCAAGGAGGAAGAGTGGGGAAAGAATAGCAAGAGCTAGAATTCTCAACACGACATGATCATGAGCCGCATTGAACAAAACTCACAGCTGATTCGTAATCTCACCTTCGAGATTGAGGACTTGGGGAAACTGATCAAAGAGCTCATCAAGAGGATACCACCACCACCGAAGGAGTAATTTGTCATCAGGTTTGGCATCCCTTTGGTTTGTTCCAAGCTTGGGGGAGTGCCGTGGTATCACATCACTATCTTCTATCTTTTTACCTTTTTAGTAGAGTCATATCATGAATAGTGGAGTTATTATGTAGTATGGTTTGCATTATGGAAGTGTCCCCTCTCTTGTTATATATGTATCCCTTGGTGTGAGTTTCCGTTATGGAGTATTAATAAGAAGTTCTATCATTCACTCTTTTTGCATAGCTTATATTAGTTTTCAATTCGTGGTTATATGACTGATCTTGTTGTTAGTATTGGTAGCACTTTGGGATCATCGAGTTAATTTAGTTGATTTCGGAAAACCTGGCTCGGTCAGTAGCACACTATTTTCGAGAGTTGAATGAAAAAGATAGAAGTACTCTAGATAAAAATAATTTCATCATCTTTCTTTCTTGATTTGCTCATAAGTCTAGTATTCTCTAGTTAAGATCTTGTGTGCGTCCAAGGAAGATTGCATGTTTGTTTTTATCACTTGTATGTTTGTTTGTTTCCTTCAACTCTTGTACTTGCTACCAGCCTTGCTAGTGAAAAACCTGTACTGAGAGGGAATTCTTCTCGTGCATCCACTCCTCAAAACCAAAACCTTTGCCATTTGTGTCCACCATACCTACCTATTAGCATTATTGCTATTCCAAGTAAATTCTTGTTTTATATACCTCCCAAATTAAACTTGTTATGTGAAAATTAGTGATGAAAGCTCTCACGAACTTGATGGCACACTTTACTTTCTTGCATCTAATAAACTTGAACCATTGGATCCTTGTTTGTTGCGTATATGCTTGTGCTTTATGAGTTGAAGTTAGCAGAACCATGTATCATGGGGACCCCTTTCAACACTTCATTGGTACTTGTACCTAGTTGATATCATGTTCTTTTGCTTATGGATCCCGGCGGTGAAATAAAAGTGGAACTTGTAAGATCATGGAGTTTATATGTGTGTTAGAGAAACGCCTGGGCCGCTAGCCTAAGCCATGCCTAATCATGGTGGAAACTTGCAGCATAACTATAGTGAGAATTCTATGAAGCATCCTCAATAAAAACCTATGCAAATAGCAAATAAAAAGATCGCTGAGATGCGCACTGTCTGCTTGCCTTGTCATTTTGATTATGGGATAGCTCTTGTGTCATGTGCAAGGGGTACCCCGTTGGCGGTTCTCAATGATACACGTGTATTTACAATGACAAGAGCTTAATCGTGACTGAAGTTGAGTAGCATGAGGTTCGGTACTCATAAGTAAGGGGCATTGGACTCCAATTTATAACTTGTCAAGCATATCCTCTTAGTTGTGTCACTTTAACCTTAATCACCAAAAGATGCCTATGATAGGGGCAATGAGAGGTGAAAGCTAGTAAGTATCATAATTTTTGGGAGCTCTTTATGAGACTTGCAATCCCTGCTTCCCCTCTACGAATGGCTCTTTCTTTTACTTTGTGGTTGAGTCAGTAATCCTACTCCCTTCTACCTCAGCAAGTATTTTGAGTTGATGTGTTTCATTCATTCATATGATGATTTATGCAATCATGTCTTATGTTCCTTGTTTTGCACATTGCTCTTATCTTGATGTTTACTACTTTGAAAGCTTTCATTGGAAAACTAGCTATTTGTGAACTCCAGCAATTTATCAACTATTTTTTGACTAAGAGCTAAGTTTGGCATTACCAATTATGATTTACTTTATGTATCTTTATTGTGTTTCCTTTACCTATTACAAGTTGAGTTATATAATAGTGAGTTGTCTTCTGTTATGATCTATGTATTTGATGAATGTGATGCTTCTTGTCCGTATTCTTTTATCGACTCTTCACTCCATAAACCTGAGGCCATGTTTATTGAGCTCAGTTTTGCTTGAGGACAAGCAAAGTCTAAGCTTGGGGGGAGTTGATACGTCTATTTTGCATCACTATTCTATGTCTTAATTCACTATTATGCATTGATATATTTCGTATTGAGAGGTGATACTTATGTTATTTTATCTGTTTTTGCATGGTTGATGACTTTTGGAGCATGTACCGCTGCAGTCAGGATTCTGATGGAAAATGTGATGTTTGGAGGCAAAATTCGCGAAGATCAGAAAATCCGGGAAAATATACGGAAAATCCTATTTTTCCAGAAGACTAAGGATGCCAGAAGATGGAGTGGAGATGGACCACAGGGGCCCACACCACCCCCTGGCGCGGGCAGCCCTAGGCCGCACCAGGAGGTGGTTTGGCCACCCTGGCCCACTCCAGCCTCTCCCCTCTGGCGTATATCATCCTCCCGAAAGCCTAAGACTCAGGGAGCGACCACAGAAAGATTCCGCCGCCTCTGCGGGGCAGAAAACACCGAGAGAGAAAGATCTCTCCGATAGAGAGATTTCTGTCAGGGAAATTCCTTCCCGGAGAGGGAAGATCGTCGCCATCAACACCACCATCAATCTAGACTTCATCGGTATCATCATCATCATCATCATCACCATCAGCACCATCATCACCATCTCCATATTGCTGTAACAATTGTGTTGAATCTTGCATAGTTCATAGGGGAAACTTTCTCGGTGTTGATTACTCTTTGTAGTTGATGCTATTGAGTGAACCATTGAATTATTGCTTATGTTCAGATTGTTATACATCATTATTCCATCTATGATCATGATCCATATGATGTCTTGTGAGTAGTTCGTTTTGTTCTTGAGGACATGGGAGAAGTCATGTTGTTAGTAGTGGAGTTGTGTTGAGAAAGATTCAATAGTTTGTTATGTAAGTTGTGGTGTACTTCTTCTAGTGGTGTCATGTGAACGTCGACTACATGACACTTCACCTATATGGGCCTAGGGGAATGCATTGTGTATTTGGCTACTAATCGTAGGGGTTGCCGGAGTGACAGAAACCTGAACCCCCGTTAGGAAACCATTGCACAAGGGACGTAAGGGTCTTAGAGTTTAAAGCTGTGGTTAGGTTTCTACCTTAATTACTTTCTTGTACTTACGGATGTTTGCAAGGAGTATAATCACAAGTATGTATTACTCTTGGATGGGGCGGTACATTAGCACAGGTTCACCCACACAACACTTAGCAAGCTAGAGAAGATTAATCAACTATATGAAGCGAAAGCACTTGATAGTCTTCCCATGTGTCCTCGAGAACGTTTGGTCATCTCAAGTAATACAACTGGCTTGTCCTTTGCTGCATAAAGGATTGGGCCACTTGCTGCATTTATTCCTACTGCCTTTTATTTACTCGTACTTTGTTTACTTGCTTTATCAAAACCCCCTAAAAAATCCGTTTGCTAAGTATTTGCAGAGAATTCCTGATCCATACCACTAGCCAACACCTTCTTCTCCTCGTTGGGTTCGACACTCTTACTTATCGAAAATACTGCGATACACCCCCTATACTTGTGGGTCATCAATACCTAAGATGGACATTTCGAACTTTTTCTTTTCTGCCAAATATTTTATAGATTCTCTTTCAGCAATTCCTTTTCCTTTTAAAATTATCTATCAACATCAATAGTGGTGTCATTCACATGACACATCGTACAAAGCGTATATAGTCAAATACTAATACCTTTGGACTTGCACTTTGAAGTGGATCACCATCATCAAATGTTTTGGTATTCTTTCAAAAATCCATTCTTTAGTAATCTATTAGTGTAGTAAACATTTTACTTACATCTTCTATTCATCCTTATCATGACAACTTTCATGATCAAGCTACTATAGCCTATAAGGAAGAATCGCGAGTATAATGTTAGTTCCCAAAACCTTTTTGGGAGATCCAGATGCTTAGCATCTCCATCCTTCACAAATTTTCATACAATATGAGAACATGTATTTTGCTAAATTATACTCTATCATAATGCAACCAAAAACATTGTTTCAGATATCACAATATCTTTCACACATGATGGTTTCTGAAACAATTTTCAGCTCCAATATAATCTTGATATTAAAACAACTTTTGAATATCAATAATCATGGAGGCACACATGATACTTTAGATACTAACATTGCAATTCTTACTCTTGATTTAATACTACTTATTAAACTTCATGGAGTAAATAGAGTTTGCTGAAAGTTTGCAATAGGACTTCTAAACTTTAAATTGACATTCAAAACAATACGATACCAGTTTATAAAGTAAATATCCAGAATTCTATAGTTCTATTATCTCAATTAAAACTAAGTATAAGGTAGTGAAGAGACACCAATGACTACAACAAATTATGCAAATTCACTTTGATTTAGTTTATGACAAATTGAGTTCGACTAATCCAAATTAGAAATAAACTCCCACTCAAAAACGACATCCCTCGTGCCCTTTTGGTGATTACATGAACCAAATCCACTACACCAAGTCCGATCATCACGTGAGTTGATGTAGCTTCAAAGGCGAGCATCTATATGGGCATCATATCAACAATATGACTCATGCTTAACCTTTCGGTCCGTGTTCCGAGGCCATGTCTGTATATGCTAGGCTCGCCAAGTAAGAACCTTAGTACTCGCATGTGTAAAACTGTCTTACACCCGTTTGTACGAAAGTGTAGAGTCGAGTACACCCAATCATCACGTGATGTCTCGAAACACGATCCACAAAATGGTGCATACTTAAGGAAGAACACATTTTTATCTTGATATCTAAATGAGGGATCATCTTACAATGCAACAGAAAGCGCCAAACTAGCAGTATAAGATGCTAACATCTAATGTGTAAAGTGAGATGATATGGTCCATGCATTTGATCTCTATCATTTGCATCCTGGTATGATCTCTATCATTCCTTTGTGTGTAAGGCCAAGGTCTATGGAACTTACACGTTGAGTGTGTTGTAAGAGTATCTATCATACATCTACTTACAACAATACCATATCAAGAGACTAGCCCAGCAACGATCTAAACTAGACGCCTCTAATTTATCAATTGCAAGTTTTACATGGCTTAGGGCTTTCGGAGATAGAACCATTCTTACCTACGAACATGAACCACAACGAGGATAACTAAGTTATTAGCAACTCGTTGTAAATCAGATATTGACTATAGTAGGAGAGACAGACACCCGCCAGCCACTTATGCAAAACAAGTTGCATGTCAGTCGTGGAACCGGTCTCATGTACGATGACATGTAAGGTTGGTCCGGGCCACTTCATCCCACTATGCCACCAATATCCAAAATACATAGAAGATGTAATAACATGATCATCATCGCCCACATATAAACATATATGTACTACCCGTGCAAAGCACCTACACATAGATCAGGCTCTGATACCACTGTTGGGTCCACAGCATAGAAAATAAAAAAATTCCTACGATGAGAACTATACGCAAAGATCTATCTACTAGGCACAGAGAAACGGGTGGACATACATCCAACGAGAACTTACCCTCGAAGACAACGAGTTTTGTTAACGAGTAGGAACTCGTGGTTGATGTAGTCGTACACTTGCCGATCTCAAGATCGTGAGGAAGTCCGAGCGCCGCAACTCAGCAGCGCATCCGCACTCGCACACACATTCAAGCCACCGGACAACCTCCACCTCCTCGCTCCAGCGATCCAACGGAAGCAGCAACTCCTTCCAGACGAAATGCCACCGGGAATATGTATCTTGCTAATCCGAGACCATGGGGGAATAATTCTAGAGGGGGAGAGAGATCCTTCACAAGGAGGTATGAGGAAGAAGGAGGAAGAGGGTGGCATTTTATAGGAGGAGGGGGTGCCCCTCCCCATGGACGGCGCCTCAAGGGGGGTGCCCCTTCACCTCCTCCATTCATGTGGTGGTAACCCCTCCACATTAAAATGCCTCTTCATATTCCCTTTTAAAGTCCCCACTTTAAATGCATTAAAATTCTCTAAGTTTAATGCTATCTCATTTAATAAAACTCTTTTATTAAATTTATTCAGAATTTTGTTAATTACTTTAATTAACAAACATTCACATATAACCCCTTGCAATATTTCAATATCACATGCAGAACTACTTTCTGCAATTTCACCCGAAACAATTCCGGTTTCTATCGAAACAATTCCTGCGCTTTGCAATTCTTGCGTCTGAAATATATGTGCTCCAAAATGGTGTCCGGTAACTCTTAAGTGTGTCACCCTATGGTTCGCGAATAATGCAGACATGATTGAGACTCCTCTCAGATCAATAATCAGAAGCGGGACCTGGAGATCCATACTGACTCCTACACATTCAACGATGACTGCTATGATCGTGAGAACCTTTAACGCTAGTAACTAAATCCCTTTGTCTCGCGATATATTACATGTCTGAGATTCGATCATCGACATCTCCATACCTAGTTTGATCTCGTTGCCGACATGCACTCTTTTCTCGTTCCCGTGATATAACATTCTAGTGATCACATCACTTGCTTGCAAGCTATCTTAATGTGATATCACCGAGAGGGCCCAGAGTATATCTATCTGTCATCGGTATTGACAAATTCCACTCTTGATCCATGAGCCTCAACGTAACACATTCGTAGTACTGAACCCACCTTTATAGTCACCCTGTTACGGTGTGACGTTTGATGTTATCAAGATACTCTTCCAGTGTTAGCAATTAACATGATCTCATGGTCTAAGTACTAAGATTACTATGTATGATGTTATAGCAATATAAACATAATGACTTGATCGTATTGCTATACTTCGGATGAATGTTCATCACATCATTTCACAAATGTTGTGACCTTGTTATTAACAACATCCAATGTCCATGATCAGGAAACCTTGATCATCTTGTTAATCAACAAGCTAGTCTATAAGAGAGGCATAACTAGGAACCCTTTTTGTTTATTAAACACACATGTATGGACGTTTCCGATCAATACAATTATAGCATGCAAAATAAACATTTATCATAAACATGGAATAAGATAATAACCACTTTATTATTGCCTCTCGGGCATATTCCCTTCAAAAACGTTTTCTTGTCCATATGTTAACTCAAAGGGAGTTACCTTAGTCGCTCCATGCCTTCGGATCCTATGAGGCCCACATGCTTCTGATAGCACTTCATGCCATTGCTTAAGGTGATCTGAATCTTCTTCAGAGTCTCCTTTCCATCAGGTTGCCAACTTATCACAACCTCCCGCACCTAGGATCCCTCCAAGTTTTCATTGTTCCTGGGCTCACCAACAACAATGTTAGCCTCTTTTGCTGATTCGGCTGTCTCGGGCCAAATGAGAGCTTTCTTCCCTTCTAGCACGTTCATGGGGAAGGACTAATGATCAATCACCATGTTGGCAAAACTCAATCGTCTGCTATTGATGGCCGATTGTATCTGTCATCGGAAAACATTACAGTCATTAGTGTTATGACAATAGACATTATGATACTTACAGTACATGCGGCATCTCATCTCATTAGTAGACGGCATAACATGATCGATCTGAATAACTTTATAGTTTAATAAAGATTTGAATATTTTATTGCACTTTCCTACATCAAATATGCATTTGACTTCATTTTCCTGATCCCTTTTGATCGGCTTCGGATCCATAAAAACTCGGCCGCGTAAATTTTCGACTCTTCAGATGAGCCGTTATATTCCGCATTACTCACGTAGTTAATTTGGCTTCTACCTGAACGATGAGCATCCATTTATTTCATTTGCCCGGCTTTCATAAATCATAGCTTTTTGCAATACATGTCATATCATGATATACACAAAACCCTCTAGTTTTTCTTTCATATGGGGTCTCATGCCATTGAGTACCAGATCAACCATGTCTCTATTGGTTGTTACCAACTTGTAGCTGTGGTTCTTCGTGTCTCTGAATCTCTTGACATAGTCGGATGTCGTCTTCTCTTGCTTTTTTAACTGATGTTAAGTGTGACAACTTCAACTCACTCTCACCTGTATAAAATTGCTCGTGGAATTTCTTGGTCTTCAAACTTTCTTGTCGGCTAAGTCATGGTCTCGGGCAAGAATTCACCGGCTTCCAGGACTTTCTCTGTTGTAGGCCTCCACTGATGTTACTTGTTTTGGGCCATCTTTCAATAACTAACTTAAAGCTGACTATCATTATTGGGCCTTTAGTTGATGAAAGGGCATGTATGCCCCCATGTGTGGTTTTGGTAATTAATGACAATCCCTATGGACTAATGTGCAAATTGAGTTTCACTTGTAGGTTTGTCCATTGGCATCGCTTGGACTATGTGTTGATTTCAAGGATGAAAAATAAGAAGCAATGTCCAAGAGCTTTGTGCCTATTGGAATCAAGTAGAAGAAGAAGAAGATCAAGTATGTCTTGAAGAAGAAGAAGATGGAGTTCCTCATGGCTATCTTCAAGACATCATCAATAATTGAAGTGCAAGATCAAGATGCGTCATCTCTAGAAGATCTTATGCTTGAAGCTTGCCATCCTCGGCAATCATGGAATGATGAAGACAAGTTCAAAGAAGAAGCTTCCCCATGGAGTATGGGGGAGCATTTCTCAAGTCTTCATCAAGCAAGTGCAATCAAGAAAGGTGTTCCATCTTGAAGGTGACAAGATCGTATACATCAAGCTCAAGTGGGATGCTCAAGGCAAAGGTATGATCTTGATAGGGTTTCTATTTTACCGGTCTGTTGTAGTGTTGGGAGTGTAGGGGTTCCACGTATGAAAACAATAATTTTTACCCTATGCCCCTGAACCCCTGATGCTGCCAAGACCTATCTATTAGTAATACAGTAACGTGAGGGGCTTTTCACGAACTTACCCTTGAAGACCGAAAAGCGTTTTCAACGCTCAGGAGAGCATGGTTGATGTAGACGAGCCGAAGTCGACCTCAAGGTCGTGATGAAGTCCTTGCGCTCCTGTGGCTCCAACGACTTGAGTGCCTCAAGTGCGACACCTCGCGGGGAGTTACACACGTTTGGTGCCTGACGATGACTCCCGCTTCCCCGATCCAGCAACAGTTGCGGAAGTAGAGCTCTCGGATCCGAATCCCGTAGCGCGATGGTGCTCCACGGTGAAGAAGTCTCTCGTTCGCGCAGTCCAGACTTGGGACCACGGTCACGGGAGTGAGAGAGAGAATATCAACCGGAGGTCCTCCCAAAAGTGAGAAGACCTTTATTGATTATTGGGTGTATTTATTTGGCCAAATACCCCCACTATATATAGGGTAAGGGGAGGTACTACCTCCCTCAAAGTTCCGGGGTGGGACTAAAGGAGAGGAGGGGGAGGGGTGGCACCGTGGGCCACCCCCATGGGTCCCGCGTGGGGGGGGGGGCTGGCCCACTAGGGCGCCAGCCACCCCCTTGGCCCCTTCTCCCTCTCTCCTTTCCCTAATGGGCCCTCTCCCTCCGGAAATTGGCCCATTAAGACTTTGACCATTTAAATTGATTTTCTCTTTATTAAATAATTATGAATAAATGATTAAATCAATATTTAACATTCATTCGCATATTATTCAACCCTCATGGCTATGGAACACCTTCCACCTCCACTCCGGACATCCTCCTGACTTACCGAAACCCTTCCGGTTTTCTCTCTACTATTCTTCGGCGATTCTTCTGATCCTATAAACACTCTCTAAGCATCATTAAGCCCTTAAGCGTGATACCCCACGGTTCAGGAACACTCCAGACATGGTCGGGACACTCCCGCACCAATGATCGATAGAGGGACCTGGATGGCCATGTGACCCTTGTGCGGTCCACGAAGATCTTTCGTCGTTTGAACCGGGAAATCCGAGTCTTATTCCCTTTGTCTCTTGATACATGCATTGCCCGATATCTGATCAATGACATCACCATGTCGTGTTCAATCTCGTTACTAAGCAACGCTACTTGACTCGTTCCGACAAGTGATATCCCCGTGATCAAATCACACGCTGCGCAACTATTGGATATAACTTCTCCAAGTGGGCCCTTGAGCATCTTCCCGTCACATGGACGGACAAATCCTGCTCTTGACATATATTGCCTCTACGGTTTCCTCCGAGTACCTAAACACACCTTTATAACCACTGTATTACCAAGTGGCACTTGATGCTATCTAAGCACTCTCGGGAGACAGTGATTAATATAGCCTCACGGTCTAAGGAATAGTCTGTGAGGATCCATTTCTAATCATCGTAACTTGAACTTCATGACATGATCGGGTCATGATGTTTAGGTTGGGTATTGGTTCATCATATCATTCTCAGAATGAGATGCCTCCATTTCCAACTGGCATAAATACCGCATGATCAGGAAACATGATCATCTGTTGACCAATGAACCAGTGACTAGAGTTTCACTGGGAACCCCTGGTTGTTTATATATCACACGTGTATTGATGTTTCCACTCAATATAGTTATAGCATGATATAAAACTTAATCATAAACTATATGAAATATGATAATAGTCCTTATTACTATTTGTCTCTAGGGCATATTTCTAACAGTCTCCCACTTGCACTAGAGTACAAATATTAGCTGCATTTGTTCTCAATCATTGGCACCATATACCCGGTACCCTGAACATGCTTGCTCATGGAAGAGGTTGAGTCTTGGGTCTGTACTTTACAGTCCCAAATCCTTTGTAACTTACTAATGTCACCTCGATTGACATTAATACCTTATCATCACATGATAACATCTGTGTGTATGCATCGTTGTTATGGCAGCAGAACAAGGCCTGATTCCAGGAGCCTACAATGACTTTAGATCAACCTCGAGGGCTTTCTCATGGGCACTATGCCATGGGACACATCATTCTATGTTAAAAGCGAACTAGCCCCGCCATAACATTATACAACACTTTAGATGGTACCCTTATCTATTATTATAAATGTATTCATCGAAACACGAGTGCACTCTGTGCAACTTTCAATGTTTTTGTTCACCTCGCTTCCTACTTGACTCTAATCGGTATTTACAGGAGTTTCCAACATATTCCCTTATAACATAACCCTTTATGCTTTAAGATATGTCATCCTTTATGGATTTGGAAAACATGTCTACAGTTCTCTATTAGACACTATGGACAAACTTAGCTCAACGTTCTGTGATTCAAACCTAATCACTTTCAAACATTCCTTATTGGATCATATATTATGTTAAGTTATCATCATGGTTTTCCAAGATAGATCATGTGTCTCAACATAGTGGATGATGATCATCCTTTCTTTCTTTCAAGCATTGATGCTAAACTTAATACTATTCCTAACTTGAGTTATTAAGGACCAGTTCCTTAATTAACTTCTATTCTGAAACCTTTTTCAGAATCCCTTAAGGAATACTACATAATATCATAATACACCTATTATCAACTTCTACACCTTATAAATCATTATTTATCGCACTTGTGCTTTTATTCTTAATGTGTCAAATACACACTTAAGAATCACTCCTATAAGCTCCCACTCAAAATATGTTACTAACATATTTGGGTATGAGTCAGTACTCTACTCAAACTATGTTCGTACATATTTGAATTTGAGACTTATATTGCTCCCACTCAAAAATATGTCATTCACATATTGTTTTAGGAAGACTTTCATAGCTCCCACTCAATTTCATGCAAATTGCATATCCACTCACTATTTTGAACAACTTAAAATCCTTTGATCAAATATGAAAGTGAGAGATTTACTATGAGACACTAGTACTTTTACTAGTTTTAAATCCACTAGACATTTAGCACACTTGAATCAAATTCATTTGAATTTGTCCAATAATTGACAAATTGTGCTTTTGTCATCTACCCCTTTTTCCACTATGGCTTTGCAGTCATTTGGGAAAATTCCAAGTAACTCCTTTTACTTGTGAGATTCAGCAACGAATTGCTTTCTAATCTCAAGGGAATTTTGCTTTTAGGATTTCTCATAATTATAGTTTACCATTAATTCCTTAGTAGTTCGTAGGTATGTCATATTCCAAGAATCATGACAAATTATTCACAAATGTCTTCATACAAGATATGGGTTACATTTTGAATCCTACTTCATGTAGTGAAAATACTAGTGGGGAAAACACAATGATCATTATCATTGATTCTTTCCTTTCGTGAAGAGAAATGTTCAGGAACGTTTTCCGTTGCGCTTCTCAACACTCTGATGCAGGGATTTGAATCCTCATCATGTTTTTCACTATCTTCCATCTCCTTCATAATCGAGAAATATCACTGAAAGTGAGCTTTCTCAAGAATGCACCAAAATCCAAGCAATACTAGTTTTGCTTCTCTTTTGGTTTAGCTACGGATTTCGTATTCAAAGTTTCCAATGAATACCCTACAAGGACTAATTCGCTATTGTTTTGGTTATATCGAATAACCCCAAAACTTACACGACGATCCATACTTGATATGGAGCCAATCTCGTGAATTCATATGGTTCACTATATATTTTAATTGAGTGCTAACTATTTCTAACTAATGGTCTCTACATATACACTACAACGATTTATTTGGTGCCATCCATTCACCCACTTTGATATCTAATATCATATTGTGATGCTTTGAATTTTGCATTTCAAAACGCTTTGCATTCCACAATTTATTTTATGCCATTCTTATAAAGTCGAATTTCATTACTATTGATCAAATCATAGTAATTAGATTCTTTTATATTTATACCCTTTGTTGGATGAAAGAATTTGATCATATCAAACAATTTCATACTCATGTTTCCTTTGGTAACTACTTTACACTTTTAAACAATCATTTAATGATAATTACCATTTTGTTAAGACACAATACATCGAATATGTATTTACTTTTAACAATTCATTAAACACTTTGTATTCAAGTAATACTCGGTGTTCAAGTTATTTTGCCAAACTTAGGCATGATTTATATGTGACAAGAAATTGAATGTCTTTCACATATTATCACATAACTTTTGAATTTAAACAATGGTTTCATTCATTAATGAAATATCATTAAGTTGGGTATTTTAAGGCATTTTAATATTTTACAAATGTTCATGCATTATCAATTAGTTTTAAAAGAACAAGGATAATTCACATATAATCAAACAAGATATGAACACAAATAGAAATCATTGATAATAGTAGAACAACTGTTTGTTACAAACTTATATGAATAACCGTCTCACAAAGTGTGAGACACACTAAAAATTTCACAATCTCTTGATTACAATAACTATCAAAAATATAAACTAAATGATAAATGTCGAGGGAGAGTGTCGTCGGCCATCATCATCATGCTTGCCATCAACACGCAACGTCACCTCCTCTCCAGCAAGCACCTCTCATGCAGAAGGACCTGTTTTCAGCAAAACAGAACAAGTATCAAATATACTTAAACACTGGAAATGTGTTTGCAAGATTATAACATTTATAAAATTGTATATCAAATATATACCTTTATCATCGATGACCTCTCCGATGATTGGTTTAACCTTTACGTTCCTGAAACATAGTATGAACTCTTGGAAATCCATTGTTTCCATATCACCACTCATGATGCTACTCCGGACATGTCCTTCATAGCTGGGAGGCAACGATCGAAGCAGCACGCCTATCGCAAACGAATCATCCATCCAGTAATCCACGAAGTGAACCAGTGTCATGTGTGCATCAAGTATGCGCCCCAAGTGACCCTTCAGACATGTATGCTCCTCCATCTGTATGGAAATGAACTCTCCAAACAGCTCGTGCTTCCACATGCGTACATGGCCTATGAACTCTGCCCTAAGCTGATCCACCATCGAATATGGATCAAGATCACCCATGAGCGGATGGAGTTCATCCACCATTCCGTAACGCATTATTATCTGAATGTAGGTGGACATCTCTTGACGATAGTAGCGGTCTGCCAGCTCTTGTGGGGTCTCATAGTGTTCTGGCTCAGTCAAAGCCATCGTGCGGCGTATGTAGTCTACCACATGATTCCTAGTAAGGAGATCATTCAGGTGCACAAGCCAACTAGGGAAGTTGGATCCATCAAGTCTAAGTTTCTCACCCTTTACCCATTCCTCAATGACAAAGTAAGCTTCACGGTGAGCCATCTCTACATTTATAATCACAAAAGGAATTTAGACTAAGTTTATAATTAAATGAGTTAATAATAACTCCACTCAGAAACACCTATCCCTAGAAGGGTTCTGATACATTGCAAATGTATCTATAATTTTTGATGTTCCATGCTTGGTTTTATCCACTTTCTTGTGTTTTGTTCCAACTTTGGAGTACTTTTCATATGATTTCTTGGACTAACCTATTAACAAGAGCCACAGTGCCAGCTGCATGTTTTCTGCTGTTTTTGGTTCCAAGAAAGTCAGAAAAAGAATATTCTCGGAATTGGACGGGACAAAAGCCAAAGTGCCTATTTTTCCGGATGTCATCAAGTGCCAGAATATGAGACGGAGAGGGGCCAGAGGGCGGCCACACCACCTGGCTGCGCGGCCAGGCTTGGCCCGCGCTAGGGGTGGTGTGGCCAGCCCAGGCACCCCTCGGCCTCCCCTTCCGACTATAAGATGCCCTCGGGACGTAAACCCTAAGTACCCGATCAAAAATCCACGAAAGAGTTTGTAGCCGCCGTCATCTCCATCCCTAGATCGGGAGGGATCTGAAGCTCTTCCTGGCACCCTGCCGGAGAGGGGAATTCACCCTGGAGGCCTTCTTCATCACCATGCAAGCCTCCGGTGTGATGCGTGAGTAGTTCATCCTTGGACTACGGATCCATGTAGTAGCTAGATGGCTGGTTCTCCTCCTTTGTGCTTTCATGTCTAGATCTTGTGAGCTCCGTTCATGATCAAGATCATCTATTTGTAATTCTGCATGTTGTGTTTGCGGGGATCCGATGGATATTGAGATGCTATTTCAGATTGATTATTGATTCTATCATGTCTTTGTTATTTGAGATCTTGCATGCTTTCCGTTGTTAGTAGCTATCTTGGCCAAGTAGATGCTAGCAACTCCAAGAGTTAGTATTTATGCTCGATAGTGGGTTCATGCCTCTAGTAATCTGGGGAAGTGACAGAAATCTCTAAGGTACTAGATGTGTTGTTGCTACTAGGGAGAAAACAACAATCCTTTGTTCATAGAACAATCATATTTTTTACTTTACACGCAGTTCGTAAAGCAATAATCTGTTGCTTGCAACTTAATACTAGAGGGGGTTCGGATGATAACCTGAAGGTGGATTATTTGTCATAGATGCAGTTGGATGGCGGTCTATGTATAATGTTGTAATGCCCAATCAAGTCTCAGAGGAGTCAAGATGATTAGTATATGCATGTATTGCTTTCTCGGTGTTTGTCAATTGCCCCGCTGTAATTTGTTCACCCAGCATGTTATCTATTTAAGGAGAGCCACCTCTAGTGAACTATGGATCCCGGTCCTTTTCTTTACATACAATCTACAATTGTTTACTGCTTTGTGTTTACTTTCTGCAAATTTTTACTTCTTTCCATTCGATACGTTTAATCCTTTGTTTTCAGCAAAACACGGTGAGATTGACAACCTCATCGCAAGTTGGGGACAAAGTTCTGTGGTTGTGTTGTGTAGGTCTCCACGTTGCTACTAGAACCGGTAGTGTGCCCTGCCAAAGCTCAGCTAGTAACACATTTGAGGTGTTTCCTTGCTCCTACTGGTTCGATTAAATCTTGGCTTCATAACTAAGGGAAACTTGCTGATGTGCTCATCATACCTTCCTCTTGGGGTTCCCAACGAGCTCTACATCAACACCGCCTTCAAGCACTTTTCTCGGCGCCGTGCATTGAGCCATCAAGCGATTTTCTGGCGGCGCCGTTGCCGGGGAGTCAAGGACATCTTCACAAGAGGAGTCCCTCATAACCAATCTCTTTACTTTGTTGTTTTTGTTTTGCTTAGTTTCTTTTTGCCTTGTTTGCTTGTTTTCTTTATTCAAAAACACACAAAAATTAGTTTTACTTGTTTGCTTTCTTATTTGAAAACCCAAAAAAATGACTACCCTTGAAAATACTAAGTTGTGTGACTTCACTAGCACCAACAACAATGATTTTATGAGCACACCTATTGCTCCACCTGTGCCTGAAGATACTTTCTTCGAGATAAAACCTTCTTTGCTTAATCTTGTTATGAGAGAACAATTTTCTGGTATTGGTAATGAAGATGCTGCTTCCCATCTAAATAACTTTGTTGAACTTTGTGAGATGCAAAAGCATAGGGATATAGATGGTGATATTATTAAGCTGAAATTGTTTCCTTTCTCTTTGAGAGGAAAAGCTAAAGAATGGTTGAATTCCTTAACTAGGAATAGTATTGATTCTTGGACTAAGTGCAAAGATGCTTTCACTGGATAATACTATCCTCCTGCTAAGATTATATCCATGAGAAGTGAAATAATGAAGTTTAAACAACTTGATAATGAGCATGTTGCTCAAGCTTGGGAAAGAACGAAATCTTTGGTAAAGAATTGTCCCACTCATGGACTGACTGCTTGGATGATCATCCAAACTTTTTATGTAGGATTGAACTATTCTTCAAGGAACCTATTAGATTCTGCTGCTGGAGGAACCTTTATGACCATCACTTTGGGTGCTGCAACAAAACTTCTGGACTATATGATGGTTAATTATTCTAAATGGCATACTGAGAGAGCTCCACAAGGTAAGAAGGTAAATTCTATTGAGGAAACCTCCTCCATCGGTGATAAGATTGATATTATTATATCTATGCTTGTTAATGGGAAAGCCCATATTGATCCAAATAATGTTCCTTTAGCCTCTTTGGTTGCTCAAGAAGAGCAAGTTGATGTGAATTTCATAAGAAATAACAATTTTGGTAATAATGCTTATTGGAACAATTTTGGTAACAACAATTATAAGCCATATCCTCCCAACAATGGTAATGCTTATCGAAATTCTTACAACAATAATAAGAGTGCTCCCTTTGAACTTGAAGTTATGCTTAAAGAGTTTATTAGTAAACAAACTGCTTTCAATAAAACTATTGAGGAAAAACTCTCTAATGCTAAAAGAAATATAGCATCTTTAGCTGAAGCTCAAACTACTTTGAATAAAATGGCTGCTAAACCTGAAACTAATGATAATCCCTTTGAAGCTACCAATGCCATACAAGTAAGAATTGATGAAAATGTTAGACTATTAGCTGAATTACATGCTAAGTGGGAAAGAGAAGATGAAATTGCTAGAAACATTAGTGTTTCTACTATCACCACCACTAGTATTGAGGCTAGTAATAGTTCTACTACTTTAGATGATAAAGTTGATTTTGATCTTTATGGTTGCAACATCTCTAAAGTTATTAAGTTTCTACAAAAGCTTGCTAAAAGTCCTAATGCTAGTGCTATGAACATGGCCTTTACAAAACACATTACTGATGCTCTCATAAAGATTAAAGAAGAAAAGGTGAAACATAAAGCTTATATTCCTATAAAACAAGAGGATGGTTGGGAACCCATCATTAATGTGAAAGTGAATGACTTTGATTTCAAAGCGTTATGTGATCTTGATATTAGTGTTTCTATTATGCCTAGAAGGATTTATGATATGCTTGATTTGCCTCCTCTTGAAGATTGTTATTTAAATGTCCCACTTGATGATAATGTTAAAAAGAAACTCATGGGGAGTCTTAATGATGTTCTTATTATGGTTAACGATTCCTATGTCCCCGTTGATTTCTATGTTTTGGATGTTGAATACAATGCTTCTTGTCCTATTACTTTGGAAAGACCTTTTCTTGGAACTGTTGGTGCCATCATTGATATGAAAAAAGGCAACATTAAATATCAACTCCCACTTAAGAAAGGTATAGAACACTTCCCTAAAAAGAGAGAAAATATTTCTTTTGCTTCTCCTATGAAAACAAAATTTGGTCTTAATGCTTCTTCATTTGAGAATACTTGATCCTTTCTCTTGCTTCTTATGCCTAACTTAAAGGCGTTAAAGAAAAGTACTTATTGGGAGATAACCCAAAAGTTTTAGATGAGTATTGGAAGTTATTACCTCAGTAATAACCTCTCCTTATCCTTTTTATTTGCTTTTTGTGCCAAGAGTAACCTCTAATGAGAGAGAAGTAATGATTGGGAAAGTTGCTGTCCCGAAACAGATTTTTGTGCTTCACTGTAAACATTCGTGAGGGAGATCTGTATGTCGGATTGAGCTGCAATGTTTTGTTCTTCTGAGCCAGGTTGTTATCTAAATTTCGTTAGTTCAACACTTTTTTATTTGAGCAACAGAAGGTCTTCAAAAAAATTCGTCTTTACCTGCTGGTCTGTTTTGACAGATTTCTGCCATTTTCTGTATTTGCATCTTGTTGGTTCCTTCTTGAGTTCTTTTGGGGAATTGAGCTTTTTGAGGGAAGTGCTACAGTATCTAGTGTTCTAATGGAAGTTTATCTGGTGTTAGAACTGGACCTTAAGACTTATTTATCTTAAGTGCACTAATGTTGCTAATGAGATTGTGTGAAGTTTTGTATGAAGGAAAAATTTCAGGTGTATGGAAGGAATGAGTAATGAGATGAAGGATGGACTAAATCTCAAGCTTGGGGATGACACGCGTGTCACCACAAGAAATATCCAATAAGTACAAGCGTCAAATATTGGGGATGCCCAAGGCATCCCCTTCTTCATCAATAAAAATCCCAGGTTTCTTCCAAACGCTTCATTTTTATTGTTTCATGCACAGTTGTGTTTTTCTTGGACCGTCTGCTTTTTCGTTTTCGTTTTGGTTTTTCGTTTGCTTTTGTTTGCTTAGTTTTCTGAATAAATTGGTTGGATCCCCTCTTTCATACGTTGGTTTGCAAATAGTTTGGTTTGGTTTGGAAAAGAGTCGGAAAAATCATGCTTTTGTGGTAAAAGAGCTTGTTTTATGTTGTGGCCTATGCTTTGTCATGCCATGCTTGATATTGTTCTGGATTTATGCTTAGTATTCTTTGCTGTAGCATGACTTGTTATAAACAATTGAGATTCCTTAATGTGCCTTGAATGAATCATGCGTTGTTTTAGCATATTAAAGCATAGTATAGTGGTATTCTCCTTTGATGCTTTATTTGGGTTGACTTGGCCCATGCTCACACCATGTTATGACTATCACAAGTCACCATAGCCTTTATGATCCTTTAGTTTTCAACTTGTAGTATCACTTTATGCTTTGATCAATGATGTTTTGTCGCTCTGCATGATTATGGCCATTATTGCTCTCTTAGTTTGTCGCTCCTAGTCTTTTGCTAGCCTCCACAACAAAGTATGAGTTCCACTCATGCATCCAACTCCCTAAACCAAGTTATTCCAAAGAGTCCACCATATCTACCTACTAGCTTATGCTATTCCAAGTATATTCATGCTTTTGTTTACCTTCCAAATTAAACTTGTTATGAGAAAACTAGTGATTAAAGCTCTCACGAACTTGATGGCACACTTTACTTTACTTGCCTCTAATAAACTTGAACCATTGGGTCCTTCTTTGTTGCGTATATGCTTGCTCTTTATAAGTTGAAATTAGCAGAACCATGTTTCATGGGAACGCTTTCAACATTGCACTTGTACTTTGTACCCCGTTGATATCATGTTCTTTTGCTTACAGATCCCGGCGGTGTGAAATAAAAGTGGAACTTGTAAGATCATGGAGTTTGTATGTGTGTTAGAGAAACGCCTGGGCCGCTAGCCTAAGCCATGCCTAATCATGGTGGAAACTTGCAGCATCATCATAATGAGCACTCTATGAAGCATCCTCAATAAAAACCTATGCAACTAGCAAATAAAAAGATCGCTGAGATGCTCATTGTCTGCTTGCCTTGCCATTTTGATTATGGGAAAGCTCCCGTATCATGTGCAAGGGGTACCCTGTTGGCGGTTCTTAATGATACACATGTACTTACAATGACAAGAGCTTACTCGTGACTGAAGTTGAGTAGCATGAGGATCGGTCTTCGTAAGTAAGGGGCATGAGATTTCGGTTTATAACTTGTCAAGCATATCCTCTTAGTTGTGTCACTTTAACCTTAATCACTTCAAGATGCTTATGATAGGGGCAATGAGAGCTGAAAGCTATAAGTACCATAATTTTTGGAAGATCTTTATGAGACTTGAATCCCTACTTCCTTTTACAAAGGCTTTTCTTCCACCATTATATTGAGTCTCCACCTTCTATCTTTATGCACCTACTTTGAGAGCATAGTGGCCATTCTTAGTTCTATGTGCATTGTCCCAAGACTAGTTGATTGATGCATACTTTGATATTGCTTGTTTTAAACTATTGTATCTAGTCACTCTTATGAACTTTGAAGGTGTCCTATGCATTTATATTTGTTACTCTATTGAGGGACAAGCTGAATACTATTATGCCATGTTTTCTTTATGTGAAACAAACAAACGTCTTGCAAAGCATTGTTATTCATGAATATTTTGTTTGTGCCTTTTCATGTTGCATCATAGTTTCTTTGCTTATTGCTAGAACTTTGTCTTTCATGTTATGATTGAAGTACTATGATCCTAGCTTTGAATGTTTTACAAATACTTTGATCAAGTCTTTGATGGTGCATGTCACCTCAAAAATTATTCTTTCTTTTTGTCACTTACCTACTCGAGGACGAGCAGGAGTTAAGCTTGGGGATGTTGATACATTGCAAATGTATCTATAATTTTTGATGTTCCATGCTTGGTTTTAACCACTTTCTTGTGTTTTGTTCCAACTTTGGAGTACTTTTCATATGATTTCTTGGACTAACCTATTAACAAGAGCCACAGTGCCAGCTGCCTGTTTTCTGCTGTTTTTGGTTCCAAGAAAGTCAGAAAATGAATATTCTCGGAATTGGACGGGACAAAAGCCAAAGTGCCTATTTTTCCAGATGTCATCAAGTGCCAGAATACGAGACGGAGAGGGGCCAGAGGGCGGCCACACCACCTGGCCACGCGGCCAGGCCTGGTCCACGCCAGGGGGTGGTGTGGCCAGCCTAGGCAGCCCCTCGGCCTCCCCTTCCGACTATAAGATGCCCTCGGGACGTAAACCCTAAGTACCTGATCAAAAATCCATGAAAGAGTATGTAGCCGCCGTCATCTCCATCCCTAGATTGGGAGGGATCTGAAGCTCTTCCCGGCACCCTGCCGGAGAGGGGAATTCACCCTGGAGGCCTTCTTCATCACCATGCAAGCCTCCGTGTGATGCGTGAGTAGTTCATCCTTGGACTACAGATCTATGTAGTAGCTAGATGGCTGGTTCTCCTCCTTTGTGCTTTCATGTCTAGATCTTGTGAGCTCCGTTCATGATCAAGATCATCTATTTGTAATTCTTCATGTTGTGTTTGCGGGTATCCGATGGATATTGAGATGCTCTTTCATATTGATTATTGATTCTATCATGTCTTTGTTATTTGAGATCTTGCATGCTTTCCGTTGTTAGTAGCTATCTTGGCCAAGTAGATGCTAGCAACTCCAAGAGTTAGTATTTATGCTCGATAGTGGGTTCATGCCTCTGGTAATCTGGGGAAGTGACAGAAATCTCTAAGGTACTAGATGTGTTGTTGCTACTAGGGAGAAAACAACAATCCTTTATTCATAGAACAATCATATTGTTTACTTTACATGCAGTTCGTAAAGCAATAATCTGTTGCTTGCAACTTAATACTGGAGGGGGTTCGGATGATATCCTGAAGGTGGATTATTAGTCATAGATGCAGTTGGATGGCGGTCTATGTATAATGTTGTAATGCCCAATCAAGTATCAAAGGAGTCAAGATGATTAGTATATGCATGTATTGCTTTCTCGATGTTTGTCAATTGCCCCGTTGTAATTTGTTCACCCAGCATGTCATATATTTAAGGAGAGCCACCTCTAGTGAACTATGGATCCTGGTCCTTTTCTTTACATACAATCTACAATTTTTTACTGCTTTGTGTTTACTTTCTGCAAACTTTTACTTCTTTCCATTCTATACGTTTAATCCTTTGGTTTCCGCAAAACACGGTGAGATTGACAACCTCATCGCAAGTTGGGGAAAAGTTCTGTGGTTGTGTTGTGCAGGTCTCCACGTTGCTACTAGCACCGGTAGTGCGCCCTGCCAAAGCTCAGCTAGTATCACCTTTGAGGTGTTTCCTTGCTCCTACTGGTTCGATTAAACCTTGGTTTCATAACTGAGGGAAACTTGCTGCTGTGCTCATCATACCTTCTTCTTAGGGTTCCCAACGAGCTCTACATCAACACCGCCTTCAAGCACTTTTCTGGGCGCCGTGCATTGAGCCATCAGGTTCCTAGTGATAACACGAACCCTATCAGCCACATCTCCCCCGATCATCACGGCCATCAATGTGGGTTCAAGGGTGGACGCTAAACGTCGGTCACATCATTCATGCGACTCGTGCTTAATCTTTCGACCATCCGTGTTTCAAGGCCATCTCTGTACATGCTAGGCTCGCCAACTCAACCTTAGTGTATTCGCTATGCAACATTGCTTACACCCACTATATGCGAACGTGGATATGTCTGACACCCGATCATCATGGCTTGCCTCATACCGAAGAACTTTCTTGGTGGTGCACACTAAGGGGGAACACAATCATTGGTAATTTTAACAGGGATCATCTTATTAGGATACCGTCGAGTATCTAATACTAGCACACAATAAGATATACAAACAATAACATTGAATGTAAATGCGATGTGATATGGTCCTTCACATCGTGATCTCCATCCGTTGTCACGGGTTCCGGCGCCGTAGACACTAGGGTACCAGTGTCATTCCGGCGTGGTAGTACGTCACCTCCATGACTATCTACTACTACGTAAGAAAAGGTAATCACTTTACCTTTGCCACAACCATATCACAAAGCAACGCCCCCTGTAAAACAAAGTTAGACGCCTCTACTTTATCTTTGAATGTTTACGTGGCTGAATGGGCTTTCGCACAAGAACCGTTCTTACCTACAAACTTTCAGCACAACGCTGATCAAGTAGTTGTCTCTACTACACCCATTTCGAGGCCCTCCATTGTAAATGACATACCAAATAATGCAAGAGAGACAGACATCCCCCTAAGCCACTTTATACGATGCAAGACGTATGTCAAGCATGGACCAGTCTCGCGAATGAACGCGTAAACTCGGTTGGGGGCCGCTTCATCAAGCATTAGTGCGGTATACACAAGTACACGTGGGAGGGTAACAACTAAAAGATCAATGCCCACACGCTACATCTCGTGTGTTCTACCCATACTAGCATTACTACGCATAGATCTAGCTCTGATACCACTGTAGGGGTTCCGCGTATGAAAACAATAATTTTTACCCTACGCCCCTGAACCCCTGATGCTGCTAGGACCTATCTATTAGTAATACAGTAACGGGAGGGGATTTTCGTGAACTTACCCTTGAAGACCGAAAAGCGTTGTCAACGCTCAGGTGAGTGTGGTTGATGTAGACGAGCCGAAGCCGACCTCAAAGTCGTGATGAAGTCCTTGCGCTCCTGAGGCTCCAACGACTTGAGTGCCTTAAGTGCGACACCTCACGGGGAGTTACACACGTACGGTGCCTCACGATGACTCCCACTTCCCCGATCCATCAGCAGTTGCGGAAGTAGAGCTCCCGGATCCGAATCCCATAGCGCAACGGTGCTCCGCGGTGAAGAAGTCTCTCGTTCGCGCAGTCCAGACTTGGGACCACGGTCACGGGAGAGAGAGAGAATAGCAACTGGAGGTCCTCCCAAAAGTGAGAAGACCTTTATTCATTATTGTGTGTATTTATTTGGCCCAATACCCTCACTATATATAGGGGAAGGGGAGGTACTACCTCCCTCAAAGTCCCGGGGTGGGACTAAAGGAGAGGAGGGGGAGGAGTGCCACCACCGGCCACCCCCATGGGCCCCATGTGGGGGGGGAGGGGGTGGCCCACTAGGGCACCAGCCACCCCCTTGGCCCCTTCTCCCTCTCTCGTTTCCCTAATGGGCCCTCTCCCTTCGAAAATTGGCCCATTAAGCCTTTGACCATTTAAATTGATTTTCTCTTTGTTAAATAATTATGAATAAATGATTAAATCAATATTTAACATTCATTCGCATATTATTCAACCCTTGTGTTCGCATATTATTCAACCCTCGTGGCTATGGAACACCTTCCACCTCCACTCCGGACATCCTCCGGACTTACCGAAACCCTTCTGGTTTTCTTTCTACTATTCTTCGGCGATTCTTCCGATCCTATAAACACTCTCTAAGCATCATCAAGCCCTTAAGATTGATACCCCACAGTTCGGGAACACTCCAGACATGGTCGGGACACTCCCGCACCAATGATCGATAGAGGGACCTGGATGGCCATGTGACCCCTGTGTGTTCCATGAAGATCTTTTGTCGTTTGAACCGGGACAGTCGTGTCTTATTCCCTTTGTCTCTCGATACATGCATTGCCCGAGATCTGATCAATGACATCACCATGTCGTGTTCAATCTCGTTACTGAGCAACGCTACTTGACTCGTTCCGACAAGTGATATCCCCGTGATCAAATCACACGTTGTGCAGCTATTGCATATAACTTCTCCGAGTGGGCCCTTGAGTATCTTCCCGTCACATGGACGGACAAATCCTGCTCTTGACATATATTGCCTCTACGGTTTCCTCCGAGTACCTGAACACACCTTTATAACCATTTTATTCCCAAGTAGCGCTTGATGCTATCTAAGCACTCTCGAGAGATAGTGATTGATATAGCTTCACGGCCTAAGGAATAGTCTACGAGGATCCATTTCTAATCATCGTAACTTGAACTTCGTGACATGATCAGGTCATGATGTTTAGGTTGGGTATTGGTTCATCATATCATTCTCAGAATGAGATGACTCCATTTCCAACTGGCATAAATGCCACATGATCAGGTAACATGATCATCTATTGACCAATGAACCAGCGATTAGAGTTTCACTGGGAACCCCTGGTTGTTTATATATCACACGTGTATTGATGTTTCCACTCAATATAGTTATAGCATGATATAAAACTTAATCATAAACTATATGAAATATGATAATAGTCCTTATTACTATTTGTCTCTAGGGCATATTTCCAACAGGGAGACCGGGTTTAGGATAGATAGTCGTACTAGGGGCTCTCGAGTGGATGACTCGTTCGTATATTTCGAAGAGATCTCAAACCTTTATATACATAGCATCATCTTTCTTGGTTGTTTCTTGGTTATTATCCATGTGAGGATCTAGAGCTTGTGGTTATCATCATAACAAGCTCTAGTTCATCAAAAACGGATTTCCCTTGAATGTCTTATTGTGTTTTTGATCTTGCAGTTTTTTTGGCTCCACACCTTGGGAGGTATCTCACATATATATTCATTGTATTTTCTCCCTTGGTGATACACAATATTTCACTTTTTGTTGGATTTTACACGTCGTTATCTTTCCAACAAAATTGGTTTCATCTCGTTTGGAGTTCGGATGCAAAAGTTGTGGCAGTTTTGGTTCTAGAGTTTTTGCATGATCGGTAGTTCCGGTGGGCCACCGGTAGTACCGCTAGGGCATTTTGCCGCCGGTAGTACCGATGTTAATTCCGGCCCAAATTTTGATATGTTTTCGGTTCAGTACCTTCTCTGTATTGATGAGTTCTATTTGTCGGATGTTCGATCGGTATTTCAGGCGGTAGTACCGACCCCGCCGGAAGTTCCGATGGACAAGCGGTACTACCCTCCATACTTGTTTTTGTGTTCGTTTGCATCGCCGTTTTTGGACCGTTGGCTGAGTGCCACCGTTAGTAACGGCCACCCACCGGTACTACCGGTCGTGCGCAAAACTGTGAGTAATAGGCAGATCGGGGAGCCCTTTAAAAGGATCTCCCCTTTCCCCTTCAGGCCTCACTTGTTCTTCTTGGTTTTGTCCTTCTCTCTCTCCTCGATTGTTGACCTGGAAGAGCTTGCCCTCTCCCCTCCCCCTCCTGTGATTCTTACATCTTTTTGAGGGATTTGAGAGAGGAGATCTAGATCTACAACCCCCACCAAATCAAATCTCTTCTTTGTGAAGGAATCCTTGGGATCTAAATCTTGGAGAGTTTTGTGTTCTCCTCTTGTGTTGTTCCTCTCTTATTCCCCCAATAGCTTTTGTAGCTTTGGTGGAATTTGAGTGTGAAGGACTTGCCTCTTGCTTTGGTGCATAGGTTTGAGTTCTTCTCGGAGATTCGACGAGTTCAAGGCCGTGGGCTTGTTTTTTTTGGGTTCTTTGAACCCTAGACGGTTGTGTGGAGTTGTGGTGTGTTCTTGGGGCCTCCAATTGAGTTGTGGAGATTCCCCAAGCTTGTTGGTCTATTGTGGCATTGTGGAGCCTTTGTGGCGTTTCTTGGGAGCCCTCCAATTAAGTTGTGGAGTTTGCCCCAAGCCTTGTACGAGTTCGGTAACCGCCCTCAAGTGTCCCATAGTGGAACGTGAGTAGGCCTTTATGGCGATCTCATGGGAGAATAGGGTGAGCCTTTTGTGGCGTCGGTGAGTTACGTGCCTTCGCATCTTGGAATGAGTCCTTGTGTGGCGTTGGGTGAGCATCGAGCCACCACACCTCGAGGTGAGCCACTTGTGGCGTTCGAAGTACATTGCGCCCCCACACCTCTCCAACGGAGACGTAGCTTCTTTGTAAGTGAACTTCGGGAAACAAATCATCGTCTCCGTGTCCATCGACTATCTCTAAACCGAGCCCTTTACTTATGAAATTTACATTATGATAGCCATCGTGCTTGAACTATCTCCTTGTTGCTTGTCTTGCTTAGCATAGGTTGTTGGTGCACTTAGTGAACCTAGTGAATATAGGTTTTAGCTTGATAATTTAAACATTAAGTTTATTCCGCATTTATTAGAGCCTAAACCGTAATAAGTTTAGAACGCCTATTCACCCCCTGTAGGCGACGTCCATTTCCTTTTCAGCTGAATCCTGGTAAATCAGCAAAATACGTCCACCCCCGGCTCACCTTTCTCCGGCTTCCACTGTTGTAATTTTAGTCGGCCCAAAACGGGTGTTAACAGCATCAATTCTATGCATCCGAGTCTAGGAATGAGTTTGGACTTAATATTCAAAGTACTGTGGAATTAAGGCATAATCCAATCCACGGGAATTAGGTAACCCCATTTGAAAAAATCCTAAGGATAAAATTATATAAAATCCGAGGAAAATCCTACAATTCAAAGAGATCCTAAATATATGACATAGAGCATCTCTAACACCACCCCTATGGTTCGGCAACATCGACGGACACACTCTATTGGCAACGCCGTCACATGTAGTCGGCATATTGGGGGTGACCAGCTCCAGCTGTGACCACCAATCGGGCCTCCCAATAGATACTTGTCAATTTTCTTTGCAAATACAACCATATTGCATAGTATTAAAACCATTAGTTCACTTTTTTTTTGACTTAGCATGAGCTTTTGCGTCACAACCATACTTTTTTTTGAGTTCCCATGAGCTTTTGTGACATTACTAGAGCTGAATTTTTGCTCAAGAATTGACAAAAGTTAACGGTTTTGTTTCATGGGACATGTTAGCTAATCAAGGAGGGGAAGGGATCATAAGATTAAAATATTTTAGTGACTCTTTATTAGTAGATGTAATCTTTGAAACAGGCTTTCACCCCTCTTTATAAATAAAGTACATCCATACAAAGTTCACATGATACAGCCACCAAAATGAAAAGGCCGAGAGGCAACAACACAAACACACCCAAACCGAGAGAGCAAAGCTCTCAAAACGAAAATGCCAAGCGAAAGCGAACAACAATAGGTACTCAATGGCTCGACGAAGTGGAGTGTCGGCTAACCGCCTCCAGCAGATGTCAAAGAAGTACGTCCAGCCTCTCCTTGTCTTTCTGTCTACATATAACATGTGTAGATTAGCAAATTATTCACAAGTGACATAGTTACTTTGTAAATTAACACACATGTAGGAAATCAAAATCAAGAACGAGAGGCAACACATTTTAGTGAAAAACCCTTGCAAACAACACGGTGTACAACGATGATATTCACTATATTAAGAAAGTAATTCTAAGGCAAGAAGTGCCGAAGCTAACATTAAAACTATACGACCTTTTGAGCCAAACTACTTGCTAAAAACATCTTATATTGTGGGGCAGGGGAAATTATTTATTTGATAGATATACTACACATGTGAACTAGGCATAGGTATTCAACATTTTCTAAATATATAGGTGTACACCTGTACTCCCATGTCACTACGTCAACCAGGAACACAAGGGATCCGTTGCGGTTTAGTAAAAGGTAGTCACACGGTGCTCGAAGAGGCGAAACATGTATTCTGAAAATGTGCAATAATCCATAAAATATCGACATCTCTTGTTTTAAAAATATGGTTCACATATCTACAACTAGAATAATCTCCAAATTTAGATGAATTTAGTACTTATAGCAGGTGCGCTTCATTCGTGAACTTCCGGCAACCAACACACGGCTCCACTATCTTGACATGATAGCGTCCCGTCGGCATGAGCCGTTATCTAGAAGAAGAAAGGACTTGGCGACTAAAGCCCGTGCTGAAACTGTTGCTTCTGTTTCTGAATCCGCGTTTTAAATTTGGATTTGGAATTTTTATGACAAGGGAATTTAGACTGGAATTTGGATTTGGATCGCTGAAAAAAGGTAAGCAGCAGCGAGAAAGCAGTGAAGGGTGCCAGTGGCAGAACATCGGTATTAGAAGCAAAATTGGCCAGACAAATACTCACGAGGCGCGAGCTAAAAAACAACGACAGAAAAGGCGCTTAATGACAGACAGCTAGCTGGTTTTGTAACATAGACGCCATTTCACCTTTTGTCGGAGCAACAAAAAAAACGGATGGAAGAAGACAGCAGAAAACGAGATCACTTGACTTGCTCGACCCACGCTAACGTAGAAAAACATACACCAGCAAACAGACGCACCGGCCAGAAAGTACAAAACCGAGACGTGCCTCACTTCCATCCTCTTACTAGAGATTCGCCGTTCGTCCCAGCGCCTATTTTTTGTCTGAACGGCGAAAATTCATGCAGTCATGTTCTTAGGACGTCGGTTCGTGTTCTTAGGACGTCGGTTTCGTCCAGATTTACCCAAAATTGGTCCGGCGTTCCCAGACCGAACCCGAGGCGCCAGGAACGACCTGGGAACGCCAGATGAAGAGAAAACGAGGGTGGGCCAGCCCTGTCGGCGAGTGGAGGACGGGTTCCCGCCCTTTTCTTCTTTCTCTCCCGTCTTCCCTCCACAATCCCTCCACATCTCCCGCCAGTTCACCGAGCTCCCGCCACCATGCCGCCCAAAGCTTTCGCCAAACCCCGATCCGCCGCCGCGAACCAAAAGAGAAAAAGGTGGGGAAGCCGAGAGCGCTCGCGCCGAAACCTCAAGGCATGAGCGGCCCCGACTGGTTGGCCCTATCCACGAAGAGAAAGTTCGCTACGAACGGTCGTAGGGACAGAAAGGCAAGGGCCAAGCAGGCGCAGGAGCTCGCCGAAGCTCATGCGATGAGGGAATCGGCGGCCGAGGCTCAGGCGATGAGGGACACGGCATTGTCGTCGTCGCGTGCGTAGTACGGTGGCGTTTGGGGGAGCCAGCCAAGCGGCGCGTCGTCTGCCGGATACTCGCCGGTCGGATTCTCGCCGATCTCGCCGACGATGTTCCAGGAGAACCAGGCAAATCTGCGGCAGAGGTACTCCTTCGCCCCAGAGTTCGACGGCGGATTCAACCCGAACACCATCTTCCCCTGCCCCGCACCACGCCCTCCTTCGGTGTTCAGCGTCGACATCAACGCCCCCTACTCCTCTTTGTCGTACGTCGCTTCCTCGATGGCGCGCCGTGGTCCTCTGCCTTTCTCCGGAAGCTCGTCGCATGGCGAGTCCGACGCGCATAACATTTTCGGCGGAATGTCGAATGAAGCCTACATGCAGGGCATGATCGCGGAAGGTTCGGTGGCCGCTGCGGCCAGCAATGCCGACTTCTTCACCCAAGAACAGTCCCGGGCCGACGCTGAGCATGGTATCGAGTCCCAGGATTTCGCCGAGCAGACCTAGACCGATGAGGAAGAGGAAGGCGTTGACCTGGCTCCGGCGAAGGGCAAAGGCAAAGGCAAGAAGAAGACGGGCACCTCGGTGACGGAGCCCCGGATCAAGTGGACGCCGACTAAGGACCTTTGCCTCGCCGACGCCTGGAAATCGGTGAGCACGGATCCCATCACTGGCGCCAACCAAAATTCGGACAACTACTGGAAGCGTGTGAAGCTAGCGTTCGACGAACGCAACCTTTGTGACCCGAAGTACAACAAAACCCACATGGAGCGTGGCGAGAAAGCCATGAACAACCACTGGGGACTCATCCAACATGCGTGCAACAAGTGACACAGTCTTCTCAAGGAGAACGAGCGCACACCCGTCAGCGACGAGAGCATGGATGCCAAGGTACTACGCCGAACACTAGCCCAAGGTACTTATGCATGTCTATCCTGACACACTTTGCCTTGCCTTTGTAGCTCCTCCGCGTACTCGGCATGTACCGGGCTGACACCGGGACAAAGTTCAAGTTCTATCACGTGTTCCCTTCGATTGAGAAATGCCAAAAATGGACGGATACTCGGCTGACACTCGACAAGACGAAGGACGGCGTGTACAACCCGGCGGCCCCTCCACCTGCTGCCGGCGAAGGAAGACCAGAGCTCGGCCAGAAGAAGGCGAAGATGCTCAAAGCCACCGGACCACCCGCCGAGCGCCTCCAGGAATCCATCGAGAGGTGCATCGCCAACACGAAGGCCCATACCAAGAAGAGGGAGGAGAAGACCGAGCAGAGACGGGCGCAGCTGCTACAGAACCAAGACCGCAAGCTCGATCTCCTCAAAGCGAACTTCGCCGCCAAGAAGAGGAACACCGATCTGCATTTTCTCATGGACGGTGAAGACACCTCGGCGATGAGCTTGCCGGTCAAGGCCTGATATATGGCACGTCGCAAGGACATCCTCGAGGAGGACAACGCCGAGAGCGTGCCGAGCTCTGCGCCGATCACCACCACCGCCGTGCCCTCGCCGAGCTCCGCTTCCACCTCCTCATACCAGTCGACCGGCCATGGCACTGACGAACCCATCCCTGTCGCACCAAACACGCCAGAGGAGATCACCCCCGCCGACGACTGATCGCTGACCAATTTTATCTTGTTCTGTAATAATTTGACGGCCGAACATTTTTGGGCGTACTTCTGTCGAGCACCCTACGGCCGAGACTTCGCCGGCGGGGAACGAGTAAATTCGAAAATATCGCCGTTTTTGTTTCGTCTAGGAACTGGAACACGAGTGAAAAATCGGCTATTCTCAGGCTAAAACCTTTCTCCGTCCGACGCTATTTGGATCCGATTTTTGGTCTAGGAACGGCCAACGAGTGGAGATGCTCTAAACGGCGATCGTGTCTGTCCGGAGACAGGTTGTGCATTCCGTGGCTCGTTTTTAAGGATAACGATTAACAAAAGAATGAAAGTTAAGCCGCGGACAGAAGATCAGACGTGCCTCATCACGTACGGTCGCTGTCGCCGCCGGCCGCAAGTTTCAAAGCTGCACGGTCCCGTATACTAGTAGTACCTTCCGAAGCGCAGGTGACCCGATCGACTGGTTAGGCGCGTCCGCGCGTGCCAACGATCGATAAGCTAATTAAGGGCATGGTTGGTAAGATAGTGTTATTTTATACATGCCACATCGTTTGATATGATAACAAAATATGAAATACAATAGTTTTTTATTATTATACAAGGGCACGTACAAAATATGAAATACAATAGTAAATATGGGTGAGACATATGGTTGGTAAGAGATGATCTCTTAGCCAAGAGAAGACAGACACTGTTTCTCTCTACTCCAACTCAGCAATCATCCTATGTGCATTGCTAAGATAGAACCATTGTACGTGCCCTTGCTCCTCCCCGTGCTTTGCGGTGGAGTAACAGTTATGCAGAAGTGTTTTTATTTCGGTAGTACGCCGCAAGTTCGGACGGATAACATCGTGGTATCTACTCTGTTGAAGCTCTAAAAATCACCGTCACCTGTCTGTTCTAAAATATAAGATGTTTTAACTTTTCTGAAACGAGCACACACAAACTTAAAGTTACAGTACGGGGAAAACTTTGGACAGCAACCATGCATAGCAATTTGCTAGTTGACTTGATTCCAACTAATGATTACATATCACAATCTCATAGCATAATTGGTATTGAATCACATCTCCATTTCCATTTAGTATTGTCACTCGGTATGATTTACCAGCAGCTCAATACTGACATCTTATGAGATGAGACATGTAAATCCCATGCAAAGTAGTTAGTAGGGAAAGATCACGCCTTCTCAAATCCTACAAACAAGACAACCTTGAGATGATATCTAGTGCATGGAATATTGTTATGCAACCGGTGCACATGTGATTAAAAATACACTACAAAGATGTGTCAAAGAAGAAGTGCAAAATGGCACGTAGACACAACATGTGTATCTGCCATGGCGCGAAATTGCGTGTCCAAATTTTACCTATAACGAGAGGTACAATAGAAGGAAAAAAAATCAAATTAGGCAGGGAACCATAGTTACTTCAAATTGGACCATGGATTTGGCCCAATAACATGATGGGTGCTGAAATTGTTGCTTTTGCTTCTGAAACGGTGCTTTGAATCTGGATTTGGATTTTTGTGACAAGGGAAATTGCAAGAGGAAAAAAAGTTTCGCGTTTCAAAGAAAGAAAACATGAACCCACGACAAAGAAAAAAAATGGTTTGGATCGCCGGAAAAGGCAAGGAAAATGATAGGTCTTCCAAGGGATCGAACGAAACGATCCACGGGTCGCTTCGTAACGCGCGTCTGCACTGGGCCCACCAGTTGCTTCCTCCCGTTCTTTCACACAGTCAACGCAACGGAGCCGCCGAGGATGTTGTAGGTCGCGCTGCCGCGCGCTCGCTTCCCCTGCTTGTGCGCCGCCCACTTACAGGTCGCGTCGCCGCGCGCTCGCGTCCCCTGCTTGCGTGCCGCCCACTTACAGGTCGCGCCGCCGACGTCGTCCACCGCCACGCCCCCCAGCGGCTCTTCGCCAGCGTCGAGGACGACACTCTCTTCGTTCAGCAGGCCATGGCCCTCCTCGGTCCAAGCTCCACCGCCAGATGAGGGCCACCGGAGCTTGCACCTGCAGCCGTCGAACAAGATCTTCGGTCGCGATTGTGCCTCCAAATCTGCAACTGGCGACGAGAGGCTCTAGTAAGGCGTTGGGCGTTGCTACCACCAGCGACGAGCGGCTCCATCCTCGGCGACGGGCAGCGCTACCACCCGCGAGGGCGGATGCTACAATCTCGTCGGCGAATTTTGCTACACCGCACGATGCTACATAGGAAGGACGGCGATGCTACTAGAAGTGGTCATAATTGCTACAGATGAAGGGTCACAATGCTACCGACCAATAAATGGTTTTTGAGATTTTGCTACAGGGGCGATTCTAAAATAGTAGTAATTTTTTGTTCTATGTTTTTCTAAAATAGCACAAAGTATTTGCTACGATATTTTCGACGAAAGTCCACAGCAAAGTTGGTTTTGCTACGGCAGGCACCGGCGTTTTCTCTGGTAGGTAGTTCTTTTTGCTACATTATCATTTTTTGCTACCACTATTTTGCAGTTTTCCTACAATAGCGCAACTTTTTTGCTACACGGTCTCCGGTGAGGTCTACCGGCGAGTCTCCGTCGAGGTCGGATATGCTACGTTAGCCCAACTTTCTTGCTACACGGTCGCCGGCGAGGTCTCCGGCGAAATCTCCGGCGAGATCCAGTCTGTTTTTCTATTTCTGGACCAAACAGTTTTCTGCTACATGTAGCAAAATCAGGACTATCTGTAGCAAAGACGGAATTTTGAGGCTTTTTGACACGTGTCAGCAGGGGTAACCGGTGGATTTTGGGGAATTATCCTGGGGGACGCGTAGTAAGCAGCCAGAAATTAGCGAAGGGTGAGTGGTAGAGAAAGTACTGGCCTAAATAAAACAAGGGAAAAAGCGGTTAATGACATACACTTAGCTGGTTTTCACCTTGGTCCCAAGAAAGGAAAAAAGACGGATGGAAGAAGACAGAAAACGAGATCACGACTTACTCGACCCACACTGGCAACTGGCGACGCCCGCGGGAACAAGAGAGTACAAAACCGAGGCGTGCCTCACTTGCATCCGCTTACTAGAGATTTGACGTCCGCTAAACGGCGAGCGTGTCTGTTCAGAGACCGGTTGTGCATTCCGTGGCTCGTTTAAGGATAACGATTAACAAAAGAAGGGAAATTAAGCCGCGGGCAGAAGAACAAACATGCCTCGTCACGTACGGTCGCTGTCGCCGCCGGCCGCAAGTTTCAAACCTTCACGGGTCCCGTATACTAGTACCTTCCGAAGCACAGGTGACCCGATCGACTGGTGAGATGCTAATTAATTGCTTTGTAGTGGAGTAAAAGTTATGCGGGCGCAAGTGTTGTCATTTCGGTCGTCCGCTGCAAGCTCGGACGGATGGCGGTGGATGGGCAACCTGACAGTGATCTCCATGGAAAAGAGACGGGACATACATAGCGTGACCGGGCCCGGTAAAGGCTGCCATGTCTGGGCTGCTACATCGTCACGCATGCCTCACACGAATTTAGATTTTCTAATCGTCACAAGGAGCTCATGCCTTTGAACAATGGTGGCGGCTGTTTTTTGACTTTCTTCCCAGAGGGGGAAAAGCGAGGGAAGGGGGAGCAGAAAGCAGGGCCACGCTAGGCCGAGAGACGGAGGGAGTGAGTGGGCCCCGCGGTGGCAGAGTACCTAGGCGCGTACTGTCGCTCTGCTCTGCTGGCTCGGCGCAGCGCATGCTTCTTCCAGCAAAGCAGACAAACGCCAGGCGAAACCAGACCAAGCTGGTCGCTCCGCCTGACCTGACACCCCCTGCCTTTCCCTCTCTCCCTCTACAAATCCCTCGCCTCCTTCCTCCTCCCTCTCTCCCTCTCCCCACAGATTTCTCTTCCGTCGTCTTTGTCGCCTCCACGCGCGCCACAGCTCGATACATCCGGTTCCAGCAGCTGTGTCGGGCATGGCCGAGGAGACGAAGAAGGAGACGGCCGCCGCTGCGGCCGCGGCCGCCGAGGTGGTCGTGACGGAGGAGGCGGAGAAGAAGGTGGAGGTGGAGGAGAAGGCCGTGGAGACGGTGGAGAAGGCAGTGGAGGCGGAGGAGAAGGTTGACGAGGCGGCTGCGACTGCGGAGGAGGAGGAGGAGAAGACGATGGAGGAGGCGGTGGCCGAGGCCGGGGCGGACGAGGCGGCGGTCATCGAGGGAAGCACCGCCTCCTTTAAGGAGGAGAGCAACCTCGTCTCGGACCTCGCCGACCCCGAGCAGAACGCGCTCGCCCAGCTCAAGGAGCTCGTCGCGGCTGCGCTCGCCGCCGGGGAGTTCGACCTGCCGCCGCCGCCTCTGGCGACTCCGGCTGCCGACGAGGCCAAGGCTGAGGAGCCAGCCAAGACGGAGGAGCCGAAGACTGAGGGAGAGGAGCCCAAGGCCGAGGTGGCGGCCGAGAGCGAGCCCAAGGCCGAGGTTCCCGCCCCGGAGGAGCCCAAGACGGACGCCCCGGCCCAGGAAGAGCCCAAGGCCGAGGAGCCTGCCAAGGAGGAGCCCAAGACGGAGGCGCCGGCTGCTGCCGTGGCTGCCGCCGAGGAGCCCAAGGCTGAGGTCGCGGCCGAGGAGGCCAAGCCGGCCGAGCCGGAGCCCGAGGAGAAGACCGTCGTGGTCACCGAGGAGGAAGCCACAAAGACCGTGGAGGCCATCGAGGAGACCGTCGTCCCCGCCGCAGCCGAGGCGGACGCTGCCGCTCCGGCCGCCGAGGCCGAGCCGAAGGAGGAGCTGATCTGGGGCGTGCCACTCGCGGGCGACGACGAGCGCACGGACACGGTGCTCCTCAAGTTCCTCCGCGCGCGTGAGTTCAAGGTTAAGGAGGCCATGGCGATGCTCAAGGCGGCGGTGCTGTGGCGGAAGAGCTTCGGCATCGACGCGCTCCTCGACGCTGACCTCGGCGTGCCGGAGCTAGAGAACGTGGTCTTCTATCGTGGCGCCGACCGCGAGGGACACCCCGTCTGCTACAACGTGTACAGCGAGTTCCAGGACAAGGACCTCTACGAGAAGGCCTTCGGCGACGACGAGAAGCGGGAGCGGTTCCTCAAGTGGCGCATCCAGCTCCTCGAGCGCGGCATCCGGGAGCAGCTGGATTTCTCGTCCAGCGGCATCTGCTCCATGGTGCAGGTCACCGACCTCAAGAACTCGCCACCCATGCTCGGCAAGCACCGCGCCGTCACCCGCCAGGCGCTCGCTCTGCTCCAGGACAACTACCCTGAATTCATCGCCAAGAAGGTAAACATCTTGTGTTTCTTATAGCACTTTTTCTGAGTAATATAACTAGATATGGTGGATTGGTGGTGCAAATAAGCTGGGACAGTGGCATCATTTTACTTCTAGTTTTTCTTTCTCTTTGTCCGAGTTATGTTACTTGCTATATTGAAAATGGTATCTGCTGGTTCAGAAACTGCAGTGGCTTCGATATATGATCAACTGAACTGACTCAATTGGGATTAATTTGCTTTGGATCATCAACCATATGCAGGTGTTCATCAATGTGCCATGGTGGTATCTTGCGGCGAACAAAATGATGAGTCCGTTCCTCACACAACGCACCAAGAGCAAGTTCACGTTTTGCAGCCCAGCCAAGACAGCAGAGACTCTTTTCAGGTTCGCACACGATTATCTCTAGACGTCTTCCTTTTCTTGTTTTGTAGCCATACTATTTGCTTGAGCACTTTCTTAGCAATGTTCGATACTTTCTTACTCTGCTCTTACCTGTTTTTTTGCCTTTCACTAATATGATGCAGATACATCGCGCCGGAGCAGGTCCCTGTCCAATTTGGTGGCCTCTTCAAAGAGGATGATACTGAGTTCTCAACTTCTGATGTTGTGACTGAGCTCACCGTCAAGCCTTCTTCCAAAGAAACCATTGAGATTCCTGCTACTGAGGTTGATCCTTGTTCTCCTATCTTCAAATTTATGTACATTACTATAGTAGAATAAACACTCACATTTGCCTCTGTAATGTGGCTATCGTTGCAGAACTCCACGGTCGTGTGGGAGCTCCGTGTGCTTGGATGGGAGGTGAGCTACGGCGTGGAGTTCACCCCCGACGCAGAGGGCGGCTACACGGTCATCGTGCAGAAGACGAGGAAGGTGCCCGCCAACGAGGAACCAATCATGAAGGGCAGCTTCAAAGTCAGCGAGGCCGGCAAGGTGGTGCTCACCATCAACAACCCGACGTCGAAGAAGAAGAAGCTGCTCTGTCGATTCAAGGTCAAGAGCTCCACCGAGTCTGCCTGAAGTTCCAGCTTGGGCTGGATCCACCGATACATTCACCTACCAGGTCCATACCGCCACCATTTGAACATGCGTCATGATAGAAGAGAACAAATAAGATCTTAGATGGCCGTTTTGTGTTTGGTTCTTTGATTTGTTGGGTTGCTGCTGTTTTTTGGAGGATCAGACTTGTGTATGTGTTTGCTTAAAAACCGAAGTGGTCTTGTTCTGTTCTGCTGAGATAGCTGGGATCAGAAGGTGGGGAAACTATGAGGTAGCGAAGAACTGTTGCTGATTTGTAAAAAATCTGTCTGTACATGGTATCCATATGGATTCTCTTTCATCGACATGTTATTTGTTATACTCCCTCCGATCCAAATTAATTGACTTGTATTTGTCTAAATTCGGATGTATCTGACATGTTTTAGTACTAGATCGGAGGGAGTAGTAGAAAATATGGATTCTCTTAAATTAATTTGGAAGGGAGTAGTAGAAAATATGGATTCTCTTAAATTAATTTGGATCGGAGGGAGTAGTAGAAAATATTCATGTTTTGTGGTCACTCACCCCATGTTACTCTCCATGTTCTTCTTCTCCTTCCGTGTTGGTCGTTGTTGTTGCCTGTTAAATATTGCTTTGCATATGGCAATGATCAGGGTCAAATTAAGTGTATGACATGGACTCGTCAGGGTCTCGGCCAATCTTTTGTTTATGTAAAATTCAAAGCGTCTCTTCGCTACCGATTGCCACGGCTGTAGTGGCTATCTGAATTCTGATCAACCTTGTGTCGGAGCCTCCAGTTTTTGTCTACAAGACTCTGCCACTCTCTTGTGTAATCCTGAACTGCTAGATTAGGCGAAACAGAATATTTCACATTCATTCGGACGAGAAGCATGCATGCTGACAGAAGAGAAGAGTGTGCAGGCCGAACCGAGTGTGCAGGCCGAACCAAAAGCAGGCATCTTTCAAGCGTTCATATCATATATGCTGCTAATGATGAGCATCAACCATGCTTGGGGTGGGTGGTACAGTTAGCAGAAAGCAAAAGACCAGGCCAAAAGGGGGCAAAGCCAGCGAGCTGTGGACAGATGGACAGTATTATTATGGAAGGCCAAAGGAAAAGAGAGAGAATGTGTGCGTAGTACCTTTGCTCTGCAACAACTTTCCTTTGACTACTGTACTACACAAGCAGGCCCATATAAAACCCAAAAGTTGAAACCGCAGCATTATGCAATGTCCAGCTTGGCCCTGATCCTCTCTACCTGTCTCTCTGCGTGCCCTCTGATCATTGGGTAATGGAGGCAGCTGATGTCCATCTGTTGTTACTGTGTGCTGCATTCACCTTCTATCCAATGGCCTTGGAGATGGAGGGCAGTGGGGAGGGGAGGCCCATTCAGTCGGGGTTTCCACTGTCAGGGAGAAAACATCATGATTGATTGCATGGAGAAGCGGCAGTGTCAGCTGTCATGCCGTGCTGTTCTTAGGCGTTGTTGGGTGTGTCTCCACTTACTTGCATCGATGCGGAATCCGCTCCTCCATCCATATGTCCTGGTCGGGAGATGCGGCTCTGGTCAGAATATTAGCCATGGGGTTATTTAGAGTCATCAGTCATGTAGCAGGCAGCAACACCATGATTGTAAACTTGAAATAGAGAACAACATGCGGCCAGTGGGGAGCAACCACGGTGGGTACGAGTCATGGTCTTGCAGACAGAGTTCTCTGTTCAGGGGGGCGCAATGACGCCTCATGGTCACCGTCTTGTAATTGGACGAGATGGATGCTCATGTGCAGCTGCTGTGCAGTGCATGGATGGATTGATGGGCCAGGGAGTTGCAAACCTGCTCGTCGGTCGGTGTTGCATCTTCAGTTTGGGACCAACCAGCTGATGATCAAAGACAGAGCTACAAGCCAATTCAGCATTCGTCAACTGAAGCTGCAGTTAGTCACTCTCTAGGTCCATTTCATGCAGGCACACCGTGGCATGAGACCTCGCCGTCGTGCCGGCTCTCGGTCAGGCGAGGAGGAGTTAGAGCTTCCTCACTCCTTGGACGTTTCCAGTCTGAAATCCGATACTTACAAGGATGTAACTTTCAGTCTGTGAATGGCCGTTTTCCCAATCACATTCCTAAGCGGCGTTCCCAGACGACCCAAAATCGGCGACACATTTTTAATTTTTTGGTTCCTGCCGGCGAAATCTTGTCCAAAAGTGTTCGAAAGAAGTACGCCCAAAATGTTTCGGCAAAAAATTATTACAAAACAGAAACGAAGATCGACGATCAGACGTCGATAGGGATGACCTCCTCCGGCGTGTCAGGTGCGACGGGGATGGGCTCCTCGATCAGTACAGGGGCAGCCGACGGATTGGAGTAGGTGGAGGCAAAGCTCGGCGAAGGGGTTGTGGCCGAAATGGTAGGCGCAGGTCTCGGCGTGCTGGCAGGGCCATCCTCGTCGAGAATGGCGGTGCGGCGCACCATGTACTAGGCTTTGACTTGGGGCTCATCGTCGAGGTGTCTTCGCCGCCCAAGAGAAACTGGAGGTCGTTGTTCCTCTTCTTTGCGGCGAAGTTCGCCCTAAGGTGGTCGAGCTTCCTGTCTTGGTTCTGCAGCAGCTGTGTCCACCTCTCCTCGGCCTTCTCCTCCCTCTTCACGGCGTGAGCCTTGGAATCGGCGATGCACTTCTCGATCGACGCATGGAGGCGTTCGGCGGGAGGTCCTATAGCTTTCAGCATCTTCGCCTTCTTCTGGCTGATTTCCGGCCTCCCTTCACCGGCAGCTGGGGGAAGTCTCCGGGTTGTACACGTCGTTCTTGTTCTTGTCCAGGCTCATGCGAGTGTCAACCTATTTCGGGCAGTTCTGAATCTTGTCGAACACATGGTAGAACTTGAACTCCGTGATGGTGTCGTCTCTTTACATGCCGAGCGCATGAGGAGCTGCATGGAGAAAACAAAATGTGCCAGGCTTGAACTCCGAGCGCACGGATTTAAGCTTAAAGTCGGTGACCTACCTTGTTGTCCATGCTTTCACTGTTGATTGGTGTGCACCCGATCTCTTCCATAATGTCGTGCCATTTGCTGCAAGCCTGCTGCACCAGTCCCCAGTGATTGGTCATGGCCTTCTCGCTGCACTCCATATAGATCTTGTTGATCTTAGGGTCCATGAGACTGCGCTCGTCGAACGTCAACTTCACACGCTTCTAGTAATTATCAGAGTTTTGGTTTGCACATGTGATGGGGTCCATGCTCACCAACATCCATGCCTCGGCGAGACAATGGTCCCCGAGCCTCATCCACTTGACGCGGGGCTCCGCCGTCTTCGCCTTCTTCTTGCCCTTGAAATTCGCCGCAGCCAAGGCGTCATCTTTGGCCTGCGTCTAGTCGACGGCGTCCTCGGCCTGTGTCTGGCCGGCTCCGTCCTCTTCGCCGAAGTCCTGGGACTCGAGGCCATGTTCGGCCGCGGTCTGTGACTGCTCTTCGCTGAAGAAGCCGGCCGCTGGGGAACCGGAGGCGATCAAGCCCGACATGAAGGCCTCGCCGGGCGTTCCGCCAAACAGGTTGTGGGCGTCCTCTTCGCCTGAGTGGCTGGGCGAGGAGTTGCCGGCGAAGGGAGGCCGTACGCCGAAGAGCTGGCGTAGGGAACGTTGAAGGCTGGAGGGCGAGGCACGGGGAGGGGAAGAGCACGTTCGGGTTAAACCCGTCGTCGAACTCGGGGGAGGACGAGAACCTCTGCCGCTGGTTCGCCTGGCTCTCCTAGAACATGGCGTGCGAGACCGGCGAGAACCCAGCCGGAGACCAGACACTCGGCTGGCTCCCCCAGTGGGCGGCGTACTGCGAGGCGGGCATCGGCGTCGGGCGGTACATTGGTGTTGGCGCCGTGCGTGAGGCGCGCTCCGATGCATCCTGCTTTTCCCTCATCGTCGCCCTCGCCATCTGATCCTTCCGGCTATATGTCTCGATCTTCTTCCACCGGCACTCCTTCGCCCACTCGGCCTCTGTCCAGCCTTCCGGCCTCGGCGCCGGCTCCCTCGGCTGCCAGGGATTCTTCTCCTTTGTGACGCCAATGACGGATCGGGGTTTCACGAAACCCTTAGGCGGCATGGTGGGCGGGAGCTCGGGGAACCGGTGGGAGATGTGGCGGGGTGTGGAGAAGAAAGACGGGAACTCGGCCTTGAGTCGCCGACAGGGCTGACCCACACGTATTTTCGCTGCGTCCGGTGTTCTCAGGCGGTTCCCAGCGCCCTGGGTTCGGCCTGGGAACGCCGGACGAAAGTTAGACAAAATCCGGACCAATTCGGCGTCCTGAGAACGCGAGTGGACGAAATTTCAGCGGCCGGATGTAGAGAACGTCCTCTTAGAAATGCGAGTGGAGATGCTCTTAGGCGCAGGAGGGGGCAATCGGTAGGAAAGTTAAGCCGCGTGGTCTCCATCGACCCATTTGTATGGTCGATGACTGAGATTGTGTGTTCGGACCGATCGCGATGAATGATGGCGTTCAAGGCGCGGCTTGCGTCGATCTCTCCGCGTTGGCGCAGGGGCCGGCCGGGGGGCTGGCGGTGGTTGATCTCGTTAGTGCATGAGAAATCGGGCACGTTTCTGTGGCGGTCCACTTTCCTCCT
The DNA here is from genome assembly GCA_910589775.1 of Avena eriantha. Lineage (NCBI taxonomy): Eukaryota > Viridiplantae > Streptophyta > Magnoliopsida > Poales > Poaceae > Avena > Avena eriantha. The sequence goes on from OU342740.1 coordinate 383,086,995, forward strand.
GCCCGACGTCCTTGGATTCTCCCAGACCCAGGTCCTCGTCCCGGCAGCCAGCAGGTGCTAGCTGCTGCCGTGCCGTGCGTTTGTCTTGTAGTTTCTTCATTGTTCATTTGCGCTCGACGAGGGCTGCACTTTGAGCCAGTGGTGATCTCAAGCTGTTCCAATGCTACACCCGTGGAGATTCGTAGAAAATTTTGAATACGTGAGGAGATAAACCGTACGACGCTGTACAGATACATGCAGGAAAAGCAGGTGCTCGTGCCACCTATCTTTTGCTCTTCCCTTTCTGTAGGTTTCTCCTTGTTTAAGAAATGCAACTGCTACAACTCACAGAACCGCACTCTCGAATTATTAAAAACTGGTACCACAGGTCAACAATTGTACCTACTAAGAGAATGTTATGGTTAAGCAAAACATCGCAGATCTATGCGGCTAGTTGGTATAGTGTCCTCATCAGTTTGTTGTGTTCAGTTGGACGCCTAGATACAGTGACGTCCAAACAAGTACCGCAGTACTGCAGTAGTAGTTAGCAGTCATGCCCAGCGGCTATTCCTGAGGAAGTCTGTCCACCGCTTTTGTCAACCATTTGATAAAGGGAGAGGAAAGAGAGGAGGGAATCACACAGCGGGGATGAAAGAGTAGGCGAAAAGGAAACTAATCAGAATGATTGGTAATGCTCGAAAGAAGAAAAAATGTACTACTACTAATAAAAGGTGATGTTTTGGAAACAGGAAAAGACACTACCTGCTTTTCTCTTTACCAAACGGCCGTTGCATGGATTACCGACAGAGGTCAGTCATCAAACTCCCTGTAGCTGTAGCTATGTTTGTCAACTCACTGAAATCCTGGCTGCAAAAAATGAGCTCCGTGTGATTCTAGCTTATGTTGAGTGAAAACCAGGAAGCTGCATTTTCCTCGAAGAAAGTAGTATATACTACTTCCTCCGTTTCAAAATATAAGTGTTTTAGCTTTGTGAATGGAGTGTATCTAGACTTCTTTTAGTGTCTAGGTTCATCTAGATTCGAAACGAACCTAGACACTAAAAGGAGGCTAGATACACTCCATTCACAAAGCTAAAACATCTTATATTTTGAAACGGAGGGAGTAGCAAAATATTACTCTGTATATTTTTTGTTTCTAGTGAAATCTTGAAGTATGCATATATAATATTCATTTACCAAATAACATGCAGGTCTCCTAAAATAATATATGCAAGGAACTGCAAGGGATATCAAACTTTTTTTTTTCTTTTGGCAAGGATGAGATGTAAAGCTGATATCTGTTTCTATTGCCTTACATAAAAAAGGGATCGCCTTGGGCTTAGAATTATTCTATAATTTAAGTTTGCTACAATGCAACGCTTCTGAGCCTACTTGCCGGCCTAGCTGCGCCAACGGCCGGTTGGAGCTGCAGTGGGCAAGCTTGAGACGAGGAAACAGAGGAAGCCGACGCAGGACGTCTGAGCCGGACGTGGTCGTTGCCGGAGGAGGGAGATGGCTTGAGATGTTCTAGGGCCAGCTGCCGGGAGTCATAGGGGAGATCGACTAGGTGGAAGTGGAGGATCTCGCGCAACAGCAAAATGGGCCCGTGGGGAAGGTATCCAAGGGCAGCTTGCCAGTGAAGGTAGGCGGCGGCCATCATCCTTCTATGCGTCTTGCACGCAATTTTCTGCAGTGGTTCCAGCTGGCCGCCCTCGCTCTTCCCTAGTTGTCGCCGACCCCTCTCGCTTCCCCTGAATCGTTTCGTCCCCTCTGTGTTCATTGTGTCTCTCTGCGCCTTCGTCCCTACCCGCTCAGATGAGGTGGGGCTAGGGCCCTGCGGACGCCAGGCTAATGGTCTCGAGGAGGTCGCAGCGGCGCATACATGTTGGACGGAGGCAGAGGCTAGGGGATGGTGGTGACGGGCACCTGGGTGTGCCGGCATGGAGGGCACGCCCATCAGCAATGTGCTCAATGCCCCTCCCGATGTCCTCTGTGGACATCATGTGTTCGCCGAGTAGAGTTCATGCTGACGGTGGTCTTTGCGTTTGCGCTCACTCGGTGGTTGTGATACTTTTTGTGGACTTTGATGCAGGTTGGTAGACAGGCGCCGCCGGCAACGAAAACTACATCCATAAGTTGTGATCTCTCTCTATCTATATATTGTAGGGGTTCGCGTATGCAAACAATAGAAATTTTACCCTACGGCCAGAACCCCAGTTGCCAGGACCTATCTATTAGTAATGCAGTAATGGGAGGGGCTTTTCACGAACTTGCCCTTGAAGACTGAAAAGCGTTGTCAACGCTCGGGAGAGCGTGGTTGATGTAGACAAACCGAAGCCGGCCTCAAGGTCATGTTGAAGTTCCGAAAGCTTTTGCGGCTCCAACGACTCCTAGTGCCCCAAGTGTTGCACCTCGTAGGGAGTTACACACATCCGGTGTCTGGCGATGACTCCCGCTTCCCCAATCCAGCAACAGTTGCGGAAGTAGAGCTACTGGATCCGAATCCCGCAGCACGACGGCGCTCCGCGGTGAAGAAGTCTCCTGTTCACGCGATCCGGACTTGGGACCACGTTCACAGGAGAGAGAGAGATAGAGAATCAATTGGAGGTCTCCCTAAAATAGAGAGAACCTTTTATTGATTATTGTGTATTTAATTTGTTAAAATACCTCTCTTTATAGGGAAAACCCCCCACAACTAACTAGCTTAGCCATGTGGGACTAAACAAGGGAGAGGGGAGAGGGAGGCATAGCCGGCGCCGTCCTGGTCCCAAGTGGGCCCCATGCGGGGTGCCTTGGCCCAGCCGGCCATCCCCCCTCCTTCCTTCGTTCGGTCTTTCCCTCATGGGCCCTTTTCCCTCTGGATTTGGCCCAATTAGGTATTTGACCCTTTTTAATTCTTTTTCTTTTATTGAATAAATATAATTGAATGATTAAATCAATATTCAACATTCACTTACATATTATTCAATCTCCATTGATGTGGAACTCATTCCCTCTCATTCCGGACATCCTCCGGACTTACTGAAACCCTTCCGGTTTTCTCTCTTCTCTTTTCTTTGGTGATTCTACCGATCTTAAAAACACTCTTTGAGTATCATCAAGCCCATTAAGCGTGATACCCCACAGTTCAGGAGCACTCCAGACATGGTCGTGACCCTCCCGCACTAATGATTAACAGAGGCACCTAGATGGCCATGTGTCCCCTGTGCATTCCACGAAATCTATCGTCGTTTGAACCATGAACGTCGTGTCATATTCCTTTTATCTCTCGATACTTGCATTGTCCAAGATCTGATCAATGACATCACCATGTCACGTTCAATCTTGTTACCAACAAATGCTACTTGACTCGTTCCGACAAGTGATATTCCTGTGATCAAATCACACACTGTGCAGCTATTGGATACAACTTCTCCGAGTGGGCCCTCGAGTATCTTTCCTTCACGCGGATGGACAAATCCTGCTCTTGATGCATATTGCCTCAACTGTTCCTCCGAATACTTGAACACACCTTTATAATCACCGTTTAACCGAGTGACGTTTGATGCTATCAAAGTACCCTTGGATGACAGTGATTGATATGGCCTCACGGTCTAATAAATAGTACACTAGGTCTATTCTAATCATCGTAAATTGAACTTTGTGACATGATCGGGTCACGATGCTTAGGTTGGGTATAGTTCATCATCTCATTCTCATAATGAGGTGACTCCATTTCCAACTGGCATAAATGCCACATGATCAGGAAACCTTGATCATCTATTGACCAATGAACCAGTGATTAGAGTTTCACCGGGAACTCCTGGTTATTTATATATCACACGTGTATTGATGTTTTCTTTCAATACAGTTATAGCATGATATAAAACTTAATCATAAACTTTATGAAATATGATAATAATCCTTATTACTATTTGTCTCTAGGGCATATTTCCAACAGTCTCCCACTTGCACTAGAGTACAAATAAACTAGCTGCATTTGTTCTTAATCATTGGCACCATATATCCCGGCACATTTGAACATGCTTGCTCATGGAAGAGGTTGAGTCTTGGGTCTGTACTTTCTAGTCCCAAATCCTTTGCAACTTACTAATGTCACCTTGATTGACATTAATACTTTATCATCACATGATAATATCTTTGTGTATGCATCGTAGTTATGGCAGTAGAATGAGGTCGGTTTCCAGGAGCCTAAAGTGACTTTAGATTAGCCACTTCGAGCTTTCTCATGGGCACTATGCCTTGGGACACACCTTCTACAAAAGACAAACTAGTCCTGCTATAACAGTATGCATCACTTTAGATGGTATCCCTATCTATTATTATAAATGTAACCATCGAAACACTAGTGCAACCTCTGTAACTTTTGATGTTTTATCACCTCGCTTCCTACTTGACTTTAGTCGGTATTATCGATATAGGAGTTTCCAATCTTCTAAGGTTAACATATTCCCTTATAATATAACCCTTCATGGTTTAAGATATGTCATCCTTTATGGATTTAGAAACATCTATACAATACTCTATTAGACAGTGCAGACAAAACTTAGCTCAGTGTTCTTTGATCCAATCTTAATCACTTTTCAAACGTTCCTTCTTGGATCATATATTATGTTAAGTTGTCATCAGGGTTTCCAGGATATAACCTATGTCTCTTTCTTTCCAACCATTGATGTTTAACTTAATCCTATTCCTAATTTGAGTGACCAAGGATCAGTCCTTAATCAATTCCTATTTTGGAACTCTTTTTAGAATCCATTTAGGTATAATATCATAATATATTTACTATCAACTTCTAATCTCTATAAATCATTATTTATCGGTACTTGCGCTTTTATTCTTAATGTGTCGTACACACTTAAGAATCAATATATAAGCTCCCACTCAAAATATATTCCCAACATATTTGAGTCTGAGTCTTATATTGCTCCCACTCAAAATATGTTCCCGACATATTTGAGTTCGAGGCTTATATTGCTCCCACTCAAAAATATGTCATTCACATATTGTTTTAGGAATACTTTCATAGCCCCCCACTCAATTTCATACAAATTTCATATCCTCTCGTTATTTTGAATGACTTCAAAATCCTTTGATCAATTATCAAACTTAGAGATTTATTATGAGACACTAGTATCTTACTAGTATTAAATCCACTAGACTTTTAACACTTCTAAATTAAATTCTTTTTAATTTTTCTAATACATTATTCATGAAAAATTGTGCCTTTTGTCATTCACCTTTTCCTTCATGACTTTGCAGTCTTTCCGAAAATTCAAGTAACCCTTTACTTGGTAGTATTCAACAATGAATTGCTCTAATATTAAGTGAATTTTGCCTCTAGGATTTTTCATAATTTTAGTTTACCATTATTTTCCTTTGTAGTTCGTAGTTCTGTCATATTCCAGTAATATGACAAGTGATCTTCAAATGTTTCTATACCAGATATAGGGTACATTTTGAATCCTACTTCCTGTAGTGAAAACATTAGCGGGGAAAACACAATGATCATTATCATTGATTCTTTCCTCTATGAAGAGAATCATCTAGGAACGCTTTCTGTTGCGCTTCTCAACACTCTGATGCAGGGTTTTGAATCCTCGTCATTTTTTTCACTATCTTCCATAAGCTCCTTATTCGAGAACATAAACTTTCTCAAAAAGCACCAAAATTCAAGCAACACTAGTTTTGCCTTTCTTTTGGTTCTAGCCATGGCTTTTGTATTCAATTTTTTTAATTAATACTCTATAAGGACTTATGTGCTATTGTTTTGGTGATATCGAATAACCCCAAAACTTTTATGATGATCCATACAAGATATGGTGCTGATCTCATGAATCTAGATGGTTCACTATATATACTAATTGAGTGCTAACTATTTCTAACTAATGGTCTTTACACTTACACTACAAAGATTTATTCGGTGCCATCTATTCACCCACTTGATATCAAATATCACATTGTGATGCTTTGCATTTTGACATTTCAAACGCATTGCATTTCACAATTTCTTATGCCAATCTTATAATGTCGAATTTTATTACTATTGATCAAATCGTAGTAATTAAATTCTCTTTTATCTTTAATACCCTTGGATGATGAAATACTTTAATCATATTAAATAGTTTCATACTCTTGTTTCCTTTGGTAAATCTCTTTACAAAATTCAAGCAATCATATAACACCATTTTGTTGAAATACAATACATCGAATATGCATTCACTTTCAACAATTCATCAAACACTTTGTATTCATGCAATACACGGTGTTTAAGTTATCTTTTCCTAATTTGGGAATGATTCATATGTGACAAGAAATCAAATGTATTTCACATATTATCAACATAACTTTGAATTTACAATGGTTTCATTCAAAATGAATATATCACTAAGTTGGGTATTTTCAAGACATTTTCAATATTTTACAAATGTTCATGCATTATTAATTAGTTTCAACAACAAGGATAATTCATACATAATCGAACAAGATATGAACACAAATAGAAATCATTCATAAAAGTAGAAAAGCTGTTTGTTTCAAACTTATATGAATAACCGTCTCACGAAGTGTGAGACACACTAAAGAAGTTCGCATTCCATCGATTATAAAAATCATCCTAAAATGATAAACTAAGTGATAATTGTCGAGGGAGAGTGTCGTTGGCCATCATCATCATGCTCGCCATCAACACGCAACATCACCTCCTCTCCAGCAAGTAGCTCTCATGCAGAAGGACCTGTTTTCACCAAAACAGAATAAGTATCAAATACTTTAACACTTCAATATGTGTTTACAAGATTATAACATTTCTAAAACTGTATATCAAATATATACCTTACATTGATGACCTCTCCAACAACGAGTTCAACCTTCACATTCCTGAAATGTGATATGAACTCGTGGAAATCTTGTGTTTCCGCATCGCCTCTCATAATGAAAGTCATGACATGTGCTTGGTAGCTTGGTGGCAGCGACCGTAGCAACACGTTGAAAGATAGCTCGCAAACCAGTTGTCCAGGAAGTATGCAAGCCTCATGTACGCATCATGTATACGCACCAAGTGGTCGTCAAGCCAAGAATTCTCCTCCATCTTTAAGGAAATCTCCCATGAGATCATGCTCCCATATGTGCACTTGTTCCACGAAATATGATCTAAGATGTGCCATAACTATTCGAGGGTTAATGCTACCCATAATCGGCCATAGCTCATCAACCATTCCGAAGCGCATCATCACTGATATGAAGATGGACATCGCACGATGGCAGCAGCGGTAATCCCGTTGCTCTGGGGTCTCATCAAAATAGGGCTGCTCCAAATCCATCTCGTAGAGTATGTAGTCGACCACGTCATTCTTGATAAGGAGAACATGGAGACTCACAACCCACATAGAAAAGTTTGATCCGTTTAGTTTGATCTTTTCTCCTTCTAACCAATCTCAACAGAGAAGGTAACATCGGGGAGAACCATTTTCTACATTTATAGTTGCAAAAGGAATTTAGACTAAGTTTATAATTATATGAGCTAAGATAATAACTCCTCTAAAATCTCCTATCCCCAGAAGGGTTCTAGTTATTACACGATCTCTATTCACTACACCACCTCCGATCGTCATGGCCAGCGATATAGTTGCAAAGGTGGACGCCTAAACATCAATCACATCATTCATGCGACTCGTGCTCGATCTTTCGACCATCTGTGTTCCGAGGCCATGTCTATACATGCTAGGCTCGCGAACTCAACCTTAGTGTATTCGTTGTGCAACATGGTTACACACACTGTATGCGAACCTAGATATGTCTGACACCCGATCAGCACGGCCTGCCTCATACCAAAGAACTTTCTTGGTGGTGCACACTAAGGGAGAACACTTTTATTGGTATTTTAATTAGGGATCATCTTATTAGGCTACCATCGAGTATCTAATACTAGCACACAATAAGATATACAAACAATAAACATTGAATGTAAGAGCAATGTGATATGGTCCTTGTCGCAGTGATCTCCATCCCGCGCCTCCGGATTCCGGCGCCATGGTTCCGGCCCATAGGCACCAGGGTACCGATGCCTTCCGGTGTGGTAGTCTGTCACCTCCGTGACCGTCCACTACTACTTAGCAACATAAAGTAAATTTACTTTACCTTTGCCACGACCATATCACATCACAACGCCCCCTACAAAACAAAGTTAGATGCCTCTACTTTATTTTTACATGTTTTACATGGTTGATTGGGTTTTCGCACAAGAACCGTTCTTACCTATAAACTTTTAACACAACGCTGATTAAGTAGTTGTCTATATTACACCCCTTTCGGGGCACTCCGTTGCAAATGACATACCAACTAATGCAAGAGAGACAGACACCCCCAAAGCCGATTTATACGGTACAAGCCGTATGTCAAGCGTGAACCAGTCTCGCGAATGAACGCGTAAAGTCGGTTAGGGGCCGCTTCATCAAGAATTGCTGCGGTATACACAAGTACACGTAGGAGGGTAACAACCAAACGATCAACGCCCACACGCTACATCTCGTGTGTTATACCCGTACTAGCCATACTACACATTGATTTAGCTCTGATATCAGAACTTACCCTTGAAGACCGAAAAGCGTTGTCAACACTCGGGAGAGCGTGGTTGATGTAGACGAACCGAAGCTGACCTCAAGGTCGTGTTGAAGTCCCGGAAGCTTCTGCGGCTCCAACGACTCCTAGTTCCCCAAGTGTTGCACCTCGCAGGGAGTTACACACATCCGGTGCCTGACGACGACTCCTGCTTCCCCGATCCAGCAACATTTGCAGAAGTAGAGCTCCTAGATCCGAATCCCGCGGCGTGATGGCGCTCCATGGTGAAGAAGTTTCCTGCTCACGCGATCCAGACTTGGGACCACGGTCACAGGAGAGAGAGAGAATCAATTAGAGGTCTTCCCAAAATACAGGGAACCTTTAATTGATTATTGTGTATTTAATTTGTCAAAATACCTCTCTTTATATAGGGGGAAAACGCCCCTATAGCTAACTAGCTTAACCATGTAGGACTAAACTAGGGAGAGGGGAGAGGGGGGTATAGCCACCGCCGGCCTAGGCCCAAGTGGGCCCCACGTGGGGTGCCTTGGCTCAACCGGCCATCCCCTCCTCCTTTGTCCCTTCGGTCTTTCCCGCATGGGCCCTTTTCCCTCCAGATTTGGCCCAATTAGGTATTTGACCCTTTTTAATTCTTCTTCTTTTATTGAATAAATATAATTGAATAATTAAATCAATATTCAACATTCACTTACATATTATTCAATCCCTATTGATGTGGAACTCATTCCCTCTCATTTCAGACAGCCTCCGGACTTACCGAAACCCTTCCGGTTTTCTCTCTTCTCTTTTTTCGGTGATTCTACCGATCCTAAAATCACTCTCTGGGCATCATCAAGCCCTTAAGCATGATACCTCACAGTTCAGGAACACTCCAGATATGGTCGGGACCCTCCCGCACTAATGATCAACAGAGGGACCTGGATGGCCATGTGACCCCTGTGCATTCCACGAAATCTTTCGTCGTTTGAACCATGAACGTCGTGTTATATTCCTTTTGTCTCTCGATACTTGCATCGTCCGAGATCTGATAAATGACATCACCATGTTGTGTTCAATCTCATTACCGACAAATGCTACTTGACTCGTTCTGACAAGTGATATCCCCATGATCAAATCACACGTTGCGCAACTATTGGATACAACTTCTCCGAGTGGGCCCCCGAGTATCTTTTTGTCATGCGGATGGACAAATACCGCTCTTGACACATATTTCCTCAACTGTTCCTGCGAATACCTGAACACACCTTTATGATCACCGTTTAACCAAGTCATATTTGATGCTATCAAAGTACCCTCAGGTGACAGTGATTGATATGGCCTCACAGTCTAAGAAATAGTACACTAGGTCTATTCTAATCATCGTAACTTGAACTTCATGACATGATCGGGTCATGATGCTTAGGTTGGGTATAGTTCATTATCTCATTCTCATAATGAGGTGACTCTATTTCCAACTAGCATAAATGCCAAATGATCAAGAAACCTTGATCATCAGCTGACCAATGAACCAGTGACTAGAGTTTCAGCGGAAACTCCTGGTTGTTTATATATCACACGTGTATTGACGTTTCCTTTCAATATAGTTATATCATGATATAAAACTTAATCATAAACTTTATAAAATATGATAATAATCTTTATTACTATTTGTCTCTAGGGATATTTCCAACATATATTTCATATATATCTATGGTCTTAAAGCTTTCTTACGATTTACTTATCCTTACATGAAACTGAATGTGGAGGTAGCCCAATATAATGGCTGTGTTTTGCACGAGAATTCAAGTTCTAGCAAGTAATATATGGTCTCTTCTTTTTCCAAGTTCGTTACATATTTATTTTACCTTAGAGCTTTTTGAATGCAGAGTAAGAGAGCTCACCGGATATACAGACAAATGAGGATGTTGTCTCATCTAGGCAAGAAGATTTGTAGGAGAATTCGCTGGCATAATATGGCAATTAACTGGTGTAGCCGAGGTGATTCCTGGTATAAGTGACACTACCTTCTACATGTGCATTTTGGTCTAGGTTAGTAAGAACTAACCGATACAATTTCACCAAATATTTCTTGAATCTAAGATGGCCAGACTATCAAAGGTATCTCTGACCTTGCGATGATTAGGCTTGATTTTTTGGTAGAAATCGTTCTAGGGTTGATACATTCAAAAATGATGGGCATTGTTGCTCTCACACGAGAGTTTTTCTAGATGTGGTGAAGGATTTATCAGATTATATGGAACTGAACTGGTTACTTCTACTATTTGACATTGGCATTGTAATCTAGGTTGGTCTCTATGTCAAGATCATAAAAAGCATTTAAAGCCATTCCTCAGTTCCTACCACTTTTTTTGTTACATATGTTTATTTCCTTCGAGTGTGCTTGGTGCAACTATTGGTTTTTAGATTATTGTTGATGTAGGTAGAATGTCATAACATATGTAGATTTTGCGAGTGTAAAGTTGAAGAACCTGAATTATTATTTGTATGCCATTCATAAATTTTTTTAGAGGTATGACATTTGTAACTGGTTGGCCGTTAGTTACATATAAATATTTGTATAGCAGAGTTCCTACTATTATTTAATAATATTAATAAACATTCTATTGCATCAGATTAAGTGAGAAATAACAGTTGCATGGACATCTCCTTTTGAGTCATTGTAGCCATTGCTAGATGCCCAAGCTTTTAGCTCTTGCTATTACTTTGGTATGCAACAAAATCTACCCGTAGCTTTTCAACAAGAATGTGATGGGTACAATATGAAGCACCACTTCACGTGGTCTAGGAAGAAAATTTCAAATAATATATTTTTCCTGTTGTATAACATTAGATTGAAAAAAGTATATATAACCCCCACAAGCATTCAATTTGAACAGAGAATCCCCACAACTAAAATTTGGCACAAATAATCCCCTTAAGTTCAACTGGACAGAGAGCCCTTGGGACGAGTTGAGGCTGTTTGACTAGTGGTTTTGCTGACGTGGCTGTTTGACGGCGCCACACGGGCTCATACCCAATAACCCATGCGGCCTGCGTTGCTGCTACCTGGTTCGACCAAACCAGTTCTTCTCCACCCGTGCGTAGACTGCTCCGTTCACCTCCGCGGCAATTTCTCTGCTAAACGGCGGCGACGCGACTATGATAGACGATCAACGCATGTGCTTCTGATTTGAGTGCAGCGCGACCACCAGGTCAGTTTCCCAAACCCTAGCTCTGCAGCTTACTTTGTGTTGCCCAACTTTCCAATCCTCCTAAGGCACTTTGTGTAGGGTTTTAAGGTTTATTTGGCGGTTGTGTAGTGATTCCATGATTTTATCTGTTTATGGTGTCCTTTGTAGATTATATTGGTAATTCTAGCATGTAAGGTTATGATTACTTCGATTTTACATGAATTCCAGTAGATACTGTTAGTGTCAAGGAGGGGTTTTTGAAAATTCAGTATTTGTGATGTATACACAATGCCAAGTATTTTTCTGTAGGAGAAACCATAAATCGTCTAGACTATTTTTCTGTTTGATTTCAATTTCGTGGAGAATTCATATGGAATAAGAAGAAATTTGAGTACATCGGTGGCAAGCAAGGAATGTCAGCAGTGTAATACTCCAAGCTTTCTTTGCCTGAACTGAAGAATCACATTGCCGACCATGTCGGTTGCTTAGATGATGCTCTGCAGTGCACACAACTATGCTGGAAGTTTCCTGAAGGTGATCATAGAGGTACATTGATAGAGCTCGAGGACAAGGTTTCAGTGATATCAATGGCCAGGAACTTCATAGATGTTGGTGTAATTGATTTATATACAAGGATGCCTTCTGTAGCAACCGATTTAGAGCATGGAAATGTAACAGTCATAGACATTACAACTAGAGACACAGAAATTGACAAATGCAATAACGCAACTTATCAACGTGAGTTGCTGAAACTTTCAGTAAAGAACATGTTCAAAATTCCTGTTAAATCACTATTCTATCTTGTCATTTTGTTCATCTTCTCTTCATTCTAATGTACTAAATTGTATCTACCAAAGTGCAGCCTATTTGCTGTCAACACGCTAGCACATCTTTTTGCATTATAGGTGCATTTTTAGTTCTCAAGTATCATGCGTTCCTGCAATATCAGTCGGCTCTGAAGCCGGAAGCCCCAACATATTTGCAGTTCGGGTATCAACACTACTCCCACACCTTTTCTGGAGTGCAGGCACAGTTTATTTCTCGAGCATCATGCACTCCTGCAGTGTCAGCTAACACTTCTAACTGAAAGGTCCAAATTATCTACAATTCAGCCTAATACTCATGCAGGCATCTAACATGATTGAAGTGTAAGGTGTTTCTTCAATTCTTACTTAAAGCGGTAGATATGTGTGGATTTGTTTCTCTATGTACTTGTATGTAGTGTACTCTTTGTTTTTGTTTTCAACTTCGGCTTCAAAAAAAGGTTCAATGTATGTATTGGTGTACATTGCCTCAGATCGTAAATGGGGCATGTCTTTTTATGTACTGGTGCTTCAGAGAGGAAATAAATTCTTCCTGCCAGGAATTGTTGGCGTACTGATCAGATCGTGGTCTACTCTGATTGTTTGGTGTACTGAGTGTCAGAATCGCACAAAGAGGAGAATTTTTCAGCTGCGCGCTGCTGTCTAACCGTTAACACGCCTACCTGGCGCTTGACAGCCGCCATGTCAGCAAAATCACTCTTCAAAACAACCTAAACCGGTGCCGAGGGCTGTTTTTCTAGTTTAGTTAACTTAGGTCTTGTTTTGCAGGCCGATATTGGCAGGTTTTATAGAGTATTTATCGGGTCAGCCTAAGATACCCGATAATTCTCATTATACTGTTTTGTAGACGGGGATTAGACAGTCTCTGCCCCAAATGTCCCTGCTGAAACCCTCAAATAGGCCCGTAGGTCAAAATGCGACCCTTCCCTCGCTTTTTGGAATCTCTCGCTGACACGCATCGTGGATCTCTGAGGCACACCCAATACCTCCAGCGGCGTTTTTGAGTGTCGGGAATTCAAAGGGCAAGGGAGAGATTTTGAGAGGATTGGGTGGGGGAGTGGATTCACCCAATCCCGGTGGATATTATCTCACTGATCCCCTAAAAACACTACAACAAAACAAGACCTTAAGGGGATTATGTAAGCCGATTTTTAGTTGTGGGATTCTCTGTTCCAACTTCCAAACTAAATACTTGTGGGGGTTATGTATACTTTTTATACACTAGCAGTGCATACCACCGAGCCCTTGCCGAAGCTTCCGACGACGACCAGCCTCAACACCACCGGGGACTTTGTCACTTGGGGTGCAGTGGCGGGAACAGATCGCGTCGGAGACGAAGGGCCTCCAGAAAGGCACAAAGGGCGGGAGGTCGAGGAACACCTTGGGCTTAATATTGGAAAATAGATATGATGCTTTCTATTTCGTTGCTCTATTTTCTCTCGCAAAACTTGAAACATGAGATCCTTTTCTCTTGCGAAATGTGATGCATGAAAGAAAAATATTAGTCGGTATGTAACGCTGATGTATACGTATTCTCTGCTTAACTTCTAGGATGTTAAGCCATTTGAGAAATTTTCTTTATTGCTTTTTAAGCATATGTGAGGTTCGAATCATTGTCCAAACTAATTAATACTACTCGCTCAGTTCAACAATATAAGACATTTTAGCAAGATGTTTTAGCTTTCTAAAAATGCGGTGGTAGTACTATATATCTTTAGGTATATCACATACATTATTCCATTGTGAAGGCTATATTTCTTATGTAGTTCTACAATAGAGAGTGGATAAATGGTTCCCGAGCTACATGGAGCTCTTTATTTTGAAAAATCAAAAAATTATATTTAAAATTATCAAAAAATTCTGAAGAAAATTCTGAAGATAGTCATTAATATATACTACAAGTGTGCGTAAGTCCCACTATGATTCCACCGCACAAAGTCAAAGCGTAATGTTGGTGGCGCAACAAAGCGCCCATATCCACCTAGTTTCTACAACAGGCGAACAAGGCCCTGGGCTATGGAAATGTCAGCTGTGAAGTCATCGCCCACTCGCCGGGTCGGAGTTCACAAGGGAAGAGGCTCCAAAATCGAAGCCCACAAACTTGCTCGCTACGCTCCCTTCAACCATTTGAGCGAAATTTAGCAAAAAGAAGAAAAATGCATAGACCAACCTCATTTTTTTCTTTCGCTTGTCCGCCGGGTAATCCGCGACCTCCTATACTAGGCTTCAGACGTCCATTGGGGGCACGACGTCTGAAGGCATTCCTAGGTGGGCGGTCCAATTTGGCCGGTCTTTTTTTCTACTTCTTTTTCTATTTTTCTACGAGTTTCAAAATATTTGATGAAATGAAAAATGTCCAGATTAAAAAAAATGTATCGAAAACTCTGACATTTGAAAAAATGTTCGGATGCGCAATTTGTTCATTTTTTTTTGAAATTGTTCAAATGAAAATTGTTTGAGAAGAGCACAAGGAGCGCATCGGGCTGGAGGGAGAAGAAGTCTACAAGGTGGACTGCAAATTGTACAAGAGGGAATGTTGTTTAGGAGGGAGGCAAAAGAAGGGTAACAACAATATGGTCCATTTGTAATTTTTATTATCTTTGGAACACTTTGAACTCCTTTTGATGATTTCTAATACATAGGTGAAATTTCGAAAAGAAAAAAAAGTAAGAGCTCAACTTCAAGATCACCGGCACGAACATGACGCCTCTAATGGTCCCCACAGTCGTGCCATGTGGACCAAGCTAGCGGACCCACATGTACATCTTCATGCCACGACACATCACCATGTCCCGTCATTACCGTAGAAACCTTGACGCACACGTGTGGCAACAGCGGCTAGCTACACACACGTGACACACCGATCCGCAGATCAAACTGCATGTTTTGCAACGTTTCCTCAGCCTACGATGTTGCGTAGATCACCCCCGGAACGATCCAGCAGAGCTGTAGCGCTGACCCTCCCACTGTGTCGTGCGCAAAAGCTTGGAGAAAGAAACGGCTATCTCAGACTCTTGTCTCACCTGGTCTCCTGACGTCGGAACAGATAGATCTCTAATCTATCTACTATCTATTTGTCCTCTCCTACGTTTGCAAGTTTGTACTAGGACTCTTGGACTTTCAGGTCTATAAATATCGTGTATCCTCACTGACAGAATAGTACTGCCTCCATAGCAAACTATACTAGTGAAAGAATATTGAGGAAGTAGATTCCTGAAACTTCGGTCGACATCGATCACCGTAACACTGTCGAGCATGGCGTGTGCGAGGATTGCTACCGTGTGCTGCTGTGCACTGATGCTCGTGCTGTTCGCGAGCCATGCTTCCGCAGGTTTGTGCTCCTCTCTCACCGTGTTTAAATTCATCTATCACTGACTAAGTAAGTTATGAGGGATTTGCAGCGACGATTCTCTTCTTCCACCTAGAGTGATCGAATTTCTCGTTTCTTCTCCGATTATGAGTTTATCAATTCATGGGTTTGTAAATATTATGCGTCTTAATCTCTTGCATGAAATATATCTTGTCTCCATTTACTTCAAGTCCTTAAATTTTAGAACAAGACAACACAAAATAGATAAAATAGAAAAATGAAGTATCGACAAAAGTCCGATTTGGGATTTTGTTCTTCTACAACTTTATTCATTCCTTCAATTTTCAGTACCAAGGATACAAGTACACGTACGCATCAGTTCATCAATTCATGGGTTTATAAATCATGCATGTTAATCTCTTGCAGAAAAAGGAAAGTGCTGGGGTAATTTATCTGGGGCTCCGATCTGTGTAAGCTTTCTGTGCGACATAACATGCTGGATGGCGGGCATAATGTTTAATGCCGTTGTCAAGGAACACAAGTGTGTGGGACCAGCACTCAACAGCCAGTGTTGCTGCTATGTCTGCGACAAATCTTAGAAGAGAACTAAACTCCTTAGAATTGAGCTCTTGTGGTTGCTCGAGGAGTGTACTTGGGTGGGGTCTAACTTGTGGTGTGGTGGAGTGGTCCAAAAACAAGATTTACAATCTGTTAAAAAAATAAATACTTCAAAAATAGTATGACGCATTATGTGGGAAAAACGATTTCAATTTTCAACTGTGGTTTCCTCATGTATTTTTATTACGTGACTGCTTTAATTACGAGATAGTTTAAGTGCGGAAGAGAAAATGATGGTATGGAAACGGTGATTTAAGAGCATTAATCACACTTGGACTTATAAGCGTGAAATATCTGATTTTAGCTTTCGAATTGGGTCGTCTCGGTTATGTCCTTTCGATGGGCCCTAGTTGTTGGCGTGTAACTGCGGAGAAATGGACGGCGTCGTTCCGTGCGGGTCTGCCTATGTGCCTTTTGTGTTCTTGATATTACGGCGGGCCATGTATAGCTGCATGTGTTCTACGTGGAAGGGTGAGGCGGGGCACATGGTCGGTTAGTTGTTGCTTGGTCGTTCTCTCTCCTTCTCTTCTTGATGTGGCAGTAGTTTTCTTTAGAGCTATTGTAACCTCTTGCTTCTTCGCCACCCGAACTTAGTCCGTGCGTACTGGTACTCGGTGCAGCTGTTACGCCCATGCGTGTTCTCTAGGGATGCTTCCTTTTTTGTTCGGTTCCTCTACTCCCAACTCTCCGTTTTTGTTCAATGTTGTTTAGGGGCTAGTTCCAGTGGGACGGGTCATGGGGCATGATTGTTGTATGTGCGTGTGTGTGATGTGAATCTATGGTGATCATCATTCCGGCGGCTGGTCGCTGGTCGAGACCGGTGCGTGGGTGTGCAGTGGGTTTGCGGATTTAGGGGTGCATGGAACGCAATTCGCTCTCGTCATCCTCCAGTGTACAATGAACAAGCCCATGCCATACAAACCGAAACGAGGCACAGCAAACCGAATACGAAATCATATATACTCAAGAAAGAGAACACCCCTGCCATAGAATTTAAACGCAATTAGCATATGACAACGTGACGGAGCGCGCTGGGTCCATCTAGTAAGTTACTAAGATGGGAGCTAAAGAAAGCCTTGTGGTTGCGGAGGGACAAAGAAACCATGATATTATTTTGTGATTTCTTTGTTTACCGTATGTAAGGAGGGAATGAATAATTTTTTCTAGTAGTTAACTACTATTAGGTCCCCCAACATGTCTGTGTTTGCTCCAGATGATACTAGTACTCCCTCTATCCTAAATTAGAACGCATATAGTTTGGTCAAATTCAACAAATTCAAAGTTTGATCATCTATATAGAGAAAATTATCAACATCTAATGCACATCATATGAATATATATTTTATAATAGTTCTAACAATACTAAGTAGGAATTATAAATATCAACACATTATATAGTTAGTCAAAATTTGAAAAGTTTAATTTTGACAAAAACTATATGCATTCTATTTTAGGACATAATGAATACTGCTTAATACTTCCTCTGTTCAGAAATATAAGACATTTTAGTTTTGTGAAATGAATGTACCTAGACGCTTTTAGTGTATAGATTCTCTCCAAACCTCTACGAACCTATACAGCAAAAGACGTCTAGATACATTCGATTCATAAAGCTAAAACGTGTTATATTTCTGAACGGAGAGAGTACTTATTAATAGTGTAACGTTTTCAGAAGTAATGGCATCTGCGCTTTCGTTGCCGATCTTGTATGCCGATCTCGTAGATTCGGTGGCAGGTGATGTGTGACTACACAACGAAATCATTAGCTCTCCAAATTGTTCGAAGAAACAACAAGGACAACCAGCACTGCGTGTAGCAATCTAACATGCACGGAGATGTTGATTTTCATGCTTTGTATGAAACATAACATGATCAAGGAAAGTTTTACTCCCTCTGATTCATATTACTGTTCTCAACTTTGTCTAGATACGGATGTATCTAGTCAGCGTATCTAGTCTGACTAGATACATCCGTATCTAGACAAAGTTGAGAACAATAATATGGACCGGAGGGAGTATATCAGTTGGTGCCAAGATAGCAAAAGTGACGATAGAATACGGGCTACTTGATCGCACGCCTCGGGCCCCCTCTCATATATTTATATGAACAAACAGTACAAGTACATTTATGATACACGTATCCAGTGGCGGATCTAGTATTTTACCACAGGGTATGCCACACTAAAATTGTGATACATATTTTTAAAAAAAAAAATATATATATTTAGTTCTTTACTCCTGCTATTGAGTGTGCATTTTTGCCACATTTTAACTCAGTAAATATTTGAATCATCTGTTTTTGGGTTTTTTGGTATTTTGCCCAACTCTCCAAATTTACTATTGTTTTAGGTAGAAAATTCAGGATTTCTCGATGGACCAAAAGCATGTCTGTATATGGTAATGACGGCTCTACTTCTCAAGGATATTTTGTAATGTATTCAGAACCGTAATCAAAAAATCCCAAGGATATATATATGCTGCCAGTTATATACTATCTTTGTTCATATGAGTAAGAGGCACGTCCATTCCAAGATGATCTTTGAGTGAAAAAATAAGAAACAATATCTTGATTATATGAAAAACAATTATCTAATAGTGATATATTATATCACCAACCATTAAATATTAGGGTAATTCTTGGTACAAAATATGAATAACAAGTACGCATTAACTTATGGGCTAATAAATGACAAATTAGTTAGCTATACGTAATTAACTGGCCCAACTAATCAATTTATCTAACATTCTTCCCTACACCACCTGCACCTCCGTGCGTTTTCTTTAATGGGCCGTGAAGGAGTAATCGATGCACGCATGGCCTGACATGCACGGCCTGTATGCCTACATGGAAAGTTAGAAGCCAGCGATTTCGAGCGATCCCGGATCAATCAGGAATCGATCGGCAGCTAGCTAGATGGAAAGTTGGAAACGATCAACTGTTAGAGATAGAAGCTGGACATCGCGGGGTATGCCGTGGCATACTTGGCATACCCCGTAGATCCGCCACTGCACGTATCGTATACATATATTCAGGTAGGATCCTTGGAGTGTACTCTAAGACGATGATCGATTGTCGTCGTATCCTTCTCTAACACACCCTTATAGTCTACACCACCCAACTGTTACTGATACACGTAAGGACATGGAAGCTTCGACTTCACAACAAGACGAGATCAACACGAAGGCACTCAGACATGCCGGAATAGGGCCGACTACCACGGCCTTGCCACTACTGGACCATTGCTCATCACCATTGTCGTCATAGGAGGACCTAGCATCCCTATAGCCCGAGCAGCCGTTCAGGCTTGCCGATTGCGCAAAGCTTACAATTTGTGATTTTTTATAGTATGTCCAGAATTTGATCACTTAAACTCATTTGCCCATGCTTCTAGAAGTTTCTAGGTCCGTCACTGATTGACGTTGCCACACTAGCCTCCGACCGGAAATCTCGCATCTCCAGTTTACCTCCCGCCAACCACAATGTCGTGTATGTCTAGCCCATCGGAGCGCATGAAGGGGACTACATGCTTCAAGACGATGCCCACGAGAGGGGAAGTGACGGAGGACCGACACTGTCACTCGATCCCGCAAGGAAGAACCTAGGCTTTCACCCGAAGACGTGAACATGATGGAGATTGAAGGTCGGAGGGCTCCTCGACGCCCCCTAGGAAGGACAACAACATCCAGCCTCCATACCCCCACGCAGCTGGACATGATGACGGACATCGCAACGCCGCCAGCAATATTACTATATTATATTGGTTACTCGTCAAAAAGTAATATACAGTTTATTGTGTGCGCCCTTATTACTACGTTGCAAAAGATTTTATTCTTATCTGTTCATTACTATATTATTTATTACTTGTAAAAAATATACTATACTATTTATTGTTCTCTCTAGCTATTCTTGCATTCTTATCATACCGATTACCTATCAAAAAGTATTATACAGTTTATTGTGCGTGCTGTTAGACAAGTTGTACACGTATGGATATGGTATAGTACACCACTCTTATACGATGTATTCCTACATGTATATGCCACGGTAGAGAGGCTTTTTCTACCCTATATAAACACGTAACACGAGACCCCAAAGGGTTATCGTTTCCGCCAATATGGTATCAGAGCTAACCCTCTTTCAACCCTAGCCGCCGACACCATCTACACCCACCGCCGCCGCCGCCAGATCATCTGGCCGCCGCCGCAAAACACATCGCCGCCGCCTTAGCTCGCCTTCGGCCGCCGCCACCACGACAAATACAACCACGCCGCCGCCCTAGTTCTTCACTTCGGCCGCCGCCACGACAATAAGCACAAGAAAACCGCCGCCGCCCTAGCCTGTCTTCGGCCGCCGCTACGACCTACATCAAATCGCCGCCGCCCTAGCTTGCCTTCGGCCGCCGCCACAAAACCTCCCGCCGCAGAACTATTCTGCTGCCGGATCTCTACATTGCCGCCGCCCTAGATCGTCTACGGCCACCGCCACATCTCCTCGCCGATGGCCCTCTCCACCGTCGTCGCCTCCTCATCCGTCGCTGCCTCAATGGTTCCCATCGGCAGCGCTCTGGGCGCTCCGCCAACGACAAAACTCACGCGCTCGAACTTCTTGTTTTGGAAAACGCTGGTCCTCCCTCCTATCCGTGGAGCCCTCGCCCTTGGGCTCCTGGATGGCACTTATGCGGCGCCTCCTCAAGTCATGGAGGTGGTCGATGAAGCTTAGAAGAAATCCACCGTGGTGAACCCTGCCTATGCTGCCTGGGTGGCGCGCGACCAGGCGGTCCTCGGCTACCTGCTGAACTCCCTGTCGCCGGAGTTGCTGCCCCATGTGTTCGGCCTCGAGACGTCTGCAGCCGTGTGGGCCGCTATCAACCGCATGTTCTCGACTCAGTCTCCGTCCAAGATCAATGCCATCCGCGGTGCCCTCAACAACACCAAGAAGCACTCCCTCACCACCGCGCAATAGGTCGCCAAGATGAAGGGGTTCGCCTTGGAACTTGTGGCTCTCGGCAAAACTCTCGATGAGAGTGAGCTGATTAGCTACGTTCTGAACGGACTCGACGGATCCTACAATGATGTTGTCGCCACTGTCAATGGAAACCCTAACACTACTCTTGATGATCTCTATGATCAAATTTCTGCTCATGATCTTCGTCAGACTATGTTACAGGACACTGGTGATTCCTTTACGTCTTCGGTCAACCTTGCGCGCCGTCAATCGCCACCTCGACCCCACGATGACCGGCCACCACGACGCGATGATGATCGCGACAACCGCCGTGATGATGACCGCGGCTACCGCCGTGACGATGACCGGGCACCTCGTCCACGCGGTGATGATCGCCGCATTGACGGCGGCTACGTGAACCGCCGGGATGATGCGCGTCGCGACGACTACCGTCGGCGTGATGACAGCGTCTGCCGTGATGGTGGCAAGCGCGACGGCGGCCGCCGCCGCGATCGTGCTCCGACACGGTTTGTTGATGTTCACTGCCAAATTTGCAAGATTCATGGGCACCCCGCCAGTGATTGCTGGTGGAGGTACCAGGACAAGGACAAGGAGGATTCTGATGATGACAGAGATCGCAAGGACAAGGCTGTGCATATTTCCTCCTATGGAGTCGACACCAATTGGTACCCTGACACTGGTGCTACCAATCATGTTACTAGTGAATTGAGCAAACTCTCCGTCCATGAGAAGTACACTGGTCACGATCACGTCCACACGGCAAATGGTCACGGTATGCAAATTTCCCATGTTGGTCATTCAGTTTTGCATACCCCACATAGTTCCTTACATCTAAACAACATATTACATGTTCCTAGTGCATCCAAAAACTTACTATCTGTTCATAAACTCACCCTTGACAACGCCGTTTTTCTTGAGTTTCACCCATTCTTCTTTTTGATCAAGGATCAGGCAACTAGGGAGGTTCTGTTTAAGGGTCCGTGCCATGATGGTCTTTATCCTCTTATTCCTACTTCCAGTGGGTCACACAAGGAAGCCTTCATCACCATAAAGCCCTCATCCTCCACATGGCATCATCGTCTAGGCCACCCCTCCTCTTTTGTGGCGCAACAAATAATTAGAAAAAATGAACTCTCGCATTCGCCAGAAATAAATCCATATGTTTGTGATGCTTGTCAGTTAGCAAAGAGTCATCAGTTGCCCTATCCAGTTTCTACTAGTGTTTCTACTGTTCTTCTGGAACAAGTTTTCTCTGATGTTTGGGGTCCTGCTCCTCTTTTTGTGGGCAAACATGCATACTATGTAAGTTTTATCGACGATTTTAGTAAATTTACTTGGATCTATTTGCTCAAGAAACGGTATGAAGTGTATCAAGTCTTTCTTAACTTCCAACAATTTGCTTAACGCAAGTTTGAAAGAAAGATCAAAACCATGCAAACTGACTGGGGTGGTGAATATGAAAAATTAAATAGTTTTTTTTCAAAAGGTTGGGATAACTCATCATGTGTCTTGTCCTCATGCTCATCAACAAAATGGCTCCGCCGAAAGAAAACATCGTCACATTGTTGAGGTTGGTTTGTCTCTTCTTGCAAATGCGTCTATGCCTCTAAAATTTTGGAATGAAGCCTTTCTTACAGCCACCTTCCTCATAAATCTTCTCCCAAGCAAAGTCATCAATTTTGATACTCCAGTAGAACGTCTGATGCATACTAAACCGAATTATGAATCCCTTCGAGTTTTTGGTTGTGCCTGTTGGCCAAACCTTCGACCATACAACAAACGTAAACTTGCCTTTCGGTCAACTCGATGCCTGTTTCTTGGATATAGTCCCCTTCACAAAGGAGTCAAATGTCTTGATGTATCTACTAGTCGTGTTTATGTCTCCCGTGATGTTGTTTTTGATGAGCATGTTTTTTCCTTTACCGACCTCCATCCTAATGCAGGTCGTCGCCTTCGTCATGATATTCTTTTACTACCACATGATACACCTCCTGACACATCTACTATTGGGGATGCACAAACTAATGATCTCATGCCTTTGCCTATTATACCAGTTGTGACTAACAATGAGCAGGAAACATCACCGGCTGATTCTCTACATGAGTCAAGTGGTGCAGAATCCTCGCACAATATGATGCAACCATTTTTAATGATCAAGCTGAAGAACATTCTGATGCTGACAACAGTACGCCATCCAACACTGATACTCCATCAGTCTCGGATCGTGCGCCCCTGTCCCCTACATCGCACGACGCGCCATCGCCGCCTGCGTCCACTACCACGTCGCCACGCGTCGGCGCCCAGGTGGACTCCCGCCCGTCGATGCCCGCCTCCCCTCCTGTGTCACCACGTGTCGCGCCCCAGGCGGCGCCCCGCTCGCTGGAGCCTACCTGCTCCCCGGACCGCGTCAGCACGGAGCACAAGGCTGATGGGGAATCTTCCCCTGAATCCGCCTCGGGATCAGCCTCCCCTCTGACACCTGCTATCGGCTCTCCTCCGACAGCGCCAGCTGCAACACCTCCTCCGCCCGCTGTTCGCACTCGCTTGCAGCAAGGTATTCGACAACCAAAAATTCGTACTGATGGTACTATATATATGGTCTTTTTGCCTCCACAGGTGAACCACGAACTCTTTCTGAGGCACTTGATCATCCTCAGTGGCGTAGTGCCATGGAAGAAGAATACACGGCTCTTCAACAAAACCAGACATGGCATCTTGTTCCTCCTAGCTCCAATAAAAACCTGATTGACTGCAAGTGGGTTTATCGAATCAAGAAACGAGCTGATGGTACAATTGACAGGTTCAAAGCTCGTCTTGTTTCAAAAGGCTTCAAGCAACGGTATGGTATTGACTATGAGGATACATTCAGTCCAGTAGTAAAAGCTGCTACTATTCGTACAGTTCTTGCAGTTTCTGTTTCTCAAGGCTGGAGTCTTCGGCAGCTAGATGTCAAGAACGCGTTCTTACATGGTGTTCTGGAAGAGGAAGTCTATATGCGACAACCACCTGGTTTTGAAGATCCCAATGCACCCCATCACTTTTGCAAACTTGACAAAGCATTATATGGTCTCAAACAAGCTCCTCGTGCATGATTTTCTCGCCTCAGTTCGAAACTTCATGCTCTTGGTTTCATTTCCTCACAAGCTGATACATCTGTGTTTCTCTACCACAAGTCTGGTATTGTTATGTATGTTCTCATATATGTTGATGATATCATTGTTACCAACTCCTCAGATACAGCTATTTCAGCATTGCTCAAGGATCTCAACGTTCCTTTTGCTATCAAGGATCTTGGATATTTACACTACTTTCTTGGTATTGAGGTAAAGAAACATCCAATGGTATTATTTTTGACTCAAGAGAAATATGCATCTGATCTTCTTGCAAAAGTCGGTATGAACGGTTGCAAGTCTACACCTACACCTTTGTCCTCGGTTGACAAGCTGTCTCTGACCGGGGGAGAAGCACTTGGTACAGAAGACAGCACACGCTATCGCAGTATTGTTGGAGCACTATAGTATCTCACCTTGACTCGTCTAGATTTGTCCTTTTCGGTCAACAAGGTTTGCCAATATCTCCATGCTCCTACCACCACTCATTGGACCGCAGTAAAAAGGATATTACGATACGTTGCTGATACTATCAATCTAGGTATTACTTTTCAAAAGTCTACCTCTACTTTGTTGAGTGCTTTTTCAGATGCAGATTGGGCTGGCTGCCTAGATGACAGACGTTCCACAGGAGGTTTTGCTATATTTGTTGGACCAAATTTGGTATCATGGAGCTCTCGCAAACAGCCCACTGGCTCTAGATCAAGTACTGAAGCTGAATATAAGGCCCTTGCCAATGCTACTAATGAGCTCATTTGGGTTGAAGCCCTCCTCAGAGAACTTGGTGTTCAGTTACAGGAAAGACCATGTCTTTGGTGTGACAATCTAGGTGCTACTTATTTATCTGCAAATCCAGTGTTCCATACTCGCACAAAACATATTGAGATTGATTTTCACTTTGTCCGTGAACGAGTGGCTAATAAACAGTTAGAGATCAGATTTATATCAAACAAGGATCAGATAGCTGATGGCTTTACCAAAGCACTTCTAGTTGTAAATTTACATGAGTTTAAGTGTAATCTAAATCTTTAGAGAAGTTTAGATTAAGGGGGGTTGTTAGACAAGTTGTACACGTATGGATATGGTGTAGTACACCACTCTTATACGATGTATTCCTACATGTATATGCCACGGTAGAGGCTCTTTCTACCCTATATAAACACGTAACACGAGACCCCAAAGGGTTATCGTTTCCACCAATACGTGCTAGCTAGACGTCGCAAAAGATTTCATTTTTGTCTAGTCATTACAATATTATTTATTACTTGTCAAAAAATCCAGTACTATATTAGTATTTATTGTTCTCTCCAGCTATTCGGACTATAGCAAAAGATTTTCATTCTTATATAGTCATCACTAATATTATTTATTACATATCAAAAAGAGATATCTTCTCTCTTTCCAACGTATGCAAGTTTGTACAACTCTTTTGACTTTCAAGTCTACAAATATTGCACATCCTCTCTGACATTATAGCACTTGCTCCTTAGAGTATAGCAAACTAAAGTACACACTTGAGACTTGGCTCAACGTAGGTAGAAACTCTTAAGCATGGCGGGTGCGAGGAATGCAACCATGTGCTTTGTATTGATACTCATATTATTATTCGTGAATCATGGTTCCGCAGGTCCGTGCTTCTCTCTCTCTCTTTCTCTCTCCATCTGAAAACTGATGATCACAAACGAACTCACGAGGGATTTACAGAAGTTGGATCTCTTCTTCTACGTAGCTAGCGTGCATTTCTTCATGTTTCTACGATTATATATGAATTATTCTCCATGGATATATAAGTATGTGGACATGCATGTTAATCTCTTGCAGAAGGCAAGTGCTGGGGAGATAGCGATGACGGCCCGCTATGTATAGGCTTTCTTTGCAAGACGCAATGCTGGCTCGAGGCAAAAAAATATGGCTTGGAGCCACTGTTAAGGAATCAGGGTGTGAGGGACCAGCATTGCAGAGCCATTGTTCCTGCACTTTTTGTGACAAATAGCTGGTTAAGCTGGGAGCAGAAGTAGCCGGCCTCGTGGTTACAAAGGGTCAAAGATTGTGTTGGTGATTTACCGGTTTAGCACGGAGAGGGAAGGAATAATTTCTTCTAGTAATACAAGTTAAGTAGTCGGTCTGTCAAGTTGTATCCGTTTGCTCCTATGATAACGATGTCTACATTTTTCCCTGTCGATCTCTCAGATTCTATGGTCATGTGTTATCCTACCAAAAGATATATATACCCACATACTCTCTCCGGCCCATATTAGTTGACTCCGATTTGTCTTGATACGGATGTATCCAGCAACATTTTAGTACTCCCTCCAACTCATATTAGTTGATTTGAGTTTGTCTAGATTCGAATGTATCTAGACATGTTTTAATGCGACATACATCCGAATCTAGACAAATCCAAGTCAACTAATATAGGTTGGAGGGAGTATTAGATACATTTATATCTAGACAAATGTAAATCAACTAATATGAGTCGGAGGGAGTAGGACCTGAATCAATTTTTTTACGATTGTGGTACGAGTTATTTACAAGGCTCGTTTATAACTGTCAGACTCAAACCACTATCCTCACCTTGTTCCTCGCTACTACTAGTATTCTTTGCAGTTTATAATGGTAGGTAACCAGGAATGGGACCAACGTGGGTGTTTGAGTTACTCACTATTGAGTGCATGTATAATAGTGCTGAGTCAGCTGTCTGCAACGGGAGGTTATAGATGATTTTGCCGATGTGGAGAGGGGAGAGAGTGAGGCTGTCTGTAAAGTTCTAGACAGTCTGTAGACATCTTATAGACAGCTTACAGACTAATTTTATTGTTGTATCAGTGGTGTCTGTAACTTGTACTGACACATAGCTATAGCTGAAAATAGATATCTTACCGATAGACGATAGCTATTGTATAAATTGTCTATAATATTGTCTAAAAATTATGTTACAGACACGTCTGTCTAAACTAATACTCATGCCTTGACTTGACTGGCCAAAAGGATGGTGCTTCACTGCTTCTCGGTCACAACGTCCAAGCGGGCTACCCCTGAAGGCTCTAGTCGTGCGTTGCCCACTGCCCAACGATACCATCCATACGAGACTCGACATCAGTGGTTCACCTACGGAAGGGGTACTACGTGGCCACCAAAAGAATGCAAGTCATGGATTATCATCGGCCCGGGATGCTTGTTCCGAATTCCGATTGGCACTAGCAGTGGTCCGGCTAATGATAGGCATCGCAGATTGCAGTTTAGTCCATTGGCCAAATAAGTGAGCAAAGAAAGACACTACAAAACTGCCACGGATGGGAAAGCGATTCTTACACAAGATATAAAGGGAGTTCGACCGGAGAATCTGAAATTGGCTCTTCACCCAGGCTTTACTTTAATTTATTTACCTGTCCTTTCATATCAGGTTTTCTAGCCTAGCCCATCTCAGTGTCTGCTACCGAAAGAGAGAATGACCGGCCCGCCCCCTCGAATAGTATGGGTAATCGCTAAAAACAGCCTAATAACAGATTACAATAAATATCAGATTGTGTTTATACGCCCGCGTAATCTGTTCCATTTAGGCCCCGGTTGACAGTTTGTTTGGTATAATTCTCCAACGAAAATAACCAATGGTGTATTCTAGTGTGCACGAAGTAATACATTGGGGGTATGGTGCTTAAAAATAATCTCCCTCCAAATCGTAATATTCTAGATTTTTTCTAAAACACATATATGTGGAAATGTTTTAGTGTGTAAGTTCACTCAGTTTTAAGTGAACATAGTCCGCTTTGAAATATCTAAAACATCTTACATTAGTAAACAAATATCTAAAACATCTTACATTACTGAACACATGGAGTACATACAACTCAGCATGGAGTGCCTTAATTTCTTGGGTACTACAAAGTAGAACTACAAAAAATCATTTAAGATCTACTACCTCCGTTCCACAATATAAACATTTTTAGCGAGCTAAAACGCAGATTTCTAAAAATGCTTATATTATAAAACGGAGGTAGTAGCTTTGAAGATTTCGACGCAGCAACACAAGGTGAAAATGCTTGACAACTCGGGCGAATCGTTCCAACAATTTTTTATTTTTTTTCATTTTGTATCTCTAAAAACAAAAACTATATACTCCCAACTCCCCCTGTTCTCTCTATGACCCTCAGCCTACACCTCTTCTGTTTTCGACCTTTGGCGGTCGGGTGCCGCTACCACCCGGTGGTGGCTAGGGGAGACCGGATCGACCACCTGTTTTCTAAGTTTAGGTGCCGTCCAGAGCCACCGCGTGAGCGACCAGTGAGGGAATGTGTTTGCTCATCACCCAACCAGTCATCAACCATGAGTTTACATCACCCAACCAGTCATCAACCATGAGTTTATGATACCTATTTTCGATAGACATAGCAACACGTGTTGCACCATGCCACGTGAGAACCAAGATGGTATAGCTACGAGGATCCAAAAGAAATCATCGGATCTCTAGAACCATTGAGAAAACAACAAGAACCAGAGAATCACCCACGTGAACCAAGCCATCAAATTTGTTCCCACTTACCTAGAGGCAAATAACAAGGGAAGTTCCGATGGTAATAATTTTTTTTTCGAAATTCCACCAATTTATTAATAATCATCAATAGTAATTCAAAGAGACTCAAAAGTAATAAAAATATAAATAGGTCACTGGACCACCTAGCGACGACCACAAACACTAGCGCGAGCCGAAGGCGCGCCGCCGTCCTCGTCCGTCCATCACCGGAGCCGGACAAAGCTTATCGTAGTAGAGCTTGTTGTAGCAGACAGACGGAAAGTCGTTGTGCTAAGGCCCTGATGGACCAACACACTAGAGCAGAAACCATCGCCAATGATTATATTCGTAGATCGGAAGAGACTGGTATGAAAACAAATCGACGAACATGAAAACGGACAGAATCTCAGGAGATCCGCCGGACAAACGACTCCACGCGTCCTCCGCTCGCGCTAGATGCACCACCGGAGCGAGGATAGAGCGAGAAGGACCTTATTCTGACTTCAGGACATAGCCGTCGCCTCAACGTCTCGAAGAAGACATAAAAAACAGACAAAACAAGAACGGAAAATCTCTCGCCGGCGAGAGGCCGTGGTACGCCACACCTCCAAGGTCCTAGGTCTACCGGGGACGGAGTAGACCGGCGACGTTGCCTGCAAGTGGTATGGAACTCTATATGGGTTTTCTCTCTTCCAGGTCGCTCTCCTGGCGGCGGTGGCGTACGTATGAATATATTGTTTGATAAAGAGATAGTTCTGATAGTGATAATTGGTCAGAAAAGTAAACATAAATTAGCTATTTTAAAATACAATTGTTATTTTTATTTATTTATTTTTATGCTATAAATCAAGTTAAAGTTTTAATTTCTGTGACATTGATAAAACATGTTTCTTTTGTTTATGTTAGGTTTCATATCTAGACTATCCATAGACGCAGGATCATGCCAACCATGTTGCAACAAAGCTTTTCCAAAATCTATGTATCCCGGAGATTTTTTTTCTGCGAAAATTCCACCGATCCATTAATAATCATCAACAGTAGTACAAAGAGGCCTAAAAGTAATAAAAATTACAAATAGGTCGATGGACCACCTAGCGAAGACTATAAACATTAGTTTAGATTTAATTTGGTGCAATCTTTTGGAGATACAAAGTATTTTCTCAATACCCAGCTCCAAATCAAATGAAGTTTTAGCTCTGTCTAACCATTTTTAATGCTGATCAAGTCTACTACCTCTGTTTCATAAAAGAAGACGGTAAATTTTTTGGAGACAAAAGATGTAAAGTTTGTCCAATCTTACAAGAAATCCATGGAGAACTATAATACTACATAGATATAGTACTTCACATTGATATGACATGGTAGCTGTTGATAATTTGTTGAATTTTTTCAAACTTTATATTTTGTGACTTTAAAATAATTATATACCTTATTTTACAGATGGGAGGTAGTATAAAAGAACGTGCCAGTATATATTACAACATAAAAATGTAATACAAATTACATTTTGCATGTGCTAGGTGGACCATTTGATTTAGCCATTGAAAGGACACAAATGTCGTCTAGAGGGGGGTGAATAGGCGGTTTAAAACTTTTACGAGATGAGCTTGACAAAGGCGGAATAAAACTAGCATTTACTTTGTCAAGCACAAAACCTAGAACAACTAGGGTTCACCTATTTGCACCAACATCTTATGCTAAGCAAGACAAGCAACTATATGAGAGCAAGATATATACTTCAAGAACGAAGGCTATCACAAAGTAAGTGCATAAGTAAGAGCTCGGATATGGAGATAACCGAGACACGCGGAGACGTTGATATTTTACCGAGTTCCTCCCAACATGGAGTACGTCTCGTTTGGAGAGGGGGTGGTATCAAACCACCAACGCCACAAAAGGCCTCCCTTGTTCTCCTATGAATCTCACCCCAACGGGATCGATCCACACTTCCACTATTGGTGCACTTATCGATGGCAATCCGTAACCTCTCACAAGGTTGGGGCACTTCTCCACAACTCAATTGGAGGCTCCCAACAAACAAACTTGGGGAAAGCTCCACAACTTAATTGGAGGCCCCAAGAAATCCACAAACCTGCAAAACCACCAAACCGTCTAGGGTTCCAAGAACCCAAGAGTAAAAAGCTTCTCGCCTTTCACTCAATCGAATCCTCACCGAGAACTCAAACCGATGCACCAAATGCAATGGCAAGAACACACAAAGTGCTCAAGTCCTTCTCTTCCAAATTCCACCAAAGCTACAAAAGCTTATGGGGGAATAAGAGAGGAAGAACAATGAAGGAAATTCACAAAAGACTCCAAGATCTAGATCACAAGATGTTCCCCTCACTTAGAGGAGAGATTGATTGGTGGGGTTGTAGATCTAGATCTCCTCTTTCAAATTCCTCAAGAATATGCAAGAATCAATGGAGGGATTGAGGTATAGCAAGCTCAAGAAGGTCAGCAATGGAGGGGAAGAAGGGCCCCTTAAATAGGTCCCTAGAAATCCAACCGTTAGGCCCAGGAATCGCCCGGTCCAGAGTCTCTGGACTGGGACCGAAGTCTCCGGTGTACCCAGGCCAAACGGGGTCAAACTGGGGGACAATCTGTACGTGGTCCAAAGATAGACCGGAGATTTAGTCCGGAGTCTCCGATCTTACAAAAACTGACAGAAAGACCAATACGAAAAGAACCATAACTTTTGCATCCAGACTCTGATTTTGATGATATTGGGCTCGTTTTAAAGAGGAAAATAAGATCTATAAGATAATGCAGGGAACCATCATAGTCCAGAAAGGGAGGATAGAACCAAATGTCGAAAGGTTTGACCTCTCTCAACAAGACGAACCGGTAAAACCTCCAACATCGAAAACGCAATAGAGAATGCATATGAAATCCGTTTTCGATGAACTTGGGCTTGTCATGAAGATTAACACAAGCTCTAAATCCTCTCATGGATAAGAACCAAATAATGGAAGGTTTTACCAATCTCTAAAATACAAACCGGTAAAACCTCCAATATCAAAAAGGCAATAGAAAATGTATATGAAATCCGTTTTCGATGAACTAGAGCTTGTTATGAATATTACCACAAGCTCAAGAACCTCACATGGATAAGATCCAAATAACAACCAAGAAAGATTATGCCAAGTATGCAAAGGTTTGAGCTCTCACGAAGGATATGATCAAGTTACTCACTCGAGAGCCCCTCTTGATAGTATGGGTATCTATTCTATAAACCGGTCTCCCCAACTAACACCATGAGACCGGTAAGAAAGAAAACCTATCAAGAACATGCCTTTGCCTTGAGCATATTCCACTTGAGCTTGACGATAGCGATCTTGTCCACCTCAAGATGGAACACCTTTCTTGATTACACTAGCTTGGTGAAGACTTGCAAATTGCTCTCCCATACTCGACTATGGTAGAGCTTCTCTCTTGGGCATATCATATTCCCATATCCATGATAACCATAGGATGGCAAGCTTAAATCAAATGATCTCTTCGAGATAGCTCATCTTGAACTTTCACATCATTTGTTCTTTCTTCATTATGTTCGTGTCTTGAAGGCACATAAGATATATCACTCCAACTTTATTCTTCAAGACACACTTGCCATAGGCACAATCTCACATGACCAATCTTTGGATCTCTCCTTGAACACCTTGGTCAACACTTGATCTTCTTTACTTTCTTCTTCTCCCAACTTTGAAGCCAACATATGGTACAAGCTTTGCCTATGGACAAATCCTACAAGTAAAACTCAATGCAAACATAAGTCCATAAAGATTGTCAGCAATTACCAAAACCACACATGGGGGCACACATGCACTTTCAATCTCCCCCATTTTGGTAATTGATGACAATCCCTTTGAGAGGGTTTATATAAGGAATTAACCAAACAACACGGTGTGCTAACATCAAATACAACACAAGTATGTGATGTTAGTACAACCACAATATAGAGCAAACTCCCCCACAATCTATGCACGTGTGGATGAACTTGAATTTCATTGCATATATTGCCAACTATTACAGGCGGTGGAGTTTTCTATATATATTCAAGATGCTATGCAACACACTAAGATGCAAAGCACACAAGGCAAGTGTTTAAGTACAAAACTCACAACACACAACCAAATTCCCTAAAACTCTCTAAAACTTCTCCCCCATTGGCATCGTTTGCCGAAATGGGTGAAAAACTTTAGAAGGCCAATTTAGTGAGAGTTCCTCCATATGGTGTGCATTTCTCATAATATGAGTAGAATCAAATGCACGTATCCAATGATAAATACCAGGAGGAAATCAAACTAAACTAAGGATCCAAAGATTGCAAAGAAATAAAATGGTGAAGAAGCATCAACGAATGAAGCAGGCAATCAAAAGATCGAAAGAAGCACTTCACAAAACGAAGATACCAAAAGAAAGATAGATATGATGATAAGATTGAAAACAGAGTGATCTAAATAATATGAGGAGACTCCCCAAGGTTTGTGCACAAATTATAATTTTGCATTTGAATACAGTATGCACAAACATGGCATCACCATTCCCTCTATATCATTTAAACCACAAGCACAAGCAAGAGAGAAGATATTATGATGAGAGAAAATGGGTGTTTAGATTAAAATAGGAAGCTACCCAAGGTTCATGCACAACAAAGTGCACAATTATGGAATCCTAGCTCCCCATAATCAAACAAAACACCAAACAAGAACAAGAAAGAAAATGTGTGTTCTTAGGTAAATTAGGAAAGCTCCCCAAGGTTTATGCACCAAATATAATAATTGCTTTGAATGGAAAGTTCATAAACATGGTATCCTTGCTCCCCCAAACTTACATAACAACACAAAGGCATGAGATATCAACTTTCTTAACACCAACGAGTGCCAAAAGATGCAAATGAAAAGGTCAAACACTCAAAGAAAAACATTTGGAGCCACCGAAGCATAAAAGGAGCACAAGGTGTAGACTCCAAAGCAAAAAGGATATCAACTAGAGATTTAGCCATAATCATGTCTATAATTTTCTAGGTAGACAACAATCACTAAGATATACATCCACAAAGAAACATGCACACACAAAAATGGATACTCAAGAATGAACAAGATATCCAAACGAAAGTCATAGATACTGCCAATAAGATTTTTGCTAGAAAGCATGGCCAAAGGATCATATTTATCTTACTGAATATCAATGACCTTCAAACACCAACGAATACATCACAACTATCACAAGGGAACAAGATCTAGTTGGAATGCATTGGGAAAGGCAACAAGTATCATTAAAAAAACAAATAAACCTTGCAAATTCATCCATATAGTACATAACAGAAACTGAGGAAATGATTGGCAATAGAATTGCTAGATTGGCATATGTGGGATTGGTGAATCATAAACATGATTTTTATATACTCCCCAAAATATGCATTCATCTCAACTTACTCATATAACAATAAGGATGATAGAATAAAATCTTGCAAGAACCGCAATAAAAGCAACAGAAGGAAATCATGCCATGATGCAACCACAAAGGTTGGATGCTAGAGAAGTATGCATGAGAGGGATACTTGTTACCGAGATACCATTGGTAGGATGAAGTAGATATGAGTTTGTTGATCATCCTAGCTTGCCTCCAATTATCATTTAGTCACCACATCTTCTTATTATTGAAACAAGCATCCAAGGTATCTCCAATGTACCTATAACACATTCAAGTACACAATGGTCCCAAAACTCATTGGGTCCAAAGTAGTTAGATACACTACAATGCATAGGACAAACTCCACAAAAACATGTGCAAATTGATATGAAATTGAATTTCATGCACATCTTAGCCAAAATAGGATTTTGTAGAGTTTCCCCTATATATTGGATCAAAGCAAGCATACCATAATATAGAACATGTAGTAAATATGTATGCACAAGATTTTCAAGAACCAAAACGGAGATAGAATTTGAACAAAAACACCAAGTAAACCGAGAAGTCTCACACAATAGTGTGACACGACAAAAGGGTGTCCAAATTGCATCAAAGAGCCAAATCAACACATGAACGGACACAAATTCAACAAATGAACAAGGCAAAAGCCAAAGAGCAAAAGATAGACAAAAACACCAATGCTCAAGGATTTATCTCATCCTAAGGGATCAAACAAGTAACAAGGAATGAGACAAAACCAACTCCCAAAAGAGAAAGGTTCCAACACAGAAACCAAACTCTATACTTTTCATGATGGCACAAAGTACCAAAAGAAAAGATCAAACTTCCAAGCACATAAAACATGATATGGAACAAAACAAGAAGCATAAATATGAGTATTCTAAATAATATAGGAGAGCTCCCCCATGGATAGTGCATTATGTAGGATTTTCCTTTTGAATGCAAAATGCACACAAATGGGATCATCACTAGTACCTACATTTAATAAAACACACGAGGATACCAATAAAATAAGAAGATCCACAAGAGGCAAGGAAAGCTTGGGAGATAACACAAAACATTTTGTTGGCGAGATGTAGTACAAAATTTAAGCAAAGGCCAAAGTGAATATGATCAATAACTTCTACCATATACGGAGTACCACTTGTCCAATGACAAGAATTATGGGGAAACATTTCCCAAGATAGTTGATACATTGCAAATGTATCTATAATTTTTGATGTTCCATGCTTGGTTTTATCCACTTTCTTGTGTTTTGTTCCAACTTTGGAGTACTTTTATTATGATTTCTTGGACTAACCTATTAACAAGAGCCACAGTGCCAGCTGCCTGTTTTCTGCTGTTTTTGGTTCCAGGAAAGTCAGAAAATGAATATTCTCGAAATTGGACGGGACAAAAGCCAAAGTGCCTATTTTTCCGGAAGGGATCAAGTGCCAGAATACGAGACGGAGAAGGGCTGCGGGCCGGCCACACCACCTGGCCGCGCGGCCAGGCCTGGCCCACGCCAGGGGGTGGTCTGGCCGACCCCAGCACCCCCTCGGCCTCTCCTTCCGCCTATAAGTTGCCCTCGGGACGAAAACCCTAAGTACCCGATCAAAAATCCACGAAAGAGTATGTAGCCGCCGTCGTCTCTGTCCCTAGATCGAGGGGATCTGAAGCTCTTCTCGACACCCTGCCGGAGAGGGGAATTTACCCTGGAGGCTTTCTTCATCACCATGCAAGCCTCCGGTGTGATGCGTGAGTAGTACATCCTTGGACTACGGATCCATGTAGTAGCTAGATGGCTGGTTTCTCCTCCTTTGTGCTTTCATGTTTAGATCTTGTGAGCTCCGTTCATGATCAAGATCATCTATTTGTAATTCATACATGTTGTGTTTGCGGGGATCCGATGGATATTGAGATGCTATTTCAGATTGATTATTGATTCTATCATGTCTTTGTTATTTGTGATCTTGCATGCTTTCCGTTGTTAGTAGCTATCTTGGCCAAGTAGATGCTAGCAACTCCAAGAGTTAGTATTTATGCTCGATAGTGGGTTCATGCCTCTGGCAATCTGGGGAAGTGACAGAAATCTCTAAGGTACTAGATGTGCTGTTGCTACTAGGGAGAAAACAACAATCCTTTGTTCATAGAACAATCATATTGTTTACCTTACACGCAGTTCGTAAAGCAATAATCTGTTGCTTGCAACTTAATACTGGAGGGGGTTCGGATGATAACCTGAAGGTGGATTATTAGTCATAGATGCTGTTGGATGGCGGTCTATGTATTATGTTGTATTGCCCAATCAAGTCTCAGAGGAGTCAAGATGATTTGTATATGCATGTATTGCTTTCTCGGTATTTGTCAATTGCCCCGCTGTAATTTGTTCACCCAGCATGTTATCTATCTAAGGAGAGCCACCTCTAGTGAACTATGGATCCCGGTCCTTTTTCCTTACATACAATCTATAAATTGTTTCTGCTTTGTGTTTACTTTTTGCAAACTTTTACTTCTTTCCATTCGATACGTTTAATCCTTTGTTTTCCGCAAAACACGGTGAGATTGACAACCTCATCGCAAGTTGGGGACAAAGTTCTGTGGTTGTGTTGTGCAGGTCTCCACGTTGCTACTAGCACCGGTAGTGCGCCCTGCCAAAGCTCAGCTAGTAACACCTTTGGGGTGTTTCCTTGCTCCTACTGGTTCGATTAAACCTTGGTTTCATAACTGAGGGAAACTTGCTGCTGTGGACATCATACCTTCCTCTTGGGGTTCCCAACGAGCTCTACGTCGATCGTCGAGTGCATCAAGCCTTTTTCTGGCGTCGTTGCCGGGGAGTCAAGGACATCTTCACAAGGGGAGTCCCTCATAACCAATCTCTTTACTTTTTTGTTTTTGTTTTGCTTAGTTTTCTTTTTGCTTTGTTTGCTTGTTTTGTTCTTCAAAAACACAAAAAAAATAGTTTTACTTGTTTTGCTTTCTTATTTTAAAACCCAAAAAAATGACTACTCTTGAAAACACTAAGTTGTGTGACTTCACTAGCACCAACAATAATGATTTTATGAGCACTCCTATTGCTCCACCTGTGGCTAAAAATACTTGTTATGAGAGAACAATTCTCTGGTATTGGTAATGAAGATGCTGCTTCCCATCTAAATAACTTTGTTGAACTTTGTGAGATGCAAAAGCATAGGGATATAGATGGTGATATTATTAAACTGAAATTATTTCCTTCCTCTTTGGGAGGAAAAGCTAAAGAGTGGTTGAATTCCTTAACTAGGAATAGTATTGATTCTTGGACTAAGTGCAAAGATGCTTTTATTAGAACTATCCTCCTAGTAAGATTATATCCATGAGAAGTGAAATAATGAAGTTTAAACAACTTGATAATGAGCATGTTGCTCAAGCTTGGGAAATAATGAAATCTTTGGTAAAGAATTGTCCCACTCATGGACTGACTGCTTGGATGATCATCCAAACTTTTTATGCAGGATTGAACTATTCTTCAAGGAACCTATTGGATTCAGCTGCTGGAGGTACCTTTATGACCATCACTTTGGGTGCTGCAACAAAACTATTGGACAATATGATGGTTAATTATTCTGAATGGCATACCGAGAGAGCTCCACAAGGTAAGAAGGTAAATTCTGTTGAAGAAACCTCCTCCTTGAGTGATAAGATTGATATTATTATGTCTATGCTTGTTAATGGGAAAGCCCATATTGATCCAAATAATGTTCCTTTAGCCTCTTTGGTTGCTCAAGAAGAGCAAGTTGATGTGAACTTCATAAGAAATAACAACTTTGGCAACAATGCTTATGGTAATAATGCTTATAGGAAAAATTTTGGTAACAACAATTATAAACCTTATCCTCCCAACAATGGTAAATCTGAATTACCTAGTGAAGGAAGAATCTTAGAAGTTGAAAGAGCCACTAAAAACTTCATGCAAATGCAATACGAGCAAAATAAGCTATTTACAAAAACTATGGAGGAACAATCTATTATTTTGAAGAACATTAGCCATCAACTTGAGAGCCTAAATAGGGAAATTCCTAGTTTACAACTGAAACTCTCTAATGCTGAAAGGAATATATCTTCTCTATCTGAATCTCAATCTTCATTGATTAATAAAATGGCTGCTAAACCTGAAACTAATGAGAATCCCTTTGCAGCTACTAATGCTATACAAGTAAGAATTGATGAAAATGTTAGACTATTAGCTGAATTACATGCTAAGTGGGAAAGAGAAGATGAAATTGCTAGAAACATTAGTGTTTCTACTATCACCACCACTAGTGTTGAGGATAACAATAGTTCTACCACTTTAGGTGATAAAGTTGATTTTGATCTTGATGGTTGCAACATCTCTGAAGTTATTAAGTTCCTACAAAAGCTTGCTAAAAGTCCTAATGCTAGTGCTATGAACATGGCTTTTACAAAACACATTACTGATGCTCTCATAAAGATTAAAGAAAAAAAGATGAAACATAAAGCTTATATTCCTATAAAACAAGAGGATGGTTGGGAACCCATCATTAATATGAAAGTGAATGACTTTGATTTAAAAGCTTTATATGATCTTGATAGTAGTGTTTCTATTATGCCTAGAAGGATTTATGATATGCTTGATTTGCCTCCTCTTGAAGATTGTTATTTGAATGTCCCACTTGATGCTAATGCTAAAAAGAAACTCATTGGGAGTCTTAATGATGTTCTTATATGGTTAACGATTCCTATGTCCTCGTTGATTTCTATGTTTTTGGATGTTGAATACAATACTTCTTATCCTATTACTTTGAGAAGACCTTTTCTTAGAACTGTTGGTACCATCATTGATATGAAAGAAGGCGCCATTAAATATAAACTCCCACTCAAGAAAGGTATAGAACACTTCCCTAAAAAGAGAGAAAAGATTTCTTTTGCTTCTCCTATGAAAACAAAATTTGGCCTTAATGCTTCTTTATTTGAGAACACTTGATTCTTTCTTTGGTTCTTATGCCTAACTTAAAGGCGTTAAAGAAAAGTATTTGTTGGGAGATAACCCAAGAGTTTTAGTTGAGTCTTGGAAGTTATTACCTCTGTAATAACCTCTCCTTATCCTTTTTATTTGCTTTTTGTGCCAAGATTAACCTCTAATGAGAGTGAAGTAATGATTGGGAAAGTTGCTGTCCCGAAACAGATTTCTGTGCTTCACCGAAAAAATTCCTGAGAGACCTCTGTACGTCGGATTGAGCTGTAATGTTTTTTTCTTCTGACCCAGGTTGTTATCTAACTTTTGTTAGTTCAGCACTTTTTTATTTGAGCAACATAAGATCTTCGAAAAAATTCGTATTTACCTGCTGGTCTGTTTTGACAGATTTCTGCCATTTTCTGCATTTGCTCCTTGTTAGTTCCTTCTTGAGTTCCTTTGGGGAATTGAGCTTTTTGAGGGAAGTGCTACAGTAGATAGTGTTCTAATGGAAGTTTATTTGGTGTTAGAACTGAACCTTGAGACTTATTTATCTTAAGTGCACTAATGCTGCTAATGAGATTGTGTGAAGTTTTGTATGAAGGAAAAATTTCAGGTGTATGAAAGAAATGAGTATGAGATGAAGGATGGACTAAAGCTCAAGCTTGGGGATGCCACGCGTGTCACCCCAAGAAATATCCAAGAAG
Source organism: Avena eriantha (assembly GCA_910589775.1). Lineage (NCBI taxonomy): Eukaryota > Viridiplantae > Streptophyta > Magnoliopsida > Poales > Poaceae > Avena > Avena eriantha. Next base: position 383,127,136 of record OU342740.1, read on the forward strand.
TACAAGCGTCAAAGCTTAGGGATGCCCAAGGCATCCCCCTTCTTCATCAATAAAAATTCCAGGTTCCTTCCAAACGCTTCATTTTTATTGTTTCATGCACAGTTGTGTTTTTCTTGGAGCGTCTTCTTTTTGTTTTCGTTTTGGTTTTTAGTTTGCTTGGTTTGCTTAGTTTTCTGAATAAGTTGGTTGGACCCCCTCTTTCATACTTTGGTTTGCAAATAGTTTGGTTTGGTTTGGAAAAGAGTAGGAAAGTTCATACTTTTGTGGTAAAAAGAGCTCGTTTTTGACTGTAGCCTATACTTTGTCATGCCATGCTTGATATTGTTTTGGCTTTATGCTTAGTATTCTTTGCTTCAGCATGACTTGTTATAAACAATTGAGATTCCTTAATGTGCCTGGAATGAATCATGCGTTGTTTTAGCATATTAAAGCATAGTATAGTGGTATTCTCCTTTGATGCTTTATTTGGGTTGACTTGGCACATGCTCACACCATGTTATGACTATCACAAGTCACCATAGCCTTTATGATCCTTTAGTTTTCAACTTGTAGTATCACTTTATGCTTTGATCAATGATGTTTTGTCGCTCTGCATGATTATGGCCATTATTGCTCTCTTAGTTGGTCGCTCCCAGTCTTTTGCTAGCCTCCACAACAAAGTATGAGTTCCACTCATGCATCCAACTCCCTAAACCATGTTATTCCAAAGAGTCCACCATACCTACCTACTAGCTTATGCTATTCCAAGTATATTCATGCTTTTGTTTACCTTCCACTTGTTATGATAAAACTAGTGATTAAAGCTCTCACAAACTTGATGGCACACTTTACTTTACTTGCCCTTAATAAACTTGAACCATTGTGTCTTCTATGTTGTATATGCTTGCACTTATTTGTCGGGAATTAGCAGAACCATGTTTTCATGGGGAACCCTTTCAACATTGCACTTGATACTTGTACCTAGTTGATATCATGCTCTTTTGTATATGGATATCGTCGGTGTGAAATGAAAGGGGAGCTTGTAAGTCCATGGAGTTATGTATATGTGTTAGAGAAACGCCTTGGCCGCTGGTCTAATCCATGCTGACATGGTGGAAACCTGCAGCGTAACCATAATGAGCTGTCTATGAAACATTCTTCTTATAAAAAAAGAGTCCTACATTGAGAAAAAATAGAAAAAGAGAAAAAAAGAGATATTATGAAAAGAGGAAAGAGAGAAAAAAGCACCATATTCCCATGGTAAATTAGAAGAATGCTGAGATGCTCGTTGTCTGCTTGCCTTGTCATTTTGATATGGGGATTCTTTCGCATCATCGGGCAAGGGGTACCCCGTTGGCAGTTCTCAATGATACACATGTACTTACGATGACAAGAACTTACCGGTGACTAAACTTGAGTAGCATGAGGAGCGGCCCTCGTATACAAGGGACATGAGATTTCTGACTTATACTTCGTCAAGCATGTACACCATAGTTTGTTCACTTTAACCTTAATCACTTCAAGATGCTTATGATAGGGGCAATGAGAGCTGAAAGCTACAAGTACCATAATTTTTGGAAGCTCTTTATGAGACTTGAATCCCTACTTCCTTTTACAAAAGGCCTTTCTTCCACCATTATATTGAGTCTCCACCTTCTATCTTTATGCACCTACTTTGAGAGCACAGTGGCCATTCTTAGTTCTATGTGCATTGTCCCAAGACTAGTTGATTGATGCATAACTTGTTATTGCTTGTTTGAAACTATTGTATCTAGTCACTCTTATGAACATTGAAGGTGTCCTATGCATTTATATTTTCTACTCTATTGAGGGACAAGCTCAATACTATTATGCTATGTTTTCTTTATGTGAAACAAACAAACGTCTTGCAAAGCATGTTATTCATGAATCTTTTGTTTGTGTCTTTTCATGTTGCATCATAGTTTCTTTGCTTATTGCTAGAACTTTGTCTTTCATGTTATGATTGAAGTACTATGATCCCAGCTTTGAGTTTTGCAAATATTGTGATCAAGTCTTTGATGGTGCATGTCACCTCAAAAATTATTTCTTTTTATCACTTACCTACTCGAGGACGAGCTGGAGTTAAGCTTGAGGATGTTGATACATTGCAAATGTATCTATAATTTTTGATGTTCCATGCTTTGTTTTATCCACTTTCTTGTGTTTTGTTCCAACTTTGGAGTACTTTTATTATGATTTCTTGGACTAACCTATTAACAAGAGCCACAGTGCCAGCTGCCTGTTTTCTGCTGTTTTTGCTTCCAGGAAACTCAGAAAATGAATATTCTCGGAATTGGACGGGACAAAAGTCAAAGTGCCTATTTTTCCGGAAGGGATCAAGTGCCAGAATACGAGACGGAGAAGGGCTGGGGGCCGACAACACCACCTGGCCGCGTGGCCAGGCCTAGCCCGCCCCAAGGGGTGGTCTGCCCGACGCCAGCACCCCCTCGGCCTCTCCTTCCGCCTATAAGTTGCCCTCGGGACGAAAACCCTAAGTACCTGATCAAAAATCCACGAAAGAGTCTGTAGCCGCCGTCGTCTCTGTCCCTAGATCGGGGGGATCTGAAGCTCTTCCCAGCACCCTGCCGGAGAGGGGAATTCACCCTGGAGGCTTTCTTCATCACCATGCAAGCCTCCGGTGTGATGCGTGAGTAGTTCATCCTTGGACTACGGATCCATGTAGTAGCTAGATGGCTGGTTTCTCCTCCTTTATGCTTTCATGTTTAGATCTTGTGAGCTCCGTTCATGATCAAGATCATCTATTTGTAATTCATACATGTTGTGTTTGCGGGGATCCGATGGATATTTAGATGCTATTTCAGATTGATTATTGATTCTATCATGTCTTTGTTATTTGAGATCTTGCATGCTTTCCGTTGTTAGTAGCTATCTTGGCCAAGTAGATGCTAGAAACTCCAAGAGTTAGTATTTATGCTCGATAGTGGTGTCATGCCTCTGGCAATCTGGGGAAGTGACAGAAATCTCTAAGGTACTAGATGTGATGTTGCTACTAGGGAGAAAACAACAATCCTTTGTTCATAGAACAGTCGTATTGTTTACCTTACATGCAGTTCGTAAAGCAATAATCTGTTGCTTGCAACTTAATACTGGAGGGGGTTCGGATGATAACCTGAAGGTGGATTATTAGTCATAGATGCAGTTGGATGGCGGTCTATATATTATGTTGTATTTCCCAATGAAGTCTCAGAGGAGTCAAGATGATTAGTATATGCATGTATTGCTTTCTCGGTGTTTGTCAATTGCCCCGCTGTAATTTGTTCACCCAGCATGTTATCTATCTAAGGAGAGCCACCTCTAGTGAACTATGGATCCCGGTCCTTTTTCCTTACATACAATCTATAAACTGTTTCTGCTTTGTGTTTACTTTCTACAAACTTTTACTTCTTTCCATTCGATACGTTTAATCCTTTGTTTTCCGCAAAACACGGTGAGATTGACAACCTCATCGCAAGTTGGGGACAAAGTTCTATGGTTGTGTTGTGCAGGTCTCCACGTTGCTACTAGCACCGGTAGTGCGCCCTGCCAAAGTTCAGCTAGTAACACCTTTGGGGTGTTTCCTTGCTCCTACTGGTTCGATTAAACCTTGGTTTCATAACTGAGGAAAACTTGCTGCTGTGCTCATCATACCTTCCTCTTGGGGTTCCCAACGAGCTCTACGTCGATCGTCGAGTGCATCAATAGTTTTGAAGGATATCATGATCATACTCACAACACGAAGCATATGAAGAAATATAAAAATTAAGCTTGATGCTTAGATAGAGATTCTTGATAGCTCCATATAGTCACACAATCATAAAAGATAAAAGTAACTTGAAGCAAATGGTTTCCATGGAGGATATGGAGGTCCAAATATGGGAAACACATACCAAGAAAACTCTCACAAACAAGATCCAAACGATCAGCAATAAAATCAACCCAAGGAAATTAGAACTTGATTGAGCTAAATGTGCCACTTAGGAGCTAGATAAATATAAATATCAATTCTAAGTGACACAAGCTCAAATGTCCACATTTTGTAGGTTTGTAATATGCACAAAGCATATGACTCCCCCATAATGTGGTAAACCAAGAATACTCCAACAAGAGGTAAAAACATCCGGATAGAGATGATTAATGAACATTATGAAACTTTAATTTCTCATGAGAAATACATACCACGTAGAGACTAGATAAAACTTGCTATATATACTAAGTGGTATTTCTCATGTACATACATTTTAGGATTGTGGAATGCCCAAGCATAACACTCCCCCAAAATGGGATAGTCCATTAATTTCTCACAAGAGCCAAGAAACATACCAAATAAATTCAACAAAGGCTCCAACCCAAGAGACACAAATACATGGTGTGCCAACCAAAATACACAAGTATAATTGATAACTCAATATAAGTATGAGGGAAGCACAACATGTACAAACACATACAAAGGTACAAAACCAACACATGCACAAGGGAGCAAGTAACTTTCAATGTAAATGAGTTAAGCACATGTTACCGTAAGGAGGGACATTGGATATATGATAGAAGCATGATAATACAAATGGATTGACTTGAGAAGAATAAATGATGAATATCCCTCAATTCTTCATAATATAACCAAGTCTCCAATGCCCTCCAACAATACCTATTGATCAAGTTTTGGCTTGTTGGTCCCCAACCAAGTTGGGTCCTAAGAGGTTAGTCACAATAGGCTTGGCAACCCAAATGGTTCTTTTTATGAACCCACGTTGAGCACCAACAAATTTGGCAAACACATTGCCAACCTCATACTTACAAAGAGAATAAGCATCATCAATAATGATATGGTTGGATGAGGAGATACCAATAGTGCATGAGGAAGAAATGTGCCCCTTCTCATGGCATATGTAGCAAGTTCTTCTCTTGCCATCTTTCTTCTTAGGTGAAGCCACAACTTGAGGAAGAGCTCGAGTAGTCCTCTTAGGAAGAGGCCCATCACTAACTTGAGGCTGCTTCCCTTGTTGCTTCACACTAAGAGGCTTCTTCTTCAATGGGCAAGATCTAACATGATGCCCTTCTTCCTTGCACTTGAAGCAATCAATGTTGGCCGGATTCTTGACTTGATATTGGCCATTCTTCTTGTTGCCCTTGTGCTTCAGCTTGATAGTGGACTTGTTCTTGACATTGGAGTTGTATCCAAGCCCACACTTGTCATTGGGGAATTTTTGCATACTCAAGATATTGTCGAGAGTGGCCTTCCCTTTATGACCCTTTTTCAAGTCATTCTTCAAAGAAGTGACTTGAGCCTTGAGCTCTTTAATTTCCTCTACATGGTTAGTGTGAACAAAAATACTAGAGGAAGTGGATGCTACATTGTTAGAGCAACAAGGGATGGAAAGTAATTCATCACAAGATGTATAAATGGCATGAGTGGATGAATTACAAGGACTAGCACATGGCAATATGACATTTTGAGTAGAAGTAGTGATAATGTCCACATGAGGCTCATTAGATGTTACCTTTGACATAATAGCCTCATGAGCTAATTTTAGCCTATCATGGGAGGCTAGAAGATCCCCATGAGAGCTTGATAGATTACCATGAATTTCTTCCAAGATCCCATACTTGATAGTTAGCAAAGCAAGTTGAGCCTTTAGCTCAACATTCTCCTTCAAAATAGATGCTTCACAAGAAATAGAGTTAGTAGCACAAGCATCATAATTAATTGCAAGAGGTGAGGGCAACTTCGAAAGCTCTTTTAAGTAAGAGGCTTTAAGTTGCTCATGTGACTCGGTGAGTTTGATGAGCTCACCCTTGATGACCTTAGAGCCATTTTTGAGGTGGTCAAAATCCTCAAGAAGTTTAGCATAAGCAACTTCAAGATCATCATTTTTACTTTTGATACCACTAGCCACCTTAGGACCTATATTATGAGATTACTTTACTCTAGACAACTCTAGAGAAAAAGTCTCCTCAAGAGATTCCTTAGTGGTTTGTTACTCTTCAAGAGCTTCATTTAGATGTGCAATTTGATTAGCATACTCACGCTCAAGGCTACTCATTTTATCAATGGTGTTCTCATGCTCCTTAATTTGTGCTTCTAACTTATTAATATGTGCTTTTCTCTTAATAGCAAAGTCCAAGATTTCAACCAAGTTAGAGCAAGCAATATTATCCTTAATAAGAGCATGATAAACCAGCTCACCCTTTTCATATAAATCATCAACATTAATCTCCTTTTCCTCATTATCCTCATCCTCATCATCACAAGAGGTATTGGGTTCCAAATTAGGAGTTACCTTTGAATCCCGAGCCATAAGGCATAGGTGGGAACCGTGAGATGATGATGATGAAGAATTACTTGAAGATCCATTCAAATTCATGTCTTTACCAATATAATCTTTGGTTTCCTCTACATTGTTAGACACACAACAACTAGAGGAAATAGAAGCATTTATATTATGACAACAAAGCAAAGAGAGCATATCATCATGTGATCTATTGAGGCAATTTATACATGATATGCAAGGACTATAAACACTAGCATGTAAATCATATATAGTGCTAGACGTGTTTAAGTCCAAAGATGAAGCATTGCAATGAGATAGAGATGAAGGATCATCAAGAGTAAGCTTACTATCAACATTGCAATATTCATCACCACTCACCATATCATTACCTTGTGTCTTGCCACACTTTGGTGAAGTGGAATAAGATGAGAACTCATCACGGCCGGAAGTGGAAGCAATACAATCATCCCCAATAGTGTTGGACACATCATATTTATCTTGAAGTTTTGTCCATAACTCATGAGCGCTCCAAAAAGGTACGGTTGAAGAAGTAACTACAAAGCTCAAAGCATTAACAAGCACATTAGAAGCTTGAGCATCGAGATATAAGTTTTTCTCATCCTCACAAGATAGATTTTCGAAATCCATAGGAGGAGAAAAACCTATATCTACAATACGATCCAAATTTGGGTCCATGTCCCGAAAATGAATAAGCATGCGAGTTTTCCAGATATTATAATTTATGCCATCGAATATAAACATTTCATTGTGCACAAATCCCCTAGCCGACATCTTTACTCTCAAGGCGGTGAAGCCTAAAATAAGAGACCAAGCTCTGATACCAATTGAAAGGACACAAATGTCGCCTAGAGGGGGGTGAATAGGCGGTTTAAAACTTTTACGAGATGGGCTTAACAAAGGCGGAATAAAACTAGCGTTTACTTTGTCAAGCACAAAACCTAGAACAACTAGGGTTCACCTATCTGCACCAACAACTTATGCTAAGAAAGACAAGCAATTATGTGAGAGCAAGATATATAGTTCAAGCATGGAGGCTATCACAAAGTAAAGTGCATAAGTAAGAGCTCGGATATGGAGATAACTGAGGCATGCGGAGACGACGATATTTTACCGAGTTCCTCCCAACATGGAGTACGTCTCATTTGTAGAGGGGGTGGTATCAAACCACCAACGCCACAAAAGGCCTCCCTTGTTCTCCTATGAATCTCACCCAACGGGATCGATCCACACTTCCACTATTGGTGCACTTGTCGGTGGCAATCCGTAACCTCTCACAAGGTTGGGGCACTTCTCCACAACTCAATTAGAGGCTCCCAACAAACAAGCTTGGGGAAAGCTCCACAACTTAATTGGAGGCCCCAATAAATCCACAAACCTACAAAACCACCAAACCGTCTAGGGTTCCAAGAACCCAAGAGTAAAAAGCTTCTCACCTTTCACCCAATCGAATCCTCACCGAGAACTCAAACCGATGCACCAAATGCAATGGCAAGAACACACAAAGTGCTCAAGTCCTTCTCTCCCAAATTCCACCAAAACTACAAAAGCTTATGTGGGAATAAGAGAGGAAGAACAATGGAGGAAATCCACAAAAGACTCTAAGATCTAGATCACAAGATGTTCCCCTCACTTAGAGGAGAGATTGATTGGTGGGGTTGTAGATCTAGATCTCCTCTTTCAAATCCCTCAAGAATATGCAAGAATCAATGGAGGGATTGAGGTATAGCAAGCTCAAAAAGGTCAGCAATGGAGGGGAAAACTTGCAAGGAAGGTTAGAGAACCATTGGGGAAGAAGGGCCCCTTAAATAGGTCCCTGGAAATCCAACCGTTAGGCCCAGGAATCGCCCGGTCCAGAGTCTCCGGACTGGGACCGGAGTCTCCGGTGTACCCAGGCCAAACAGGGCCAAACCGGGAGACAATCTGTACGTGGTCTGGGGATAGACCGGAGATTTAGTCCGGAGTCTCCGGTCTTACAAAAACTGACAGAAAGACCAATACGAAAAGAACCATAACTTTTGCATCCGGACTCCGATTTTGATGATCTTGGGCTCGTTTTAAAGAGGAAAATAAGATCTATAAGATAATGCAGGGAACCATCATAGTTCAGAAAGGGAGGATAGAACCAAATGTCGAAAGGTTTGACCTCTCTCAACAAGACGAACCGATAAAACCTCCAACATCGAAAACACAATAGAGAATGCATATGAAATCTGTTTTCAATGAACTTGGGCTTGTCATGAAGATTAACACAAGCTCTATATCCTCTCATGGATAAGAACCAAATAATGCAAGGTTTTACCAATCTCTAAAAGACAAACCGGTAAAACCTCCAATATCGAAAATGCAATAGAGAATGTATATGAAATCTGTTTTCGATGAACTAGAGCTTGTTATGAATATTGCCACAAGCTCAAGAACCTCACATGGATAAGATCCAAATAACAACAAAGAAAGATTATGCCAAGTATGCAAAGGTTTTAGCTCTCACGAAGGATATGATCAAGTTACTCACTCGAGAGCCCCTCTTGATAGTATGGGTATCTATCCTATAAACCGGTCTCCCCAACTAACACCATGAGACCGGTAAGAAAGAAACCCTATCAAGAACATACCTTTGCCTTGAGCATATTCCACTTGAGCTTGACGATAGCGATCTTGTCCACCTCAAGATGGAACACCTTTCTTGATTGCACTAGCTTGGTGAAGACTTGCAAATTGCTCTCCCATACTCGACTATGGTAGAGCTTCTCTCTTGGGCATATCATCTTCCCATATCCATGATAACCATAAGATGGCAAGCTTAAATCAAATGATCTCTTCGAGATGGCTCATCTTAAACTTGCACATCATTTCTTCTTTCTTCATTATGTTGGTGTCTTGAAGGCACATAAGAGATATCACTCCAACTTTATTCTTCAAGACACACTTGCCATAGGCACAATCTCACATGACCAATCTTTGGATCTCTCCTTGAACACTTTGGTCAACACTTGATCTTCTTTACTTTCTTCTTCTCCCAACTTTGAAGCCAACATATGGTACAAGCATTGCCCATGGACACATCCTACAAGTAAAACTCAATGCAAATATAAGTCCATAAAGATTGTCATTAATTACCAAAACCACACATGGGGGCCACCATAATTCTTAATGCACACGCGGCAAGAGCAGCCACCGCATCCGATTCCACTCACACAAACTATCCGTAGGTCAAATGGACTGCAAAGTTATTCCGACCACGATGGTGCCTAGACCCAGAACGATCCTCTTACAATGCCGTCTCTCCAACTATGTCGTATGCAACGGCTTGGAAAAATAAACAGTCATCTCAGACATTTCTTTCCCCTTGATCTCTCTATTGGCCATGCCGTAGATGCTGGTTTCGGTGATGCCCTGTACTTGGCACTAAAAAATGGCAAACCTCTTCTGGAATTTCCGTAGTGGCTCTTTGGGCAGTTGGAGGGCGGCTTGCAGGTCGATGGAGGTATAGGTCTGCTTCTAGCAACCTTCTAAGTGGTTATGCAAGAGCCGATAGAGATGATCCCAGGGACGGGCCGAGTTGGGGTGCATCCCTAGGTACCAAGACTGCGCGATTCCGCTGAGTGCGAGGATAAGAGCCTTGTCCATGGTGTTCTCGTTGCCACCCATTGCTACGATGAATGCTGCATATATCTGGGTGTACACTAGCGGGTCGGTGTCACCGGTGTATTTGGGCAGATCTCCGCCTCAAAACTTCTTCGGGTACGGTCCACTATGATCCTGGCCACGAGCGGGAAGACGAGGTCCGTGAGGTCAATGACGTTCTTGTCTCCTGATACCGGTTGGTGTGTGGCTTCAGCATGTCATAGCGTGGCGGGTCGTAAGCGAAGCCTAATTCCGCCGGGGCTTGCGATAGTGTTGAGTTTATAGCTCTTCGGCTTTCTCGTAAGTGCCACCGGGATGATCCCGCACTCTAACACGAATGAAGTTTCCGAGATCACGGATGCGATTGTTGTAGTAGTGTGGCATGCTCTGCGATACTTTTATAGCCTAGAAAGCCTCTGCCTTGGCTTCCTAGAGCTGCTGAGTTAGGTCTTCGTTTTATCTACGTGCGGTTTATGTCTCCACAGTTCTAACGATCACAAAAGATTTTCACCTCAGATTTTTCTTTCCCCAACTATTGTTTGTCAAAAAATGCTATAGTATTATTTATTGTTTGCACCAGCTATATTATTTATTACTTGCCAAAACAGTACTACTAGTACTTGTCATTACTTATTGTATATTATTTATTGTGCGCGCTAGCTATTGTGACATTGCAAAAGATTGTATTCTTATCTAGTCATTACTATATTATACTATATTCATTACTTGTCAAATAATAATAGTATAGCATATTCATTACTTGTCAATATTATATTCGTTACTTGATCGTAAGTTCTAGTAGGATGCACTCCATCACAGATTTTTTTTTTTTAAAAAAGGGAGCGGAGCCCCGGCCTCTGCATCAAGCGATGCACACAACTCTTATTTTTATTAGAACCATATTATTTGGCAAAAGCCATTACAAAGATGATACACACCGGAACCACCAAAGCTAAACAGAAAAATGATAACTGTATCGCCAGCTCCCCAACGAGATATATCAAACCCCTATCAACCTGTTTCGACCCCCCATGGTCACCCACACTGTTGTCACTCGCCAAGAGAAGTTAGAGTGCCTTGGCACGGCGGCAAAAACTCAAGTGAAAGGAGTCCTAGAACCGCACAGCATATCCACGGAGTTGCGCCCACGCACGCGCTCCGGATGTCGCCGCCTCCAAAATCTTCCGCCAACCCGACGTCAGCATGTAGATCAAAGCGCAGACTCTTGCCACACCAGCCACCGACACCGCCTCGGTGCCAAGCAGCACCACCCCCCACGCGCTAGCCGCTCCATCCTCCTGTCGCTTTCGCCCAACGCTGCTCCACAAGCGATGCTCCCAGGAGATAACTGTATCACAGATGAAATTTCTTAAGATCACGGATGCGATCGTTGTAGTAGTGTCACATGCTTTCATGGTCCGGACAACCTTTGCCTCGCCGCCTCGGTTTCCCGGAGCCGCTGAGTTAGGTTGTTATTTTTATCCACGAGCGGTTTCCGTCTCCGCAATTCTAACGTCATAAATAGATTGCATTCTTTCACTTCAGACTTCTCTTTCACCAACTATTATTTTTCAGAAAAATACTATATTATTTATTTTTTGCACCAGTTTTTTTTTGAGAAACACAGTACAACCATAGATGCTCACAACACATACATGCACCCACCCCCTATGAACGCACACATACATGCACCCACCCCCTATGAACGCACACACCCAAACCCTACCCCTATGAGCACCTCCGAGAGACTGAGCCGGCGGATCAGTTATTGAGATTGACAAAGTCACCACGGGCGCATCGTTGTCGACGGAAACGTCGCCTCCCACTGTCTTTATGCAACACACAGTGTCAAACCTGGGATTTAAACTTTGGTGGGCTGGTTGCACCAGCTATATTATTTATATTACTTATAAGAAAGTACTACTACTTGTCATTAATTATTGTATATTATTTATTGTGAGCGCCAGCTATTGTGATATTGCAAAATATTGCATTCTTATCTAGTCATTACTTATATATTACTTATTTGTTCGGGCCAGCTATCGTGACATCGCAAAAGATTGCATTCTTGTCTAGTCATTACTATATTATTTATTATATTATATTCATTACTTGTCAAATGATATTCTATATTTATTACTTGTCGAAAATACTATATGATTAACTATTCTGACGTCGCCACAGCTTTCTTTCCTATCTAGATATTACTATATTATTTATTATTTGTCAAAACAATATTGTCTATTTGTTCTCTCCAACGTTTCCAAGTTTGTAGGACTCTTTGACTTTGAAAAGTCTATAAATATTGCATCTCCTCTCTGACACATATAATAGTCCTGGCTCCATAGCAAACTAAAATACACACCTGAAAGTTCGCTCAATATCAGCACTCACTATCGAGTATGGCGGGTGCGAGGAGTGCATTCATGTGCGTTGTATTGATACTCGTATTGCTCGCGAATCATGGTTCCGCAGGTTCGTGCTCTCCTCTCTCTTGTCTCACTGTTCGTTCAAACTGATAGATGACCGCAAACTGACTCATGATGAAGTCATGAGGGATTCACAGCAATTCAATCTCTCTTCTTCCACCTAGTGTGTGTGTGTGTGAATCTCTTGATCATTCTTCGATTGTATTTTAGCTCTCCACGCATGGATATATAAGTATGTGTACATGTTATATTCTCTTGCAGGGAAGTGCTTTGGAACTAAAGAAGGTGGCGGCCACATCTGTATAGGCTTTCTTTGCAAGATGACGTGCTGGATGGGCGGGATAATGTTTAACGCCAAGGTCATGGAACACAAGTGTATGGGACCGGTAATCAACAGCTACTGTTACTGCTATTTTTGTGAAAAATAGTTGGTAAACACGGGAGCTGAAGTAAATTCATTATTGCAGAAGGTCAAATAATTTCGAGATTTCTTGGTTCATCTACAGAGGGAATAAATATTTTCCTCTACTAGTTAACTATATCATGCATTCTAGGCTCGACATTAGTGATACCAAAGAAATGCAAAAATCATGATTTATTATCGGCCTGTGATGCTTGTTTCGATTGGTAATAGTGGGCTGACTAAGCTCAAATCCGTTTGCCATCCTAATGATAAGCATCGCAGATTGTAGTGAGTCGATGGGCCAAATAGCTGAAGCATCCCCCGCGGGATAAATTCTCCCAATCCCCTGGGTGGAGAGCCCGACACGTGTCCTTTTACATGGTTAAACCGCGTCGCATCCTTCCTCCCGGGTACCGTATCCTTGCGGTACAGAAAAAATAAAAAATCCTGCATTCTACCCCATACCAAACTCCTGCACACTCCTCGTAGGCTCGTGGTGCCGCCCGCAACTCGCCGTGAGCCACAACCGCCGACCGCGAGGAAGATCCTTGCAGTACCACACACTTGCCATTTAGGCCGTCGCAGCACCGACACCCCACCGCTGGTAGCGGCGCCTCCCGCCGCTCGCAGCAACGCCTGCCACCTCGTGTAGCACCACGACGGCCGGATGTAGCACCGCCGGCGATTGCTGTAGCAAACACTTATGGCGCATGTAGCATTGCGGACAGGCGCATGTAGCAAACCCCGTCATGGGTTGTAGCACCGCCGGCAGTCGGCATACGCCACATGTAGCAGCGCTGCCGGCCTGGGTAGCAAATCCTAATGCCGGAAGTAGCAACGCCGCCAGCCTGCCGTAGCAAATACTAATGCCGCAAGTAGCAACGCTGGCGGCTTGCGGTAGCAAATCGTGACGGCGCACGTACCAGCGCCCAGCCCACCGGACTATGGTAGCAAATGCCAACGTCGCATGTAGCAGCGCAGCCGGCCTGTGGTAGCATAAAAATCGCCGCTTGTAGCAAGTGTTGATGCCCGTCCTTCCACGCCCCTCTCCACCTCCCCTCCTGCAACGCCGGCAACGCGAGATTGGAACTCACGCACGTGGAGATGGAGAGGTCGGTGCCAGTGGCGAGGAGGTCCGATGAGGCCGCGCGCCGATGTGGAGTTCAGAGGGGTGCACGCTGTGTGTGATCTGGGTGACGATCCCCTGGGTGCGCTACTACCACGGTGGCCACCCGGACGAAACGTTGACCGGGGGATGGATGTGTCGTATCCCCAGGGGAGGGGAATCGTAATCTGTTTCATTTAGGCCCCGACAATTGACACTTTTGGTATAATCCTCCACCGGAAACAACCACAACTCCACAAGTGTATTTGTGTGTACGAAGTATACATTGGGGGTGTTCAAAAAAAGTACATACCAACTAGGAAGAGACCAACATTCTGCAAGGTCGGACCGTACAGGCTGCAGAGAGAGCGGGCCGCACCTACTGCGCATGTTGCGTGGAATGCCTTCTTTTGATGGGTACTACTCACTTAATTCTAAATTATAATTTTTTTTGTCTTTTTCAGAAATACATGTATCTAGATATTTTTAATATCTAGGTTCGGGTGAAACTACACGTTGAAAGACGTCTAGATATACATGTTCGTTCCAGAAAAATCTAAAACATCTTATATTTTGAAACGGAGAGAGTACAAAGTAGAAGTACAAAAAGATCATCAAAAACCTATCAAGATAAATCTAACTTTGAAGATTTCGATGCAACAACACGAGGTGAAAATGCTTCGTAACTCGGATGAACCGTTCTAAATTTTTTTTTTCATTTTTCATTTTTGTTATAGTCTAAAAATGCAGAACTATATACTTCCAACCCTCCCTTGTTTCACTCTCTGAGATTCTCACCCTGCATCTCTTCTGTTTTCGACCCTTTGAAGTGTCGCATCTCCGCTCGTAGAGGAGATGAAGGGGTCCACCTCCTTTGGTGGTCGGGTGCTGCTACCACCACCGGCGGCACCTAGGGGAGCCAAGATCGAGCACTTTTTTCTAAGGTTAGGTTGCCCTCTTGAGCCGTGTGAGCGACCAAGGAGGGAATGTGTGTGATCGTCACCCATATCATCAAAAGTAATCAGTCAACCATGAGTTTACGATACCTATTTTACACAGACATATCGACACGTGTTGCAACATACCATGTAAGAACCAAGGTGGTACTATAACTAAGAGGATCCAAAAGGGAATCGTTGGGACTGTCGAGAAAACAACAAGAGGCGGAGAATCGCCCATGTGAGCTAAGCCCTCAAATTTTTTCCCACTTACCTAGAGGTAAACAACAAGGGAAGTTCTGATGGTAATAATTGGTCGCACTGAAAAGTAAATATAAATTAGTTATTTTAAAATACAAATGTTATTTTTATTATTTATTTATTTTCTAGGCTATAAATCAAGTTAGACTTTTAATTTTTGTGACATTGATAAAACATGTTACTTTTGTGTATCTTAGGCTTCATGTCTAGACTATCCATGGATGCAGGACCATGGCAACATGTTGCAACAAAACTTTTCCAAACTCTATGTATCCCTGTTGATACTTATCGAGAGGGGATTTTGATTGGAAGTCGATAGGGTGGATTCAAGAAAAAAATATTGGAAGTAGTTTAGATTTAGTTTGGTGCAATCTTTTTGATACAAAGTATTTTCCACGATACCCCAACTCCAAATCAATTGGAGTTTTAGCTTGCTCTAACCTTTTATAATGCTGATCAACTATACTACCTCTGTTTCATAAAAGAAGGCGTACAATTTTTTCGGACACAAAAGATATAAAGTTTGACCAACCCTATAGATAAGTCTATTGTGAACTATAATACTACATAGATATAGTACGTCAAATTGACCTGACATGGTAGATGTTGATAGTTTTCAAAGAAATTGTCAAACTTTACATCGTTTGATTTTATAACAAGTATCTGCCTTATTTTATGGAATGGAGGTTGTATGAAAGAATGTGCCAGTATATACTACAACGTAAAAATGTAATACAAATTCTATTTTGCATATTTTAGGTGGACGATTCGATTTAGCCACACGCCCACAATAATTCTTAATGCACATACGGCAAGAGCGGCCACTGCATCGGATGTCACTCATGCAAACTATCCGCAGGTCAAACATATTCTAGAAACAATGATGGTGGATATCAAGCTAAACATAGATGCGACCTAAATCCCAGTTACAGGAACCATAACATTAGAATGTTGCTGATAAAGCGTAACACAACCATTAGTCTTAGAGATAGGTCTCGAAGTAGATCTAGTGCTAGATTAGTCTACTAGTTATTCATTTGGATTGTCGATTAAAAGGAGCTTAACTGGCAAACCTCATTGTGACACAAAGATTTCATAGATCTTTTGTATGGATCTAAATATGAATAATATAGTCATACCTTGGACCTAGATGTTTCGATTGTACTACTCTGTTGGGTGTAATATTCGTGAAATAGTGTTCCACGAGTGTTTTGCCAACGACTTGTGTACCACAACATGTAGTGTTGTGCTAGGTCACCGTACTACTACAACAACAACATGACAATGTTTCAAAAGCATGTCACCACTTCAGCAACATTTAATAAGAGGGGTGGCAGGGAGGGCCACAACGCTGCCTATGAGGAGGCAAGGAGGGGAGACATCACTGGGGCCTGGGATATGCCTCGTATGTGTGTACGAGTGTTGGAGATATGCCCAAGAGGCAATAATAAAGTGGTTATTATTATATCTTTATGTTTATGATAAATGTTTACATCCCATGCTATAATTGTATTATTAGGATACACTAATACATGTGTGTTTTGTAAACATAAAAGAGTCCCTAGTAAGCCTCTTGTTGAACTAGCTTGTTGATTAATTGATGATCATGGTTTCCTGATCATGGACATTGGATGTGATTAATAACAAGGTTATATCATTAGGAGAATGATGTAATGGACACACACCCATAGTAAGCGTAGCATAAAGATCAAGTCATTAAGTTCGTATTGCTATAAGCTTTCAAATGCATAGTAACCTAATCCTTCGACCATGAGGTTATGTTAATCACCACCACCGGATGGATACTTTGATGACATCAAACACCGCTTCGTAACTGGGTGGTCATAAAGGTGTCATTGGGTATTCTGAAAGTATGTGTTGAAGCGCATGAACCAAGATTGGGATTTGTCCATCCATATGACGGATAGATATGCTCTGGGCCCTCTCGGTGGAATGTCATCTAGTTAGCTTGCAAGCATGTGACTAGGTCACAAGGGATGACATATCGCGGAACGAGTAAAGAGTACTTATCAGTAACGAGGTAGAACTAGGTATGGAGATACCGACAATCAAACCTCGGATAAGTATAGTATCGCGTGACAAAGGGAATTGGTTTCGTATGTAAATGGTTCAATCGATCGCAAAGTCATCGTTGAGTATGTAGGAGCCATTATGGATCTCCAGGTCCCGCTGATGGTTATTGATAGGAGATGTGTCTCTATCATGTATACATATTCACGAACCGTATGGTACACACTTAAGGTTCGAAGTTGTTTTAAGTAGATATGGAATATGTGTTGGAGACCGAATGTTGTTCGGAGTCTCGGATTGGATTCGGAACATCACGAGGAGATCCGGAATGGTCCGGAGAATAAGATTCATATATTAGGGATCATTTTCTGAGTTAGGAAATGTTCCGGAGTATTTGTATGAGGGTTCTAGAAGGTTTCGGAATGTTCTGGAAGGTTCTAGAGGATTTCTTGGAGTTTGCTTGAAAACCAAGAAAGGGTCAAAGGAAACCTAGTGGGGTAAGACACGGATTCGTGGGGGAGGAGGACTCCTCCCCCCTTCCCACCGCCGGCCATAGGAGGGGAGTCCTACTAGGACTCCCCCTCCCCAGGCGCACCTTCCCCCCTTAAATAGAAGGGCAGGGGCGCCCCCTCTAGCCCCTTCTCCCACAACTCCCAATCTCTGCCGCCTCTCTCCTCCACTTTTCTTCTGCACAGGCATAGGCGAAGCCCTGCAGAATTCTCTACTCCACCATCACCACCACGCCGTCATGCTGCTGGGATTCAGTGGAGAAGATCTACTACCTCCGCTGCTCGCTGGAACGGGGAGAGGAAGGTCTGCTTCGACTCCGCACGTGTGACCGACTGCGGAAGCGCTGCCGAAACGCGGCACCGGAAGGATCGTCTACTTGACCAACGGCGGAAGCGCTGCTGGAACGCGATGCCGGAAGGATCGTCCACACGATCTTGAGATCGGCAAGTGATCGACTACATCAACCACGAGATCTAATCTCGTTAACGCTTTCGGATCTACGAGGGTTAGTTCCTATCTATCTCGCTGCTCATGTCTAATAGATTAGATCTTGGCTTTTATCTAGATTAGATCTGGGTTTTGTTTGTTCTTGCAGTAGAAATTTTTTGTTTTCCATGCTACGAACCCATCAACGAGAGCGTTCAGGGATTAGCAATTGGCCAGGGTTAGCGACAACTAGTTAGTTAGGTGGGCCTTTCGGCTAGGGGCAGGGTAGGTTGGGCCTTTTATTGTGGTTGGCACATGTAATGGGTAAAAAATAATCTTTCACTAACACATGGGTCCCACGTGTCAGCCGCGTATTCGTTGGATATCGATGGAGCCAAACCCCAGTCCATGTCCACCCCATGTGTTAGCGTATATCCGTACCATGAAATCTCTAGGCGTAATTATCTCTCCGTACCCCTACCCAGTGTTCAACGGGCATGATATTTGTGGATAGCATGATCCGTGAATAAAATTTCCATCCTTAAACGTGTGACCATTTTTTCAGAAGTCACGCACAATTGATTCACAACTCTTTGGTGTTGTGAGGTTATGTAGGGCAACATCATCACAGACAGTTTCTCCGCATATCATTTCAAATATATGCAACTAATATAGTTCCAAATATATGCAACTAATATAGTTCTTAGTGCTATAGTTCCAAATATATGCAACTAATATAGTTTCTACCACTATTGTTCCAAATATATACAACTAATATAGTACTTACTGCTATAATTCCAAATATATGCAGCTAATATAGTTCCTACTATCATCGTCGGAGGAGATGTAGATGATCTCCTTGTTGACAATAATGACATTGTCGGGCTCCAACAGCACGCCATGCTCCTCCACCGCGCACTCTCTTTCTTCCTCACGTTTTATCGCGAGGACACTAGTAACACATCCTACTCCTCGAGCATCTCGTCGTCCTCCTCCTTGGCATGCCTCTAAGCCTCCTCCCACCATTCGAGATGCGGTGAATCATCTTCCGATGTCGCGGTTGATGTGTACTTTGAAGGGGTTCCGTGGCAGAAAACAAAAACTTACTACGTGGGAACACCCTAATGCCCAAGATCTACCTATGAAGTAATGCAGTAACGGAGGAAGACAACGGTTTAGATACCCTTGTAGATCGTAAGCGTATAACGCTCATGCATGAACGTGGCTGATATAGTCGTACACGTCCGACCTCAAGGTGGCAAAGATCCTCGCAAGTCACCCTTGGCCAGGTCCTCGTACGACGCTCCGGTGACACTAATGGCATCACCCCCGAGGTTTTGCGCATGTACGACAACGACTCACGGTCTTCAATCCCTGCCGAGGTTGTGGAAGTAGATATCCTAGCCAGAATCACTGCAGCACAACGGCGTGCCGCAGAGTTGTTGTCTTTGTGTGTACAATCCTTTCTTGGGACCGTGCCACCGCAAAGGCAGCGAGAGAGAGATTTATTCTCTAAGGAAAATCGCCTTATAGAAATTATTATGTGTGGCAAGACCGACATACCAGACAAGAAGAAACCCGAGGAGGGCTCTCTTGCCTCAGGATTGTGCCCACCGTGTCGCCTTCCCATGCGAGGCGACTGGCGGCGGCCCCTCCTCTCCCGCCTCCCTAGAACCTCTCCACCCTCCACTCCCCTCCACCATCACCGCCGGCAGGAGCAGCCAGGCCTTGCCCGGACAATGTCGATGCTTGGCTGGTGGCGGCAGCCCCTTTCCTCTACCTGATGCTAGGAGCCCGGCCTAGGCGGCCATTCCCTAGAGGCGATGATGCTCGACAGGAAGCGCTCCATCGTTGGCCGGATGGTGGAGGGGTGGGTGGTGCTATCCATTGACAGCTCAGGCACCGTGGGACTGAGCGGTGGCCAGCGGCGCCCATGCACAAATCAAGGCCCTTTGAACCCGATTTGGGCCAGGACGGGTTGGGTCAGGCTCAAGTGTGCCTTATCCGAAGCAATCCAGGAGGACTTCGGGATGAGGGTGGCGGCGACGGCACCAATCTGCAGCAGCATGGTGGCATAAGCTTCACGGGCCCGATCTAGGCCCAGCTAGGCCTATGGCGTAGTGTAGGGGTTCGCGCATGAAAAAAATAATTTTTTCCTACACCAAGAACCCTAATGCCAGGATCTATCTATTAGTAATGCAGTAACGGGAGGGGATTTTCGCGAACTTACCCTTGAAGACCGACCAAATGATGGTGTACTTGTTTCTAGGCCCTGCCAATGATGCTCAGGCTGAGGCATCAACACTGGATGAAAAATAGGTGTGTCTTTTGTTAGTATAAATGCCACTGTGGTGCCTCCAATTTGAGTGTGCATAGTGATAATCAGATAGCATGGCATACTGCTAGACAATACTACTATGATGTAACCTGAGTGGTATGTTAGGGAATAGGGCTTAAAGCTAGTGATGCAAAAGTCTGAAGCTATCGAACTCTATTGTGATGCCTCTGTTGAGCGTGCACAATAGTGATGTATAGAAACATAATCTACTACTGAAACTTGATTGTTTGCTAGAGATCATCATTTAGATGTTTTGTTGCTAGAGATTATTTGGGAATATTCCTAGCCTAGAATGCAAAGGCTGAGGCTCTTATGATGTTTGGATTAGATAGTTACTACTTGCTTATGAAAACCATACAGTGATAATCTAGTGCTCCACTTGAGTACATATCTGAGGATTTGCTATTGGCCCCATCCATTTTCTAAGATGCAATGATAAGAACAGATACTTAAGCATGATCTTAGATGGATAACATGTTGTTGTATGGAGGCTGCACTTGCCAGGGATCTAGTTCAGCTGTTGTTGTATCTTGATATCCTGGTCCACCTCTCCTCCTACTACTTGATCTACTTCAGCAACTCTAGCATGGCCTTCTCCTCCTGGAGCTACTGCTGGCGTTGAGCTTCTCCTCTATTGCTAGCTTGATCTTGATCTCCTCCTTGTCCTAGCTATTGGATGGCTTCTTGAAGAAACCATAGGTTGGGTGATGGTTTGGTGGGATGATCTGGTATTTTTATTGTTCCTGACTTGTTCCTCGTCAAGTCGTCATGACTAGAGCAGTTGGTTGATTAGTATGTGTGAAAAAGATCTGTGATGATCCAACAAGAACACATGTTGTTCTTGTGGTTTGAGCTATGAAGATGTTGTTGTGTCGTGTGGTGAAATGAAGTGTGTGGTAAGTGACCAACGGAGTGGTACTCTGCTGCTACGGCCGTGTTCTTATCCTCCCTTGTGGCTGTCTTGTGTTGACAGCACACAAGCATGCAGTGACTAAGCTGCTGTCAAGTGGGTCTCTCTGGTTCAAGTTTCATTGTACTAAGATATTTATTCAGTGAGGCTCATCTCAGCTGGTTTGCTCTTATCTATCACATATATGAACATTTTTCTTTTGCTTACTTTGGTGAAACTTGCCCTTGCCGATGAGGTTGTACTGAGGCCATTACTAAATAAGAACAGATGCTCAATTTGGTGAAACTTTCCCCTTTAAGATTAGCTCAATGATGAAATGATTACAGTTTGTTCATTCTGAGAGAAAAACCACTACACTAACCCCTTCTCTTCTTATTATTTGTTTTATTTATTCTTAATTGCAGGTATCGAGAAGATGGTAAAGCGAAGATCAAGAATTTAGATAGAAAGTATTTCAGATTTAGTCTAGGTTTTTCTGTTATTTAATTATTGTAATTTCTTTTTCTTTACTGATTAGTTGTACAAAAAATGTAATACTATATTCATACATCAATAAAGATTTCTTTCCTCAATTATTGTAATTTTCTTTTATCCTTTATTGATTTATAATTTGAGACTTGTAAATATTATATCTATTCATAAATAAGAATTCAATTATTATTTCTTATTGCAATTCAATTACCCTTTATCATTCCATTTCAAATTCTTTTGGAATTCAAATTCATCAATTGAATATTCAATTTTGAATTGTCTTCCCCTTAAACATAGAAATACAATAGAGGGTCATGTCGGAATCTATCGCACTTGCTCTGATGTTCCCATCAGTACAAGAGAGATCTCGATCCCTCCATAGCTCCTTTAGTTTTGCGCAAAAAATTTCCGGATTTTCTTATGCATGAATGCAATGCACATACATGTATCCTGTCTATTCCTAGGTGCTAATCCTGAGATATTACACGTGGGATTTCCGGGTCGATAAGGGACAAATTATGGAAAAGTGTCTTCCCAGGCGGGCCCCGCTATGCTACCGATGGGGTCGTCATCAACCAATCTCATCTTGTCAGGGCCTAGGTAGCCAGGCTTTACTAGACTAACGTCTCCTTGTTTGCAGGTCCCACCGGACTCCGTCTACTACGCTCCATGATGCTGTCACAACCCTTGGTTGACTGCTTCTGCCTTGGATGCTCTGTGCTTGTGGCCATCACGTGCCGAGGGCATATTCTTCATGATCCGGAAAGATACATCATGGCTGACATACCTTTACAATTGCCCTAGATGCGGTATGGTTCATGGCCCCTAGCGATTGTGCTTGACACGACATGGTTGTCGCAACCCGTGCAATGACTTTGCCCATACTTAGAAGTATCACAGGCACCCCAGTTCCCATGGATACGACAGAAGACCCTGGGCATGGGATCGTTGAAAAGGCAATATTCTCCGTGTTGCGCTCTAAAAAGTGTGGATCACGGACACCCTGGTTCCCGTGGATACAATAGAATATGCCGATATATATTACAACATAAATGTAATAGAAATTACATTTTAGCCACGCGCCCACCATAATTCTTAACGCACACACGCGGCAAGAGCGACAACTATACAGATTCCACTCACGTAAACTATCTGAAGGTCAAACGGAGCGCAAAGTTCTTCCGACAATGATGGTGCCTAGACCTAGGACGATTCACTTCTAACGCCGACTCACCATCTGTGTCGTGTGCAACAGAATGGAAAAAATAAACGATCACCTCAGGCTTTTGTTTCCCCTTGATCACTCTCTTGGTCATGTCGTAGATGCTGGTTTCAGTGATGTCCTGTACTTGACACTAAACGATGAAAAACCTCTTCTAGAAGTTCCGTAGCGGCTCTCCGGGCTGTTGGCGCGCTATCTTGTAGGTCGATGGAGGTATAGGTCTGCTTACGGCAACCTTGTAAGTGGTTATGCAGGAGCCGGGAGAGATGATCCCTGGAACAGACCGAGTTGGGGTGCAGCCCTAGGTACCAACACTGCGCGATTCCGGTGAGTGCCAGGACAAGAGCCTTGTCCATGGTGTTCTCATTGCCACCCATGCTGTGTACACCAGCGGATCGGTGCCACCGGTGTACTTGGGCAGATGTCCGCCTCGGATTTTTTTTTGGGTACGGTCCGCTATGATCCTGGCTACAAGCGGGAAGACGAGCTCAGTGACGTTCTTGTCTCCTGATCCTGGTTGGTGTGTGGCTTCAGCATGCCTGGCGTGGCAGGTCGTAAGCTAAGCCGAATTCCGCCAAGGCTTGCGAGAGACTTGAGTTTGCAGCTCTTCGATTTTCTCATAAGTTCTCGTGGGATGATCCCGCACTCAGTTTTCAAGATCACAGATGCGACCGTTCTAGTAGTGTGGCATGCCCTGCAATGCTTTCATGGCCCGACAGCCTGTGCCTTGGCTTCCCGGAGCCGCTGAGTGAGGTCCTCATTTCATCTACAGGCGGTTTCCGTCTTGGCAATTCTAACGATTATAACATATTGTGTTCTTTCACCTAGACTTTTCTTTCCCCATATATTGTTTATTAAAAAAATACTACTTCCTCCATCTCAAAATAGATGTCATAAATTTGTTTAAATTTAAATGTATTGTTTATTGTTCGCACCAGCTATATTATTTATTACATGAAAAAATACTAGTTCTCATTACTTATTGTATATTATTTATTGTGCGGCGCCAGCTATTGTGACATTGCAAAAGATTGCATCCCTATCTAGTCATTACTATATTATTTTCATTACTTGTCAAAAAAATACTAGTATTTTACATATTTGTTCGTGCCAGCTATTGTGACTTCGCAAAAGATTGCATACTTGGCTAGTCATTAATGTATTATGTTCAGTACTTGTCAAATAATAATATATTATATTCATTACTTGTCAAATAGTAGTGTATATTCATTACTTTTTGCGAAAAGGGGACAAACCCCGGCTCTGCAACTATATTCATTACTTGTCAAAAAGTACTAAATGATTAACTATTCTGACATCACAACAGCTTGCTTTCCTTATCTAGATATTGCTATATTATTTATTGTTTGTCAAAAAGTATTGTTTATTTGTTCTCTCCGACGTTTCCAAGTTTGTCGGACTCTTTTGACTTTCAAGTCTATAAATATTGCATCTCCTCTCTCCTGGTTCCATAGCACCAAACTAAAATATACTACTTGAAAGTCCGCTCAATATCAACACTCCCTGTCGAGTATGGCGGGTGCGAGGAATGCAGTCATGTGCGTTGTACTGATACTCGTACTGCTCGCGGATCACGGTTCCGTAGGTTCGTGCTCCTCTCTCTTGTCTCACTGTTCAACCTGATGACCGCAAACTAACTCATGAAGTCATGAGGGATTCACAGCAATTCGATCTCTTCTTCCACCTAGTGTGTGTGTGTGAATCTCTTGATCATTCTTCGATTGTATTTTAAAAATACTTCTTACTTCCGGGTGTAACTACACCCATGTCTCATATACGACTTTACGGAAGTATTTATAATACTTTATCTATTAGAGTATGTTCATATAGTATATCTAAGATACTTTCAAACAAGTTAGATGAAAAAATTGCAAATACACCCATAGTTTGCATTATATATATAAGATACCATCATATTTGTACGTACAAAAGGAGTATGTGAATAAAAATTACATACTACCAAAAAAGTAGGATATATACTCCCCAAATATTCTTATATACTTCATACTATCCATATATAGTCTCCAGTATGATAGATACTGCCTAGATAGTGTGAAACACGTGTGGGTGTAACTACACCAGGTGTAGTATGAATATGTCCTATATAGGAAAAATATTTCTTATTCCCCGGTGCAACTACATGAGTATGTGCACATGACATGTTATATTCTCTTGCAGAAGGGAATTGCTGGGACACTACCTCTAGCAGCCCAATCTGTATAGGCTTTCTTTGCAAGGCGACATGCTGGATGGGGCGGATAATGTTTAACGCCAAGGTCATGGAACACAGGTGCATCGGGTCGGCAATCAAGAGCGAGTGTTTCTGCTATTTTTGCGACAAATAGTTGGTTAACACGGGAGCTGATGTAGCCTCGTTATTACGGAAGGTCAAATAAGTTCCTTGGTTCAGCTACAGAGGGAATGAATACTTTTTTTCTACTAGTTAACTAGTTTGTCTGTCAGGTTGCTCTTATTACACTTTCAGAGCTACCGGTGTCTGCATTTCTCGTTGTCAATGTCGATTCAGTGGTCATGTGAATTTTATACAAATATATGCACTGTTATTACCCGTTTATACAAATATATGCACTGTTATTACCTGGCGAAATAACCCACTGATTTGTGATCATAAATGTGCATGGCAGGCTAATCATCTTGTTAATATCTTGTTAATATTATAAAAGTGGGCTTGCCCCGCCGAACTTGGCCCAGTTATTGTGCCTACGATTGGTTACCCGTCTGTTTCGAAAAAACAAAACGTCTGGTCACGGTATCTAAGGCTTGGTACAAGCTGACTTTTAGCCCGCTGGAAAAAGGCTCGGCTCGGGCTGGTCCAGGAATTGGCTCGGCCCGAGTTAGAGCATACTTGGTGAAGACCGGTCCAGCTCGTAAGCTCCACTGAACATGATCCACCGAAAACTGCAGCTACACAAGACACATGTCCTACCTCTAGTTTTGCAAGATATTGAACTTTGTCCATTCAAATTGAGCATGTAAACATCAAAAATTTCCCATGAAACATCACAATTTAATAGTTCAACTATGGAGGAACCCATTTTAATGAAAATAATCGATGATGCATGGTAATAGAGTATATGCACCAAAATCGCAAAACATGGGCAGTACATGTACTACCATTAACAATACAAGATGTTTTTATGAAACATTTGAAGGTTTTGCAAATCAAATAGCATCCATAAAAAGACCATAAATATACAATGGACATTAATTGACAATGATAGATGATAGTTTTGATAGATAATATTCGACAATCACAAGCTCCCAACATGTCGACATCCACGCGGTTACGACTTAGGTTCGAAGTTCCAAGACAAATCAAAATAAATTAACATCCACTTGCAAGATCATCATCCAAAAAAATAAAACAAGTTCAACTTGTAGCAAGATCACCATCCATATCCAATCTTCAACCCCATTCTCCATGAATGAACATAGCAACATCCATATTATATGAAAGTCTACAAGTAACAATAGATTTAGTTGATTTTTGTGCTCATATATAAAGTGAACATGTAGTAATTTTTTACTTACCAATTGTTGTTGAGAAACACCACTAGTACAAACGCGTTACTTAGAGGCGGTTATGTTGAGAAATAGAGCAATTTTCCAAGAGATTTAACCAAAATAAAAGGCAGATAAAGCGTAGGCAGAATAATAGAAAATGACCAAAAGATGATATACATCACGGTAGAGGAACCGCCGGTGTTCCCGTTAGCGTTGGCACTGTCATCAGCCATGTTGTCGAGGAAAAGGTTGTTGATGTCGGGGAAGAAGTCGCCGTTAGGGAAGACATCGCTACAGTCGCTATCCGTGAAGGATTCCGTGATGAAGCCAGTAGTCGCGCTGGTAGCGCTTCCCAAAAACCTTATCGCCCTTCTCCCGTATAGGACTCGAAGCAGCGGGGTCTCGGAGGCCTACTGTCCCAGCTCGCGGTGCACGCCGCAAGACGGGATGGGGAAGATCTAAGCAGCGCAATGCTCTGAAACTGGAGGCGCAGGGTGGTACGTTGGTGTGTCTGAGGAGAGGAGCGACCTCTCACTCTTATAGGCACGGGTAGGCAGGCGAACAGTCGGCGTCGGGAGAGGAAACGAACAGGCATCGACCGAAGCTGAACAGGCTCCACTAAGCTCGAATTAAATCTCCACTGAGTTCGTGCGTATTAAAAATGCACTCACGCAGACTGTTCAAATTATTATCCATTTATGCGTGACAAAAAGAAAGAGAAGCTCTCGGCTCGAGCCATTCCCGCAACCCGCGGCGCGCGCGCGTCGTGACGAGACGAGGCGTGGCGAGGCGGAGTAGGAGGAGCGCGCGTGTATATGTCTTCTCTTCTCAAGCTCGTACAAGTGGTGGAAGAGCTCTCCTTATAAGCTGGTCCAACTTCCACTCAACTAGCAATGTGGGACTAAACTCTTGTCCCACCTCTTTGCCTTGCATGAATGGGCCAAGTGGGCCTCTAGGATTTCAGGAATCGTTGAATAATATAAATGGGCTGGGCCTTTATTAGGGAAAATTCCAACAATCCCCCACCAGATCCCAGAGGCACACATAAATTTGCCTATGGTTCCAAAACATTGTTTATATACTGGTACTAGTGGAGACTGTTAAGTTGAACTTCCACCTAGAACTCTATGCTACACTAGTTTGCAACTTGTATAGTGGACTATGCCTTGAACTGCAAGTTTGCTGTATTCTAGCTTTACACAAAGCCTTGACCAATACTGGGCTGTCGTGGGACTTCCCCTCGGGTGGAGCTTATGCGTCATACTCCATAGCCTTTCATGAGTTTATTAGAGAGTACCCAACTCTCATAGACTGCGGCGTTTAACAATCAGACTCATATAGGTGTGTTCTTCAAAAGATGTTCTGCAGGACAACATCTCAGCTTAAACTAAGCCACTTAGAACACATTAAGATAAATCAACCTGCCATGCAGAATAGCAAAGTATTGCATCTTCACGGAGTGGTGTTTTAAAGTAGGGATACTTTCCTCTCAGTTAACCAACAGCTTGTCTCCCAATTCTAATTCACGGGATCTCCGATCACATAGAGTGGTTTACCACTGTGGAAAACTTATATTGTGGGTCTCATACCCATCTCCTTTGATGCATTTTCTATCACGTTACGTGATAGACCCTTTGTGAAGGGATCTGCCAGATTCTTAGATGTTTGGATATAATCCAATGCAATAACTCCGGAGTTTCTCATTTTCCTGATAGATTTCAATCTCCTCTTCACATGTCTTGAGGACTTCATATTATCCTTAGAACTGTTAACTTTAACAATCACGGTTTGATTATCACAGTTCATTGGGATTGCGGGTATAGGTTTCTCAACCATAGGTAAGTCCATCAAGAGTTCTCGAAGCCACTCTGCTTCGACAGTGGCTGTATCTAATGCTGCGAGTTCTGCTTCCATAATTGACCTCGTTAAGATGGTCTGCTTGCAAGACTTCCAAGAAACAGCACCACCACCAAGTGTAAATATATATCCACTCGTGGCCTTTATCTCATCAGCATCAGATATCCAATTTGAATCACTATATCCCTCCAGCACCCTTGGGTACCCAGTATAGTGAATGTCGTAGCTCGCAGTGCCATTTAGATAGCTCATGACTCTCTCAAGAGCTTGCCAATGATCATCTCCAGGATTTGAAACAAACCGACTGAGTTTGCTTACAGCAAAAGCGATGTCAGGCCTCGTAGCGCTAGCTAAATACATAAGCGACCCAATAATCTGAAAATATGTCAATTGATCTCTAGTAGTGCCTCTATTCTTTCGAAGTAACACACTAGGATCATATGGTGTTGGAGAAGACTTGCAGTTGCTATACCCAAAGCGACTCAAGATCTTTTCCACATAGTGAGACTGAAGCAGTGTGATCCCACCATTATCATCTCTCAATAGCTTGATGTTTAAAATAACATCAGCTACTCCTAGATCCTTCATCTCAAAAGACCGAGATAAGAAATCCTTGACTTCCTTAATCACATTAAGATTGGTCCCAAAAATCAGTATGTCATCAACATACAAAAAAAGCATTACTCCCTCGCTCCCACCATAGCGATAGTATACACATTTGTCAGCTTCGTTTACAGCAAAACCTGTAGTGGTTAGGGTTCTCTCAAACTTCTCGTGCCACTGCTTATGTGCTTGTTTAAGGCCATATAAAGACTTCAAAAACTTACACAATTTTCCTTCTTGACCACTCACTACAAATCCATCTGGCTGATCCATATAAATTTCCTCGTCCAACTCTCCATTTAGGAAAGCCGTCTTAACGTCCATTTGATGAACGAGAAGACCATGTGAGGCAGCCAAAGATAGTAGTACGTGAATGGTGGTCAATCTGGCTACGGGTGAGTAAGTATCAAAGAAGTCCTCACCTTCTTTTTGGGTATAACCCTTGGCTACAAGTCTTGCCTTGTACTTCTCAATAGTACCATCAGGCCTAAGTTTCTTCTTAAACACCCATTTGCATCCTACGGGTTTGCACCCATAAGGACGACCGGTGATCTCCCATGTTCCATTCGTTATGGAATCCATCTCACTACGAACGGCTTCCTTCCAGTAGTCAGCATCAGGAGATGCATAGGCTTCTGAAATAGAGGTAGGAGTATCATCCACAAGGTACACAATGAAATCATTACCAAAGGATTTTACAGTCCTCTGTCTCTTACTCCTCTTAGGAATGTCATTATCATCCTCCTCAGGTTTTTCCGAGTGTTCAATAGGAATGGTATGTGCAGGAATTGTGGGTATTTCCTGATTCAATGAGTTAGGTATCTCCTGATTTGATGAGCTAGGTATATCCTTCATGGGAAAGATATCCTCAAAGAAAGTCACATCATTTGACTCCATGATTGTACCAACATGCATGTCTGGTACTCCAGATTTTACTATCAAGAATCTATAGCCCAATAAAAAGCATATCCCAGAAAAACACAGTCCACGGTTTTTGGTCCAAGTTTGCGCTTCTTTGGGATTGGCACATGAACCTTTGCCAGACAGCCCCAAGTTCGCAAGTAAGAAAGATTTAATCTTTTCTTTTCCCATTCTTCAAATGGAGTAATCTCTTTGTTCTTAGTGGGAACTCGGTTTAGGACATGACATGCAGTCAGTAATGCCTCCCCCCACCATTCCTTGGAGAGACCCGATGTGTCTAACATGGCGTTAACCAAATCTGTTAGAGTATGGTTCTTTCTTTCGGCTACCCCGTTTGACTGGGGCGAGTAGGGAGGCGTTCTCTCATGGATTATACCATGTTCCGCACAAAAAGAATCAAACTCGTTGGAAAAATACTCTCCACCACGATCAGAACTAAGCCTCTTAATCTTTCGATCAAGTTGGTTTTCCGCTTCAGCTTTATAGATTTTGAAGTAACTCAAAGCCTCATCTTTTGATTTTAGAAGATACACATGACAATATCTCGTAGAGTCATCGATCAATGTCATAAAATATTTCTTTCCACCTTTTGTTAACACACCATTCATCTCACAAAGATCTGAATGTATGAGCTCTAGTGGAGCCAAATCTCTCACCTCTGCAGTCATATGTGACTTGCGAGGTTGCTTTGCTTGCACACAAGTTTGGCATTTAGATCCCTTCACAGTAGTGAATTTTGGGATTATATTCATTTTAGCTAACCGCGTCATGCAACCAAAATTAACATGACAAAGACGTGAATGCCAGACATTTGACACAAGATTAGATGAAACATGATTCACGACTTTATTACACACATCTGACAGTGACAGGCGGAACAAACCTCCACACTCGTAGCCTTTACCAATAAATGTTCCAAACTTAGACAGTACAAATTTATTGGACTCAAACACAATCTTGTAGCCATCACGACATAGAAGTGATCCACTAAAAAGATTCTTATTTATTGAGGGAACACGATACACGTTCTTCAGGCGCACGGTCTTTCCCGAAGTGAACTTCAGATCGACCGTACCAACACCATGAACAGAAGCATGCGAGTCGTTCCCCATCAGCACGGACTGAGCCCCTCTGACCTGATATGAAGAAAACATGGAAACATCAGAACAAACATGTACATTAGCGCCCGTGTCAATCCACCAATCAGGAGAATGACATAATGAAAGAACAGTAGGTAATATACCATACCCAACATCTTTCATTTCAATGTCGCCCATGACAATATTAGCAGTCTTGCTGCCTTTTCCATGCTAGCGCTTGTCAAAGCGGTGGGGGCAAGCAGGAGCCCAATGATCAGGATCACCGCACACGTGACAAGCACCTTTCTTCTTATCAGTCTTCTTCTTGAAGCTAGTAGACTGTGAGGCTTTGTCCTTTCCATCGAACTTTCCCTTTCCATCAAACTTTCCCTTGTTCTTGGACTTGTGTGACTGGAAGTTCTTTTTCTGTACCAGATTGGCACTTGAACCTCCCTCAGCACCTCGAGCACGTGTGTCTTTTGCTCTCGCATTCTCTTCCACATCAAGAGTACCAATGAGATCCGAAACGGAAAACTCTTGTCTCTTGTGTTTCAGGGAAGTAGCAAAGTTCCTCCACGAAGGGGGAAGTTTGGCAATAATGCCCCTGGAAATGAACTTGTCCGGTAAAACACAAGGGAAGTGCTCAAGCTCTTTGGCCAGTGACTGTATTTCATGAGCCTACTCAACCACGAAGCGGTCATCAGTCATATTATAGTCATAGAGTTGTTCCATGACATACAGTTCACTGCCAGCGTCCGAGACCCCAAACTTGGCCTCGAGCGCAGCCCACATGTCCTTGCCATTATCAAATGACATATAGGGTTCAACAATGTTATCCCCTAGAATAGACAACAAAGCAGCCTTGAACAGGGTATCAGTTTTCCGAAAAACTTGTTCCTGAGCAGGAGTAAGCTCTCCCTCAGGCTTGCCAAGAGTGGCGTCATAGCAGTTCATGTTCTGAAACCAGAGAACTGCTCTCACGCGCCACCTGTTATAATGCGTACCCTCAAAAACAGGTGGCTTCACAGAAGCAACGGAACCACTTGGAGCAAATTGCCTATAATAAGGTTTTTGGATTGTTGAGAAATAGAGCAATTTTCCAAGAGATTTAACCAAAATAAAAGGCAGATAAAGCGTAGGCAGAATAATAGAAAATGACCAAAAGATGATATACATCACGGTAGAGGAACCGCTGGTGTTCCCGTTAGCGTTGGCACTGTCGTCAGCCATGTTGTCGAGGAAAAGGTTGTTGATGTCAGGGAGGAAGTCGTTGTTGGGGAAGACGTCGCTGCAGTCGCTATCCGTGAAGGAGTCCGTGATGAAGCCAGTAGTCGCGCTGGTAGCGCTTCCCAAAAACCTTATCGCCCTTCTCCCGTACAGGACTCGAAGCAGCGGGGTCTCGGAGGCCTACTGTCCCAGCTCGCAGTGCACGCCGCAAGACGGGATGGGAAAGATCTAAGCAGCGCAATGCTCTGAAACTGGAGGCGCAGGGTGGTGCGTTGGTGTGTCTGAGGAGAGGAGCGACCTCTCACTCTTATAGGCACGGGTAGGCAGGCGAACAGTCGGCGTCGGGAGAGGAAACGAACGCTCGAATTAAAAATGCACTCACGCAGACTGTTCAAATTATTATCCATTTATGCGTGACAAAAAGAAAGAGAAGCTCTCGGCTCGAGGCATTCCCGCAACCCGCAACCCGCGGCGCGCGCGCGCGTCGTGACGAGATGAGGCGTGGCGAGGCGGGCGGAGGAGGAGGAGGAGCGCACGTGTATATGTCTTCTCTTCTCAAGCTCGTACAAGTGGTGGAAGAGCTCTCATTATAAGCTAGCCCAACTTCCACTCAACTAGCAATGTGGGACTAAACTCTTGTCCCACCTCTTTGCCTTGCATGAATGGGCCAAGTGGGCCTCTAGGATTTCAGGAATTGTTGAATAATATAAATGGGCTGGGCCTTTATTAGGCAAAATTCCAACAGGTTATTGCCCATAGGCTTCGGCCGGTTTCTCGTTCTGGCTCAAGCTCATAGCCTCTAAGAGCACACCACCTGAGCCAGTTTTCCTTTGCAACCCTAACATACACGATCTCAGGCGATGCAAAAAGGAAAATGCCTCTAAGATGTACAAACTGGAGATGGCAATTAGTTTTGATCGCTTTGAAGAACTCCTCAACCTTAAACGGCCGCTAGGAGGGACTGTCTCCAATAGTCAAACACCCTGAGTCGGATTAAAATAAAGACCGTCTCCAGAACGAGGACACTTCGAAGCGGCTAGTTAAAGTGACTGTCTCTAGTCTGTATAAATCCTTTTAAATAGTACACAACATGCTAATTCAAACTCAATCATAGCTGACATGACACATAATCATGATTCAAAAGCTAGATAGATAGATTAGCTCAAGTACTTACCCGCCAGTCAAAAGAAGACCATTATATTAACAATTAACCTTAGCTAGATAGTTAGAGAAATCCATACATATTTAGCCATTACTGTATATCAGTACATATAAAGTGGAGTCCATACATCAAACAAGTATAATTAGTACTCTCTCACAACCAGCATTGCATTTATAATGTGCCGCCCGGTGGAAGTTACTGAACCAGAATATATACCTCTCCATTATCTTCTCACAACATTCTCCCATCCAGTCGTCAAGATTGCATTTGACCCACCAGCTCCCATCTTCATCGCAACCATCTTTGACTTCTTGTTGTTAATTTGCCAAACATGGACATTAATTTGTTCATCAAGGCGATTCTTTAAATATTTTCTTGTGAACTCAGCTGCAAATATATGCGCAAGTGCAAAGAATTGAAGAATTAGTATGTTTTGATTACTGGATGTATTTAAATATCAGAGGGTAGCTTGTTGATCACATGTTCAAGAATATATCATCTTACCAGCTTGCACTTCTTTTTCACAATAGATGAATAGGGCAACCTGTAGACGTAATACTTGATATTTGGTGGAAATTCGGGTTCACACAAGTTTAAGAAAAAGTCTACATGAACTTCTTTCAGATACATGTTGTTTCTAAAAAGGCTCTGCTTATCAAATCAGTGTTCCCCTTGTTTTGAGGCCCTGATGCAACAACACGTACAAATTTCAATACGGTGGAATATTCCTGTGTGTACCATATAAACACATACAAATTAAAAAAAGATGACCAGAATTTTGATGTTCTTTGGTACTCTAAACTCAAGCCTCTCAGTGGGCTCTTCTGATGACTGGAATTCAAAACTGCCAGAGCTAACGGCAACACTATCATCACTATAGAGCATTATTACAAGATCACTGCAGATTCCAGCTGTTAAATAGATACAGAAATTGAGCATTTTCATATAATTAAATATAATAATAAATTAGAATGAAAATAGAAAAAAAGTTCTTGATATCGTATATTAATAAAAAGCATACGCAGCCAAATATTTTGAAATTCATCGAATAAACAAGATGAAGCAGACTAACAAAGTGATAATTAAATCTATATTGCTAGAAGGCAATGAACAATGAGGAATAAATAAATAATTGCAGATTTTGAGATGTATACTAGGGAAAAGAGGTGGGACAGATAGAGGTAGGCTAGGGGAGGCTCTCCCAACGCTGTTATTGTGTCTCTGCAGCTCGGAAATCTTGAACCCTAAATTTGACAAGAAAAATGGAAAATTCCATGCCAAAACTCCTAAATTGAAGCTCTACATTAGGGTTTGGTTTTCATTCATACCTATCTGGATAGCAAAGGGGTCCTCGGAGGCGAGCGAGAGCATCTGCACTGCAGGAAACCAGAGGCGGCGAGGAGGAGAGGGAAGGGCGGAGCGGCGGTGGTGGACAGTGGGGGTCAAGTACTAACCTTAGTGGATGGGGAACAGAAATTGTGGCACAGATCTAAAATATTTGTCCAAATATTTTCAGATCTTTCCCGCCAAGTACTAACCTTAGACGGTTGTGAATGGAATACTTCTCTAACAGCATCCGTTGCCCGAATTTCATATTTTGACACCAATATCACCTCAGGCGGCTAGAAATTACAAATGTCTCGAATTTAAAAAGGACTAATTCAAATTTCATTTCCTAGGAAACCTTTTGTTTGTTTGAATTATAGGTTATATTTACACAAAGAATGTAAGTGAGAGAATAGGCCCATTATAGATTGAAAGATTTGGAAAATGATATCGACGTTTGGAGCACTTATAATACAACATTAAACGGCTAACATGAATTTTGTCCAAAACATAGAGATGAAACTAGGTTGCTATAGCCAAAGTTGGTTTAGACAATAATCTAGTACAATATTATTAAGGTAACACAGCATACTCCTCCGAGTCCGAATCCAGCGGGGACACCAAATCATTGATGATGTCGGTGACGAACATCATATGCAGGTCCCTGCACGTGGTCAACCTCGCAGTGATGAGTATGGCTTGTCCAATCTGGATATGCTCGGTTTGGAGGAAGTTAGTCCACCCGTCAGCGGTGAAGGATATGCGTCCATCAAAATATGTCATGTACTCGACGATGATGATGCCACCGCGTGCTCCAATGCATAGTCCAACCAAGCCATCTTTAGGGATATGAAGATGATAAACCATGTCCTTAGGTAATTTCTATGATGCAAAGGTAAGATGAATCGATGTTACACGCGACCATTATTATAAGTAATATAGTAGATCGATATATATAGCTTCGGTGACATGATATACGTACCATAAGGCACCTCCCGACATTTGTCCTCGTCAAGCGGGTGACAAATGGCACCTCAATGAGGAAATTACTTGGAGAGATGATTCATTGGAGGTGATCATTCTCACCATCGGTAAGTTTTAATCTCTAGGAGATAACTATTCTATAGGCGGATCGTCATCTTCTTTGTCATCTTCTTCATCTTTGCCAACATTGTTTAGATGGATGATAGTTATCCTTGGTCTGTCTCCTTGCAAGTAAAAGCACATCAACTGACCATATCCGGTGAGATGGTTATCAGCAATGAACCAACCCCACCCTCCACCTCCCAATCAAGTCCTAGATGTCCCTT
This sequence comes from Avena eriantha, assembly GCA_910589775.1. Taxonomy (NCBI): domain Eukaryota; kingdom Viridiplantae; phylum Streptophyta; class Magnoliopsida; order Poales; family Poaceae; genus Avena; species Avena eriantha. The sequence goes on from OU342740.1 coordinate 383,163,125, forward strand.
TTTGCACTTCAGCTATGTATGCCTGCTCACAAGCTCGGAATTGCACCATATCTCTTGTGAGTTTATTGAAATGTGCCCTTGCATTACATGGGACTGTCTGTGCACCAAAAGCACACATTAAATTAACAATTTTAATATTCTGACAAGTATGAGATGAATTTAAATAGTACAAGTTTTAAGAATATACCACTGATTTCTCGAAATAATCAGGTGCGAGATAAACACAGAACAGTGAGCTAGTTGACAAGATTCTTTCCTTGCAGTCAGTCTTGCAAAGATGGCTATATCTTATACAGTATATAAAACCATAAGTGATTAGTTAATCTAACTACATACTAAACCTCCAGATACATATTCTCCCCTAATTCTAAACTCTAGTCACAATTTATAACAATAATTATCCAATCTCTAGTCACAATTTCTAACAACAATAATTGTCTCTAGATCTACGGTGGGGCGGTACTCACCATCGTAGGGGGGTCGGTGTCGTCGAGCCAGTCGACATTGATGTGTGGCGGCGGCCTCGTTCTAGACTTAGGGGCGGCGGGAGGGGAGCTGGATCTAGAACAGAGGAAGTCAGCCTATGGGGGATGATACGTTGCAAACGTATCTATAATTTTTGATGTTCCATGCTTGTTTTATATCTACTTTCTTATATTTTGTCCACACTTTGGAGTATTTTTACACATTTTCTGGAACTAACCTATTAACAAGATGCCACAGTGCCAGTTGCCTATTTTTGGTTTCAGAAAAGCTAGTAAGAAAATATTTTCGGAATTGGACCGGACAAAAGCCCAAGTAAATATTTCACCAGAAGGAACACTGAGTCCAGAGGGGAGACGAAGAGGGGATCCAGGCCGGTCACACCTGGTGGTGCTGCGGCCAGCCCTAGCCGCGCCACCAGGGGGTGTGGGCCCCTGGCACTCCACCGACATTTCCCCTTCGCCTATATATTTCCCTCGGGACGAAAACCCTAAGTACCCGATCAAAATTCCACAAAAGAGTCTATAGCCGTCGTCATCTCCATCCCTAGATCGGGAGGGATCTGAAGCTGTTCTCGGCACCCTGACGGAGGGGAGAGATCACCCTAGAGGCCTTCTTCATCACCATGTCTGCCTCCGGTGTCATGCGTGAGTTGTTCATCCCTGGACTATGGGTCCATGTAGTAGCTAGATGGTTGGTTCTCCTCCTTTGTGCTACCATGTTTAGATCTTGTGATCTCCGTTCATGATCAAGATCATCTATTTGTAATCGTACATGTTGTGTTTGCGGGGATCCGATGGATATTGAGATGCTATTTTAGATTGATTATTGATTCTATCATGTCTTTGATTTTTGTGATCTTGCATGCTTTCCATTGTTAGTAGCTATCTTGGCCAAGTAGATGCTAGCAACTTCAAGAGGGAGTATTTATGCTCGATAGTGGGTTCATGCCTCTAGCAATCTAGGGAAGTGACAGAAATATCTAAGGTACTAGATGTGTTGTTGCTACTAGGGAGAAAACAACAATCCTTTGTTCATAGAACAATCATATTGTTTACTTTACACACTTTGCTTAATGCAATTATCTATTGCTTGTAACTTAATACTGGAGGGGGTTCGGATGATAACCTGAAGGTGGATTATTAGTCGTATATGCAGTTGGATTACGGTCTATGTATAAGGTTGTAATGCCCAATTAAATCTCAAAGAGTCAAGATGATTAGTATATGCATGTATGCTTTCTCAATGTTTGTCAATTGCCCCGCTGTAATTTTTTCACCCAATATGTCATCTATCTTAAGGAGAATCACCACTAGTGAACTATGGATCCTGGTCCATTCTTTTACCATCAATCTACAATCTATTTAATATTTTCTGTTTACTTTTTGCAAGCAATTACTATCTTCCACACAATACGTTTAATTCTTTGTTTTTAGCAAAACCGGTGAGATTGACAACCTCACTGTAAGTTGGGGGCGAAGTTCTATGGTTATGTTGTGCAGGATTCCAAGTTGGAAACAACACCTTGGAGGTGTTTCCTTGCTCCTACTGGTTCGATAACCTTGGTTTCATAACTGAGGGAAAACTTGTTGCTGTGATCATCATACCTTCCTCTTGGGGTTCCCCAACAAGCTCTACATATTGAGCAAGTAAGACTTTTTTTGGCGCCATTGCCGGGAGTCAAGGACATCTTCACAAGGGGAGTCCCTCATAACCAATCTCTATACTTTGTTTTATTTGTTTTTCTTAGTTTATTTCTGCTTTGTTTGCTTGTTTCTTTATCAAAAATACACAAAAAATTAGTTGTACTAGTTTGCTTTCTTTATTAAAAACACAAAAAATGACTACTCTTGAAAACACTAAGTTGTGTGACTTCACTAGCACCAACAACAATGATTTCATGTGCACACCTATTTCTCCACCTGTTCCGGAAGCTACTTTCTTTGAAATTAAACCTGCTTTGCTCAATCTTGTTATGAGAGAACAATTTTCTAGAATTGGTACTGAAGATGTTGCTGCTCAACTTAATAACTTTGTTGAACTTTGTGAGATGCAAAAACATAGGGATATAGAAGGGGATATTATTAGGCTTAAATTGTTTCCTTTCTCTTTGAGAGGAAAAGCTAAAGAATGGTTGCAATCCCTAACTATAAATAGTATTGGTTCTTGGACTAAATGCAAAGATGCTTTCATTGGATAATATTATCCTCCTCCTAAGATTATATCTATGAGAAGTGAAATAATGAAATTTAAACAATCTGATAATGAACATGTTGCTCAAGCTTGGGAAAGAATGAAATCTTTGGTAAAGAATTGTCCCACTCATGGACTGACTGCTTGGATGATTATCCAAACCTTTTATGCATGACTAAATTATTCTTCAAGAAATCTGCTGGATTCTGCTGCTAGAGGTACCTTTATGACCATTACTTTGGGTGCTGCAACAAAGCTTCTAGATAATATGATGGTTAACTATTCTGAATGACACACTAAGAGAGCTCCACAAGGTAAGAAGGTAAATTTTGTTGAAGAAACCTCCTCCTTGAGTGATAAAATTGATGTTATTATGTCTATGCTTGTTAATGGGAAAGCTCATATTAATCCAAATCATGTTCCCTTAGCCTCTTTGGTTGCTCAAGAAGAGCAAGTTGATGTGAACTTTATAAGAAATAATTTTAGCAACAATGCCTACTGAATACTTTTGGTAATAATAATTATAGGACATATCCTCCCAATAATGGTAATGTGTTGCTCGTTGGCCCAAACTATATCGAGCTCGTTGGGGAACCCCAAGAGGAAGGTATGATGAGCACAGCAGCAAGTTTTCCCTCAGTGCGAAACCAAGGTTATCAATCTAGTAGGAGCAAGGAAACACCCCAAAGGTGAAGCTAGCTGAACGTTGGCAGGGCGCACTACCGGTGCCAGCAGCAACGTGGAGACCTGCACAACACAACCACAGAACTCTATCCCCAACTTGCGATGAGGTTGTCAATCTCACCGGTTTTGCTAAAAACAAAGGATTAAACGTATCGAATGGAAGGAAGTAATAGTTTGCAAAAAGTAAACACAAAGTAGTAAACTGTTGATTATAGATTGAATGTAAAAGAAAGTACCGGGGTCCATAGTTCACTAGAGGTGGCTCTCCTTAAGATAGATAACATGCTGGGTGAACAAATTACAGTGGGGCAATCGACAAACATCGAGAAAGAAATATGCATATACTACTCATCTTGACTCCTTTGAGATTTTATTGGGCATTACAACATTATACATAGACCGCCATCCAACTGCATCTATGACTAATAATCCACCTTCAGGTTATCATTCGAACCCCCTCCAGTATTAAGTTGCAAGGAATGGATAATTGCATTACGAATTGCATGTAAAGTAAACAATACGATTGTTCTATGAACAAAGGATTGCTGTTTTCTCCCTAGTAGCAACATCACATCTAGTACCTAAGAGATTTCTGTCACTTCCCCAGATTACTAGAGGCATGAAACCACTATCGAGCATAAATATTAACTCTTGTAGTTGCTAGCATCTATTTGGCCAAGATAGCTACTAACAAAGGAAAGCATGTAAGATCACAAATAACAAAGACATGATATAATAAATAATCAATCTGAAATAGCATCTCAATATCCATCGGATCCCCGCAAACACAACATGCAGAATTACAAATAGATGATCTTGATCATGAACGGAGCTCACAAGATCTAAACATGATAGCACAAAGGAGGAGAACCAGCCATCTAGCTAATACAAGGACCCGTAGTCCAGAGATGAACTACTCGCGCATCACACCAGAGGCTTGCATGGTGATGAAGAAGGCCTCCAAGGTGAATTCCCCTCTCTAGCAGGGTTCCGGGAAGAGCTTCAGACCCCTCCCTATCTAGGGATGGAGATGACAACGTCTATAGACTCTTTCGTGGAATTTTAATCGGTACTTAGGTTTCTGTATCGGAGGCATCTTATAGGCGGAAGGAGAGGCCGAGGGGGTGCCTGGGCTGGCCACACCATCCCCTGGCGCGGGCAGGCCTGACCCGTGCGGCCAGGTGGTGTGGCCGCCCTCTGGCCCCTCTCCATCTCGTATTCTGGCTTCGTGTGTCCCTCAGTGAAAAACTGACTTTGGGTTTTGTCCCGTCCAATTCCGAGAATATTCATTTTCTAACTTTTCTGGAACCAAAAACAGCAGAAAACAAGTAGCTGGCACTGTGGCTCTTTTTAATAGGTTAGTCCAAGAAATCATATGAAAATTACTCCAAAGTGTCGACAAAACATAAGAAAGTAGATAAAACCAAGCATGGAACATCAAAAATTATGGATACGTTAGCAACGTATCACTTCCTTCTATGAAGGCCTTTCTTTTACTTTTATGTTGAGTCTCCATCTTCTATCTTTATGCACCTATTAAGAGAGCATAGTGGCCATTCTTAGTTTAATTTGCATTTTCCCAAGACTTGTTGATTGATGCATAACTATGATATTGCTTGTTCTTAAACTATTTGTATCTAGTCACCCTTATGAACTTTGAAGGTGTCCTATGCATTTATTTTTGCTACACTATGAGGGACAAGCTAAATACCATTCTCATTATGTTTTCTTTATGTGAAACAAACAAACGTTTCAAAGCATTGTTATTCATGAATCTTTTGTTTGTACCTTTTCATGTTATGACATAGTTGCTATGTCTTATTGATAGAACTATATCTTTCATGCTATGTTAAAGTACTATGATCCTAGCTATCATTGTTTTATAAATGCCTTGATCAAGATTGTGATGGTGCATGTCACCTCAAAAATTATCCTTTTCTTTTTATCACTTACCTACTCGAGGACGAGTAGGAGTTAAGCTTGGGGATGTTGATACGTTGCAAACGTATCTATAATTTTTGATGTTCCATCCTTATTTTATATCTACTTTCTTATGTTTTTTCCACACTTTGGAGTATTTTTACACATTTTATGGAACTAAACTATTAACAAGATGCCATAGTGCCAGTTGCCTGTTTTTTGCTGTTTTTGGTTTCAGAAAAGCTAGTAAGAAAATATTCTCGGAATTGGACCGGACAAAAGCCCAAGTCAATATTTCACCAGAAGGAACACAGAGTCCGGAGGGGAGACTAAGTGGGGAGCCAGGCTGGCCACACCTGGTGGTGGCGCGGCCAGCCATAGCCGCGCCACCAGGGGTGTGGGCCCCCTGGCACTCCACCGACCTTGCCCCTTCGCCTATATATTGCCCTCGGGACGAAAACCCTAAGTACCCGATCAAAATTGCACGAACGTGTCTGTAGCCACCGTCATCTCCATCCCTAGATCGGGAGGGATCTGAAGCTCTTCCGGACACCCTGCCAGAGGGGAGATATCACCTTGGAGGCCTGCTTCATCACCATGCCGGCCTCCGGTGTTATGCGTGAGTAGTTCATCCCTTGACTACGGCTCCATGTAGTAGCTAGATGGTTGGTTCTCCTCCTTTGTGCTACCATGTTTAGATATTGTGAGCTCCGTTCATGATCAAGATCTGATGGATATTGAGATGCTATTTCAGATTGATTATTGATTCTATCATGTCTTTGATTTTTGCAATCTTGCATGCTTTCCGTTGTTAGAAGCTATCTTGGCCAAGTAGATGCTAGCAACTCCAAGAGGGAGTATTATGATCGATAGTGGGTTCATGCCTCTAGGAATCTGGAGAAGTGACAGAAATCTCTAAGGTACTACACGTGTTCTTGCTACTAGGGAGAAAACAGCAATCCTTTGTTCATAGAACAATCGTATTGTTTACTTTACACACTTTGCTTAATGCAATTATCTATTACTTGCAACTTAATACTGGAGGGGATTCGGATGATAACCTGAAGGTGGATTATTAGTCATAGATGCAGTTGGATTACGGTCTATGTATAATGTTGTAATGCCAAATCAAATCTCATAAGAGTCAAGATGATTAGTATATGCATGTATGCTTTCTCGATGTTTGTCAATTGCCCCGCTATAATTTGTTCACCCAACATGTCATCTATCTTAAGGAGAATCACCACTAGTGAACTATGGACCCCGGTCATTCTTTTACCATCAATCTACAATCTATTTACTGTTTTCTGTTTACTTTCTGCAAGCAATTACTATCTTCCACACAATACGTTTAATCCTTTGTTTTCAGCAAAACCGGTGAGATTGACAACCTCACTGTAAGTTGGGGGCAAAGTTCTATGGTTGTGTTGTGCAGGATTCCAAGTTGGAAACAACACCTTGGAGGTGTTTCCTTGCTCCTACTGGTTTGATAACCTTGGTTTCATAACTGAGGGAAAACTTGTTGTTGTGCTCATCATACCTTCCTCTTGGGGTTCCCCAACAAGCTCTACATATTGAGCAAGCAGGGATTTCTCGATATTAAATGGAAGGGGGATTCTATAGGCGGCCAATAAAAAATAACTATCTCTACTGTAAAAATATATTCGTACACTCCGCTTATATTTAGACCCGCTGGATTTTCATGATCCTAACATTTGAGAATTATTGAGAACCAAAAGGCAAAGGAAGGTGGTTATACAAGCTTTCTAGTGTTAAAATGAGTCCTAAGACTAAATTAGGTTCATGCATTGAAGAAACTATATGGTGTAGTACAAACCTTGGATCTTACCCTGAAAGTTATGGCAACTCCTAGTGTTCATGTGCTTGCTATAGAGCAATAAGGTGAAAGTGTTTAGAAATCGACTAATTCCAATGTTTAATCACGATGTGAGATCATTTGGTTACTCAAATATGAATTTCCGACCAATTTAAAGATTTCATGTATTCCTTGAAGGAAGTCTCCTTGTGCAAATAGTCGGAACTCCGGATATATTCAGACACTCCAGATTTTGTTAATCCTAAAACTTGCAAATTATTCAGAACCAAAAGACAAGGGAGGTGAATATTGCAAACATAGTTGTTCACAACATCTTGAATACTTCAAACATAGTTCTTCACAACATTAAACATTATCCTACGTTAGATCTAGCTAGACAAAAGAAGGATGAAGTATTCCTTAGAGGGTTTAGCGAATTCTCATCACGAACAAGCCAATGCAATGTTCCCTCATTTCCACCCTCACAGAAACTAGTGAACAACCTTCAAGTTGGTTCATCTTGAAGAAGAGGTTCCAACCATTGGAGAACACTATCTGGTTCAATTTTCCATCAAAGATAGTGTACTGGCCAGTAACTGTGTCGTCCATGCCATAACCATGAAACAAAGTTGTGCCATTCTTTGGGATGTTGTAACTAAGTGCAAAGCTTCATGACATGACCTTAAATGAGGAAATAATTAAAACACATTAGTAAACACAAGCAAAATTCAAACCATGTCCTTAGGTGAGAATAACTCACAAAGGTGTTGTTAGCTACATTAAGTGCACAGAGACTTCTAACATAGTATTGCATTTTAGAGAGATGGAAAAAATCATCCTCATCATGAAGCCGACATATCCTGCTTACATCCTCCAGCATCTCAAAAGTAATGCCATACATGTCTTCCACAGTAATTAGATGCATATCTATGAAAACACTCCTGTAGAAAACACCTCTAATATAGGGATCCACAAATGGCACCCTAAATCCTGTAAAATTCAATTACCATTAAAAGGAATTCTAGATAATTAATATTAAAGGCAATATACATACATTTGATGGAGAAAACACACATACCATAAATAGTATGGAATCCCTTGATGTCACCGTTAGGGGCATGTACTTCCATATGAAACACAGATTGATCATCTCCTTCCTCTTCACCTCCTTCCTATTCGCCTCCTTCATTTTCTTCATCATCAGCTTCTATGATTAAGCTAAGGGTCACCAAAACATGGATAGCAACATAGTGTATCCTCGAGAAAGATAACTAGAAAGGTCCTCTTATGGATGTAGCTTCTTCCCTTTCACCAGGAAATGCTCAAACCTATGCCCTCCAGCCAAAGTTGGTAACCACTTATTGGCATACTAGTTGAGTTTTTTCCTTGAAGTGACAACGAACAATCCAAGAAAAAACCAAATAAATATGTGATGTTGATCATACATATAACTAAGAAAGTAGTACTCCTAAAATAATCACAAAAATTACTAATCAAATATATATATAATAGTAGGAAAAACAAAAATGCATGTAGTCATGCGTGGAATAGAGCACAATTGATTGATGTTTCTAATTGCTTAAACAAAAGATCCACTACTCCTAATTTTTTTAAATTGTCTATATAACACACATGTTACAATAATTTTATAGTACTCCTAAAATCTGAAGGAAACTTTCCAACATATGCCCATTGATGTTTCTAATTCCTCAAACAAAAATCTCCAATTCCTAGCTACCAAGTGATGGCTCCAAAAATAGCCATCTTTTTTCGCGTTTAAACATTGTTTTTAGTCAAGCAATTGATAAGAAACTCTCTACTTCCACTAGTGACTAATAATTGCAAACATAGGCAAACCATTACTTTGAGTTGTGTTGTGCAGGAAATAAAGTTTTTTAATGTGAAATCAGGAGTCATAATGAAGATTTTGAGGAAGTCCGCACGACCAAATAATTATGGAGCAATTGTCAGGCATCTGTAGCCATAACGACCACTGGTACGGGCAGGGCCCGCCTATACTGTCCGCCCGTATCATGTGATGGCGGCTCCATCTCGTCAAACTCTACAACTTTCGTGAATACGCCTATATATTTTGAGGCCTCAGCCGCCACGCAGAAGGCTTCCATTTTCAGATTACATCACAACACCACCAAAGGATATCCACATCATAGTTCATCCCTTCCATATTCCATCACCTCCATTAGCCATAGCCATTACTTTGTACTTCAGATCTCCTTCTGATTCGGCGACCATTGTAATAATATTTGATTTCAATCTAAGTATTTTGCACAATTTTTCTATCCTTGATCTTATTATTATGAGTGAGTAGTCCTCACGGGTTGTGGGTTGGGAAGAAACCTCGCAGCGATTATGCGCATCTAACCTATGGGAGAATGGTGTATTGTTTGAAAGAGGGATTTTTTTCTTTGTCCCTTTCCTCGATCTTTGGACTTGTAGGTACCCAAGATCCCTGAGATCGAAAAAGGCTTGAGGTGAGATACTTGGCTAGCGGTGATCTCATAGGAAACCTAGTGACATGGCTGTATGGTCTACGCTTAGGGACCCATTCGGGATCACAGGAACATCACCTCTTAAGGCGTTGATCTGTGTTTTACACTTAATAATCGTTTGTATCCTGGTGCTTCGTGGTGTACTCGGTAGGATCAAAATACTATTGCTATGCCTGCTGCTCGTAGGGGCTCTAGTATATTAGGATGTGTTGCCCACAAAAGATTATCTCTATTAAAAAATTACACATTACTGTGCTTATTATTATATTTTCCCATATGATGTGCAGCTGCAAGTGGATCTTCAATCCTGGCCTATATCCATCCATTGAATCAACCCATGATAAAAGTAAACTAGATTGGTCCGGTAAACAAAGGAAAAATGAAAAAAAACAAAGTATTGTAGACGTGTCCATTTTAATTCCTTTTAGCTTATTTCCCAAGGTTCGATTAAACCAAGGTCTACTAGGGAAAAAGACTATTATACTATATCCATGAATCCGGATCGAAGGTATCAACCCTTTTTCTGGCATCGTTGCCGGGGAAGCAATTTCGCTATCCTGGTGAGACCACTAGAGACCTTGTTTTTAGTTTTATTATTTGTTTGTAGTTTATTTCTTGTTATTAGTTTACTTTCTTGTTATCTATTTGAAAACCCAAAAAAATTGGTTACTTGTTACTTGTTTTGTTTACTTTAAAAACTACCAAAAAGATAAGAGCCATGGCTCAAAAGAGACTTGGATAGTATGCTGCTCCCACTAATGATTTTATTCATGCACCTATTACTCAGCCCGATATTGATGCAGAAGCATATGAAATTAAGCCTAAACCTTTTAAGTTTGGTTCAGAAAAACCAAATTGGGGGCTCATCTTCTGAGGATTCGGGTATGCACTTAAATACTTTTACTGGAATTTGTGACATGATGTGTATTAAGGATGTAGATCCAAATGTTGTTAAATTGCGTTTGTTTCCTTTCTCTTTGAGAGGAAAGGCTAAGGACAGGTTGATACCTCTACCTAAGGGCACTACTAAATCTTGGGAGGAATGCACTAATCTTTTTATGACAGAATTTTTTCCTCAACTAAAACTATGCAACTAAGATCCAACATTACAAGTTTTAGACAAGAAGATCACGAGCCACTAGCGCTTGCATGGGACAGGATGAAACAAGCCGTAATGAACTATCCTAGTCATGGGATGGAAGAATGGCTTATATTACATTTATTTTATAATGGACTTAACCCAATGTCTAAGTCTATGATAGATACTGCAGCAGGAGGAACAATCATGGGAAAGCAAGTGAGTGTTGCAAAGAAATTACTTGATGATATGCAAAACAACCATGCCCAGTGGCATGTGGAAAGAACCTCAAAACGGGTGAATTCAATCACCAATGTAAACAATAAAGATCTTAATTCTAAGGTAGATGAGTTACTCAACATAGTAAAGGTTAAGGAAGATACCCAAGTTAATTCTATTGCTACCGATGTTAATGATGTCAATTTTAAAGCTCGAACTCCTTATAATCCTACTTGGAAGAACCAAAATTTTGCTTCTAATGTTCAAAAATATTATTCTAATCCTGTAGGAGCTCCTTACAATAATTATGATAATCATAATGGAGCAAATCATGGCAATCTCTTGTTTGAATGAACTGTTGGAACCTTTATGCAAGCTCAAACTGAGAAAAATAATACGCTTATTAAAATCACGGAGAACCATGAGAGTAGTATAGGTAAATTATCTAACCAATCCATTGAATTAGAAATGATGTGCAGGCTCTATAGGAAAGGACAAAGACCGTGGAGGATCAATTGGGCAAGGTAGCTGAGAGCCAAGCTCTCATAGTAGCAAAGTTTCCTGCAAAGCCCGAGCCAAATCCTGTGGAAGACCTCAAGATGATGAGGGTGGAAATTAATGAAGAGAAGCCTGGAGAGCTGGACTATAGCAATGTGCCACCACCTAAATACACTGTCGAAGATCTATTAAATATGATCACCATAAAGATCCCAGTCTAGAACAAAGTAATGATGTTATGTACCAACAATTTATTCAACAAGTAGCATCTAAAGTTTAAGATTTAGAAATGGAGTATAAAAGACTAGCTGATAAGCTTCCTACTAAGCTAGATGATATATTTGAGCCGACCATTAAAATTAAAATTGGTGTTAATGAGATATCTACACTTTGTGATCTTGGGGCAAGCGTCTCAACAATTTCCAAAAGTCTATTTGACAATTTAAACTTGGGGCCTTTTGCAACCACTAAATTGAGACTCCATCTTGCTGATTCAACTTACAAACAAGCTATTGGGATTAAAGAAAACATAGTTGTTGAAATTAAAGGAAGTCCCGCTCTTATTGATCTTGTTATGGTGGACATGCCTGAAGATCCCATAGCACCTATAATTTTAGGTAGGCCATTGCTAAGAACTACTAAAGCTCTAATCAATCTACATGAAGGGAATGTGAGAATAAGATTGCCGTCTAGAGATTATTTTATACTCCACTTCCCTAGGAAGAAAAAGGCCAAACCTAATAGTGATGATAATGGTATAATTACACTGAAAGCCAATTACTTTGGAGTTGGTGTTCTACTCACCAATCCTAAATGATCACCATGTGGATTAAGCTAATTACCTTAACTAGAAGTGCTTCATGGAAGGCAACCCATGTGAAATAAAAGGTTTACTATTGTGTTAGTTTTGTTTGTTTTATTTTTGTTTCATTTTGTTTTTAGTAATGAGTGTTTGACAAGTCTTTTGGAGAGAGGATAAGAAGTAAGGTAATCAAGTTCTGTCTCAAGTGGAGTTTCACTCTTATTGTTTTAAGTATAAATGTTGAATTTCTTATAGTTCTTTTGTTTCTTCTTGATCGAGGGCGATCAAGGTTTGAGCTTTGGGAGGTTGATGGCTCCAAAAATAGCCATCTTTTCCCGCGTTTAAACATTGTTTTAGTGAACAAATTGACAAGAAACTCTCTATCCTTGCCACTAATGACTAATAATTGCAAGATATGCAAACTATTACTTTGATTTGTGTTGTGCAGGAAATCATGCTTTTTAATGCGAAATCAGGGTCACAATGAAGATTTTGAGGAAGTCCACACGACCAAGTAATTCTGGAGCAATTGCCATGCGTCTACAGCCGTAACGACCACCGGTACAGACAGAGCCCGCCCGTACCGTCCGCCCATACCATGTCGGCGGCTCCATTTTTTAAATCCTACAACTTTCGTGAAGACGCCTATATATTTTGAGGCCTCAGCCGCCGCGCAAAAGGCCGCCATTCTCAGATTTCAGCACAACACCACCAAAGGAGATCCACACCATAGTTCATCCCCTCCATTAGCCATAGTCATTACTTTGTACTTGAGATCTCCTTGTGATTCAACAACCATTGTAAAAATATTTGATTTCAATCTAATTATTTTGCATAATGTTTTCTATCCTTGATCTTATTGTTATGAGTGAGTAGTCCTTACAGGCTACAGGTTGAAAAGAAACCTCGCAGCGATTATGTGCATCTAATATATGGGAGAATTGTGTATTGTTTGAAAGAGGGATCTGTATCTTTTATTTCTTTGTCTCTTGCCTCAACCTTTGGACATGTAGGTACCCAAGATCGATAAAGGCTTGATGTGAGATACTTGGCTAGCGGCGATCTCATAGAAAACCCAATGACATAAAGGGATGTACGGTCTTCGCTTAGCGACCCATTCGGGATCACAGCAACATCACCTCTTAAGGCTTTGATCTGTGTTTTGCACTTAATAATCGTTTGTAGCCCGGTGCTTCGTGGTGCACTCGATTGGATCAAAAGAATATTGCTATGCCTGCTGCTCCTAGGGGCTCTAGTATATTAGGATATGCTGCCCACAAAAAATTGTCTCTATTAAAACATTACACATGATTGTGCTTATTATTATTTTTTATCCCATATAAAGTGCAGCTGCAGGTGGATCTTCAACCCTGGCCTATCTCCATTCGTTGAATCAACCCACGATAAAAGTAAACTAGATTGGTCCTGTAAACGAAGGTAAAACAAAAAAACAAAGTCTTATAGACGTGTCCTTTTTAATTCCTTTTAGCGTTGTTTCCCAAGGTTTAATTAAACCTAGGTCTATTAGGGAAAAAGACTATTATACTATATCCGTGAATCCGGATCGAATGTATCACGAAGCACTGAAACAATAATTTTAGTTCATACATAGGCATGCTAATTAACCGATATTACTCTAATGATTGAGGATAAACATTGGTACTTTGTAGATAGATTGAGTCTAAAATTACTGACCATAGCTTGCCGAAAGTTTGGCTGGTTCAGGATGATGGTGAAGGAATCTGAAGTCCTATTTGAATGGCCACAATTATGCCTTAGGTGGCTGCAGACATGAAAAATATCCATCACCACAACTTGGTTTTGCGCACTAAAAAATGAAAGATCGAATAAAAGATTCAAAACGAACATAGTGAAAACCCTATTTATACAGTAGAGAGAGTGGGGAAAAAGCAGAGCGAGAAAATCGCATTTGCATAATAGATCTGGAGAAGTCATATGAACAATCTGCGCAACTCGAGCTCTGTGTATGAATAAACACATGTGTATGATTAGACTAAATCTAGAGAAAGAAATCAAATAGAAAGAAGAGTAGAGAGGAAGAAGAACCTGCATGTGGGAGTTCCTCTGTACTCTACCTCTGGAACTGACCGTTGAGTGCGCAGATTCAGTTTGCCCCAAGTCTAGATCTAGGAGGCGATGCAAAACCCTAACCACTTCCCCATGACCACTCTCCGAGCCAGTTATTGTTATCATCCGTCTAAGGTGCACTCGCGGGAGCTGCACGTGGCAAAACAACCAGTTGTGTCATAACTGCACGTGTCAGGCAACCAAATATAGGTGACTTGTAATAATAACCGTCTCATCTCTCCGAGTATTAGAGATGATTGATTTTTCTGACCGTCTAAGGTTATATAATAATGCTTTTTATTATCTGCCTCCCATCAGGTCTTTTTTGAGTCGGTTACGATAAATAACTGCTTCGAAGATTAGTAGAGGTGGTCGTCTTGTAACAACATGCTGAGGGTGACGAACAAAGGCGGATTTTTTTGTACTTGAGGCAAACCGTCTGAGTGCATTATCTCTAAGTAGCGAGTTTGTACTAGTGCACACTCTTCTAGAAGTGCAAGAAAGAGTGGGTTTACCTACATTTTTAGCTTTCACTTTACCATGGGCGAATTTGGAAGCTTTTGTATCAAGTGTGACTACGTTGCAATGTGAAAACATGGCCATCATTGTTTCCTTGTGACATGTTCACTGGTACCAGGTGGGCCCAGACAACCGAAAGGGGCCCACCGAGAACCATGATGGCCAAACATGAAGGCTCGGGCCTCGGGTGGATGCCCGAATGAAGACGCCTTGGCGGCCAAGGCAGGGCGTATCGCCGAACAGATTCTTCGGGATATCATGATTACACCGGCAAGACCGGATCTACATGTCTTCGTTAGGGTTTTGCATAGACGTCGCCACGTGTAACCCATCTTGGCACTCTGTAACCTTGGCCCCTGACTATGTATATAAGGGGGGCGGGGATGCCGAATGGGAGGAAGATCTTAGGAACAACTTAGAGACATCTTTTAGATTTCTCCGATCATGTACGATCATCTTATACCACCATCCACCATAGGTGATATCGAGTTGTATCTCGATCTCACCCGAGCACACTACGATAATCGCAAACGCCACCAAATAGTAGTAGGGTTTTTACTGTACACTATTTAATTTGTTTGCGGTCTGAACCTATATAAATCTATGTCTCGGTGGGCTACCATCCCGATCTATAAGCATGACCCCTCGGAAAATAATACCATCGATAAAATATCTCGATAGTTGTCGCGCCAGGTAGGGCCCACAGAATTTAAAGAGCCTAAAGACGCGTGGGTCATATATCCTGTTGCATGTTTTGAATCTCAGATCGTGATGACAAGGGTTATATTTAACCATAGTGTGGGGTCTGCGTGGCCCTCAGAAAATCTATTTGATTTGGATCCTTGGAGTTCATCACAGAACAGACAGGAGGGTTGTTCCAGTAGTTTTTTTCCATAAATTAAAGAAAATGTTCAAATTTAGCAAGTTTATACAGAGACTGCCCTAGTCAAATGTTGTGCCCCTAGTCATAATTTCTTCTGGGTCCGCCCCTATTGACAGGACAAAGATCCACCTCTTAAGAGGACGTACGGAGACGTGGCTTGGGCTCCAAGCAATCCTAAAATTCCTTCTCCAGCATGGTTCCCATCCTCTCTTGCACTTTGTGTGGTATAAGAATGGCGGACCAAGCACATTCGGTATCGGGAGGCCGGAAACCTCGCACATGTGTCTCTAGATAAGAAGGATTCGCCAAGAGATAAATTCATGGACGAGAATTGGTTGACCCATTCCCGTTCAGCATCGGAGAACTTCCTCGACCAAGTCGACCCCGGGGGAGTCCCAGCTCTGACGGGGGATGGGTTGCGGCAATAGCCTTCTTAGAACTCACAAATTTCCACCGGGGGTATTCATGGTCGATCTGCGACCAACGCTAAAATTGAGCGCAGCCGGCCACGCGCTTACCTCCTCGTCAAGTCTTTATATTCTTTTTTCTTCTTCTTTTGTTTTTCGGCTCTGCTCATCCCTGATGTCTAAACTCGCTTTAGTCATTATGTTGTTGCAGAGGCTAGGTGTAGATGATATCATCTTAGTATGAATATATTCCCATTATCGGAAAAAAAAAGATACAAGGGAAGGGTGACTTTCCATGCCCTAAAGTTGGTGCCGCCTGTCTACGATTTAACCACTAATGATTATTCTAAAGTATTTATTTGTCTGAACAAGAATTGTTGCAATTATTTTGCAATATTTCATACAGCCCATCATCACTAACTTCACGAGTTAGGCCACCAATTTCCCCTTCTGTAAACCACTAGTTTAATAAACTGGGTACATTATTCTCGGCCAACAAAATGGCAGCAGAGTTCAGATAAAGGCGTAAAGCCCACCCATGATCAGTACGTAGGTACGTCAGCAGAGGAGAGCCAACAAGTTTATGCAAAAATCAGGGACTCGAGATCATGATGTGATTTGAAATATGTGATGCCTATTTAAGGGTGCCCACAAGTTGTCACTTGTGAGGCCAGCGATGTGAGCTTCCAGTAATTGTTCGCAGCATCGTGTTGGCTAATGGCTACCCTGAATGATGTTGTCTCAACGGTCTCATTCAGCTGTTCTTAGTCAAGGTCGCCCCATGTCATAATCTCCAGTAATTACGACACTGCAAAATAATGTTCTTTAACCTTTTCCCGTCTAACAGAGATCCAAACCTTATCACGATATCACGAAATCACCTACCCCGGTCGAATGCTCGATCGTGTGAAAGGGAAGTGTGTCGCTCGATCGATCAGCAAACCTGTTCTGGTTCTGAAACCATGCATATATATAGTACGTATGTCGTTCAGCTAACGTTAGAAATACACAGAAAGGTGGAAACTTCTTAGAGCGTCGATCGGTCGATACAACAGCGCAAGCAAGTTCTTTAATTACCAGGTTGATTATCCGTCGTGTCAAGCCCAAAATTGGAAAAAAGGAACATCTGAAATTCCCAACAGTGTGCATCTGTCGTGATAAACATAGAGAAGCCAAACTGCACTTTGCGCGCCCCCCGGCATGGATGGAGACCACAGTCACTGCACCGTGCACCGTCGACACCAATCAGTTCTGTAGGCTAGAAAGCTCCAAACCCAAAAGGACCTGAGGAATCGGCACATATATGCTTGGCGCCCGAGGCAGACAGACAAGTAGGCACGGACCCAGGGCATCGATCCACATCAAGGAACATTCATTCCACACACAGAGACAAGTAGCTCAAGTACGGCTACCGCATGGTGAATTCTCCCAGCCACAGCAACCACCACCACCGGCCATCAATCGATCCATAGCTACCGTGGCTGCATCGATCAGGAGCTACGTAGCCTGCGTGCGCGCGCGGTAGCTCTGCACATATAGTGGCCGAAACCAGAGGCCGGCGGGCCGTGCCTGGTCACTTTCGTCTCCGGACAGGACCTCCTCCATTATTGATACTAGATAGATCGATCCATGGATGGGATGCCCGCCTCCATTATTAATTTCGATGCCTTGATTTATTTGATTCGTGTTCTGCCCCTTGCCTTTCTCGGTTCCCTCTCTCTTCCATCTCTCTGGCTAGCTCCCCGGCCGCCCGCGCCATATGCTCCATATGCACCTCGTAGTAGTACGTACGTGTTCTGATTAGCCGCGGTTGTCCAAGGGGTTAAGGCAGTTGCACTTTTCCGACGGGAGCAATGAAGATCTCCAGCTTCCAGAGCACCAGCAGCGGCGGCGCCAGCGGCTCCGGCTCGGGCTCCGGCACCGGCACCGGCACCGGCTCCTTCAACCTGCGGAACCTCTCCAAGCTCATGCTGCCGCCCCTCGGCTACAGCCAGTCCCCCGCCGGCCCCGACAAGTGGGTCGTCTCACCACTCGACTCAAGATACAGGTGAGTGCGTGCGACCGGCCACCGTGGCTATCACTTCTCAGCTGCTGCTTGACCTTCCCTCGATCGGCGATAATGCGTATGTGGGTGGCTCAGGTGCTGGGAGACGTTCATGGTCATCCTGGTGGCCTACTCGGCGTGGGTGTACCCATTCGAGGTCGCCTTCATGAACGCCTCTCCCAAGGGCGGCCTGGAGGTGGCCGACATCGTCGTCGACCTCTTCTTCGCCGTCGACATCGTCCTCACATTCTTCGTCGCCTTCATCGACTCCAAGACGCAGCTACTCGTCCGAAACAGGAACATGATAACATTCAGGTACGTAACGCTAACGCCTTGCCTGCCTGCACTCTTCTTCTTCTTCCTTTCCTTGAGTTGCATGATGACATACATCCTCCTCATCTCGCTATATACTATATGCTGCATTTGAGATGCAAAACACGTACGTCAGCTGTGGTGTGCCGTGGGCGTTGCCTGTTTTTGATACTACAAAGCATTTCTCCACTTCTCTCACCTCATTTCTTCTAAAAATGGGCAGGATATGACAAGATATGTGTTCTCATGTAAATAAAGCTATGGCCTTTTCCAAAAGTAAACATACCAAAGATAAACATAATTGTTGTCACGCAAAAGTCATGGGTGGTATCTTGTCATGAATCCACACTTGACACTTCTCACAACATCCAATCAACCCTTTACCTTTTCTTAGAAACTTACTCCCTCAAATAAGTGGGCATCTACTAGAATTTTTAAGACAAATGATGGGGTTGAAGTAAAAAAAAATTATTGGGAATGTGCAAGTCATCATCTTCCGATAACTTAAGTGCATCTAGAAAATAAGAAGACCATGTGCTAAATATTACTATTGGGCTTGATGTCTGTATGACGAGAGGGGGACAATTTTTTCTTATTTTAAAATTCATTGGGAAGGTGAAGTGCACGTACGTTAGCTGTGCCGTGGGCGTCGACCAGTTTTTGATACTAGAAAGCAGTTCTCCACCTCTATCACCTCATTTGTTCTAAAAATGGGCAGGATATGACAAGATATATGTTCTCGTGTAAATAAAGCTATGGCCTTTTCCAAAAGTAAACATACCAAAGATAAACATAATTGTTGTCACGCAAAGTCATGGGTGGTACCTTGTCATGAATCCATACTTGACACTTTATGACTTTTCTTAGAAACTTACCAAAGATAAACATAATTGGTGTTCTCACAACATCCAATCAACCCTTTATGACTTTTCTTACAAACTTACTCCTTGAAATAAATGGACAGCTAGAAATTTTAAGACAAATTATGGAGTGAAGTAAACAATGTACTGGGAAGGTGCAAGTCATCATCCCTCTCCTCTATAATTCTCGTACCACCAATAAGCTAAGTGCATGTGTAAAATAAGAAGACCATGTGTTGAATATTATTTGGCTTCATTTAGCATATGACAAGAAAGAAACAATTTTTCCTATTTTAAAATGCATTGGGAAGGTGAAGTACACACTTTTGTGGAGAAATTTTGAGGCTAAACATCCACTTATTTGTGGGCGGAGGGAGTAAATTCTTTGTGGTGCCAGTATGTTAGGGATAGCTTCATGGATAAAAAAAACTTCTAAACACAGGAGAATTCATTTTGGGATATACTTGCCCCCCTTTTTTGAATACCTGAAATCCTAAATTTATCTTAACTCAAACCAAATTTAGTTTGAATGAATATATAGAAAAATATAGCAATATCAGCACAAAAACTTAGTTTTATTAGATTCATCGTATTATATAGAAATAGACTATGCTATATACATTATGTTATAAATATTGATGCATTTTTCTTTAAGTCGGGCACAACTTAGAAAAGCATGATTGAGAACAAAATAGAACTTCAATTATTTTGGAAGGAAGGAAGTATGTACAAGTGATCACCTCTTTTTTACTGATCTTTTCTTCTCATATTAGCATCCTGGTTGCAAAAAAACACATGCCAGAAGATTCTATATTTCTGATCCTGAACTGCCTGATATATATGTTCATCATGCCAAGTCACGGATGGTATACATAGTTGTTTCGACTTGTCATAAAATAAAATCTTCATGACGTGTGCTAGCTAGGGAGACTTAATGGAATACCTTAGGTGGGGACATTTTACTCTTGCTAGAAAGCTCCTGTAATAATACATAGCAGATTAAGAAAAAAGAAGCAAGTGTGGGAGCAAAAGAAAGTAGAGATGGGACTTCTAAAACCAGTACAGAACCCAGACCAAATCGCGCTATGATGACGTACGTTAACGATTATGCAGCATGGGACAACACCATTACACATTTGTGAGTCATGAATAATTATCAAGGCAAAAGTGCAGAACAGACTGCACGAGTACCACGTACCGCGATGCGTGTGAAGCTCCGGGGAATCGATCGCATGGACCACATCGTGTGACCGAATAGTAGTAGTAGTAGTATAGCTTTTGTTTCTTTTTGATAAGGCACTATCTTTACAGATCAGTGCAGGGTCCACACGGATCCATCTAAAATTTTAAGTTGCATTGTCATGTCAAGGTTTTCAGAATCTGGTTCTGATTTTTCGACAATGGAAAATATATTAATATCGCGAAATCTGGTTCTGATAATTACATAGTTTGATTGTATTCCTTTATCATGTTGGAAGGCTTTTTGAATTTTACTGGTCTCGTTCTAAGGATTTCCGGAAACCTTGTAAATTTGCATAGGTATCTGAAGACATTTTTCTTCTTGGACGTGGTGTCGACGATTCCCTTCCAAGGCCTGGCCTACCTGGCCACCGGCGAGGTGAGGGAAGGTTTGGCGTACAGCGTGCTCGGCGTTTTCCGGCTGTGGCGTCTCAGGAAGGTCAAACAGTTCTTCACAAGGTAAATGAAGCAACCGAAAAATACCTTGTGACGCAGTGGAGGATGAACGAACATTTAAATGCAGAAGAACGATGAGAGCTGATCCGATCGATCTTCATTCAGGCTGGAGAAGGACATCCGTTTCAGCTACTTCTGGATCCGCTGCGCCCGTCTGATCGCGGTGACCCTGTTCCTGGTGCACTACGCCGGCTGCCTCTACTACCTGATCGCCGACCGGTACCCGAACCGCGACAAGACCTGGATCGGCGCGGTGATCCCCAACTTCCGGCAGGAGAGCCTGTGGATGCGCTACATCTCCTGCATCTACTGGTCCATCACCACCATGACCACCGTCGGCTACGGCGACCTGCACGCCCAGAACAACGTGGAGATGATCTTCAACATCCTCTACATGCTCTTCAACCTCGGCCTCACCGCCTACCTCATCGGCAACATGACCAACCTCGTCGTCGAGGGGACACGCCGCACCATGGAGTTCAGGAACAGCATCCGGGCCGCCTCCAGCTTCGTGTGCCGGAACCGCCTGCCGCCGCGCCTGCAGCAGCAGATCCTCGCCTACATGTGCCTCAAGTTCCGGGCCGAGAGCCTCAACCAGCAGCAGCTCATGGACCAGCTGCCCAAGTCCATCTGCAAGAGCATCTGCGAGCACCTCTTCCTCCCTGTGGTCAGCGAGGTGTACCTGTTCAGGCAGGTCTCCAGGGACACGCTGCTGCTACTGGTTACCAGGACCAAGCCCGAGTACATACCGCCCAGGGAGGACGTGATCGTCCAGGGCGAGGCGGCCGACGACGTCTACATCGTCGTGTCTGGGGAGGTGGAGGTGATCCATTATTTTGACGGCGAGCGGGAGCAGGTGGTGGGCACGCTGGGCACCAGGGACATCTTCGGCGAGGTCAGCGCGCTCAGCGACCGCGCGCAGTGCTTCACCTTCCGGACCAGGACGCTCAGCCAGCTGCTCAGGCTCAAGCAGGCCACGCTCAAGGAGGCCATGCAGAGCAAGCCCGCTGACAGCGTCATCATCATCAAGAACTTCCTCAGGGTACTACACGTGTCATGCTTCTTCATTTTGAATCTTTCAGTCTCAGTAGTTGATTTGACTATGTCAGGCTTGCAGTCAGTAGTTGATTTTCTGCTGTGTATGGTATGGTGTTGCAGCATCAGATCGAGGTGCATGACATGAAGGACTTGCTGGGCGAGAACGCCGGAGAGGACGCCAGCGGCGGCAACATCCCCTGCAACCTGCTCACGGTCGCCGCCACGGGGAACAGCAGCTTCCTCGAGGACCTACTCAGGGTAGGGATGGACCCGGACGTCGGTGACTCCAAGGGAAGAACTGCATTGGTGAGCAGAGTATCCCACGGTTTCCAGCTCCATGTAATGTAACCTCGATACATACATACAGTGTGCTGATCGTTGGCAATGGTGCCACTCATTGGCAGCACATCGCGGCCTCAAAGGGGTACGAGGAGTGCGTGCTGGTTCTACTCAGGCACGGCTGCAACGCCAACATCAAAGGTAAACCCGATCACTTACCGCTGATCTTTTTCGCGATCATGTTACGTTTCGGCCCGCTAAAAATTAACGATTGGCGTTGAGCGCAGACGCGCAGGGCAACACGGCGCTGTGGCAGGCCATCGCGGCGAGGCACCACAAGGTGTTCAGCATCCTGTACCACCTGGCGCGCGTCTCGGCCCCGCACGCCGGCGGCGACCTCCTGTGCCTCGCCGCGCGGCGCGGGGACGTCGACACGCTCCGCGAGATCCTGAAGCACGGCCTGGGCGTCGACTCCGAGGACCGCGACGGCGACACCGCGCTGCGCGTCGCGCTGGCCGAGGGCAAAGCCGACGTGGCCAGGTTCCTCGTCATGAACGGGGCCAGCGTGGACAAGGCCGGCGACCTCGACGAGGGCCGTGCCACCCCCAACGTATCGGTGGCGGAGCTGCGGGAGCTCGCGAAGCGGCGGGAGGTTGGCCATCCGATAACCATCTACGACATGCCCGCCGACGCCGTGACGACGGTGGTCGGTTCGTCGGGGAACCTTGGTAAGATGAGGATCCCGAGCACGAGGTCGGACAGCGCGCACTGGCCACGGGTGAGCGTATACAGGGGCCATCCGTTCGTCAGAAACCACAGCTCCGAAGCCGGCAAGCTCATCAATCTTCCCGCCACGATGGAGGAGTTCAGAACCCTCGTTGGTAAGCATTGCATTGTTCTAAGGGAACATGAAACATGCTAAGCAGTAGCTGAAACGTTTGGGTGTGGTGTTTTCTTTCAGGAGAGAAGCTGAAAGTCGATGGCGAGAAGGCGCTGGTCCTGAACGACGAAGCAGCGGAGATCGACTCTGTGGACGTGATCCGAGACAACGACAAGCTGTTCATTGTCACCGAAGAGCACATGAGGATGTTGGCGTCAGGGGATTACGTGCCTGTTTTGTAGCTTCAGGCGTTTCGGTATCACATCTTGTACTACCTGTTGGCACATGAGGATGTACAATAAGTTTTACCAGCAGAGAAGGTAGCTTATGACCTTTCTCGAATTGCCACTGATCGAGATGACTGGATTATTCAGAGCTAAGAGAAGGTAGCCGGGTAAAACTTATTGTAATAGAGCTTCTTTTAGTAGATAGAAGGAAAGTCATCGTGTTAACGCCCTGAAGAACCACACTACCATGGCTGCAAACATCTCCAATAATGACAACTGTAGAGCAGAAGGGACTGGAGTGGTGAAACACCTGCTCCCTCCAGGGTGGAAAAAACTTCACCACACTGAACAAACATTGTCCCAATGATCACTTTCCACTCCCGCGAATCGATCAAATCATCGATGCAACCACCGGGTGCGAGCATCTTTCCTTTCTGGACGCATACTCCACATACCACCAGATTCGGATGAAAAAAGAAGACCAAAGAAAGACAACATTTATCATACCCTATGGTGTATCCTGCTACACTACAATGCCCTTGCACTATATACTTTGTGTCCTGCACCGTGGTCAGCTAGTAGAATGCCCTTATCACACCCTTGGCACACATGACTGCCCCATGATAAATCTGAAAATTGTGCATCTTGAGAGAGACCAGTGGCCAAGGATGGACTCCATCCAGACCATGGGCTGGACCCTTGCACCCGTGCTAGGAGCCACGGTGGCGGAGCCAAGCTCGTCAAATCTGATCCTTTAGGGGGTTGTTTGGTTCAGGGGATAAGATTTTGGGATAGGAATATCCTCAACCACATGGCCAGGGGTAGACACTTTTTCTATTGGTGGGGTATGAAGAGAGATGGTTAGGGATAGCCATTTTTGTTTAGTTGAAAGGTTGAGGAGTGGATGGGTGGCTATGGTGACCTTTTTTTATTATGATGGTGACATTACCCCTATACAAATCGAATCAGCTCAATTGGAGAAAAATGCTCATACTCCTGGATCACCGCTCGTCCTAGACCCCTTCCTGCCACCGCCATGTCGCCCTCCTAGCCCATTCTTGTCGCCTGTCCCTGGCCTAGCCCCTGCTCCGTCGCTCGTCCATGTCCCTTTCCCCGCCACCCATCTCATCCCTAGCCATCGCCTCCGTTGCAGAGGAGGGGATACCGGTGGACAAACGAAGGGATCGAGTGGCAATTCGAATGCGGTGCGGTACTGCTCATCGGTGCAGAGCGCCCGTACACCCATGGTGGAGATGCGTAGGTGGAGGTGGCTGCGGGGAAGCGGCTCAAACAGTGGAAGGGGTCGATCTGGTAGGCATGAACCAAAGCACAAATACCGCTGCCCCTTGATTTGGTTAGCGGGGATGGGAACCGGTGGAGGAATAGATGCCTGGGTTTTCTATTGCGGGCAGTGAGCGAGCAAAACAGTTTCCCGGTGAGGCTGGAGGCGCGAGCCAGAAGTGGTTGGGCTCGTCCGCTCGATTTTGTGGGATGAGCTGAGCCACTGTTTTGAGCGAATATTCGAAGAATCTGTTTATCCTCGTCCCCTCTCACCCCTGAACCAAACGACTGCCAACCACTTTTTCCGTGGCTACCCCTAACCACTTCGGGATATCCACCGAAACAAACAGCCCCTAGATCTGCATGAAGCTGCATGCACCACCGTGGGCCGGGCTAAATAGTGATGCCATCCATGGGACCCACCTCACCTCTGTGTCCTTGAGACCATGGGCCATATCGACTGACAGAGCTCCGAGCATCAGCCAATGGGTAGAGGGGAAAGCAGGGGTAGAGCAGAGGAGGATGAGGCGGGACGGCCTGCTATTGTCGCGGGCCGGCTGGCGGTGGCACTGAGAAGCGGAGAAGGGTGAACGGGGCCTTGGCTGTGGCGAACGGGGCGCCTCATGAATCGCAGGAGCGGGGTTTTTTCTCAAGTCAGTTAGTGAAATGGAGGTCACTTCCCCTACTGGGCTTTGATGCGTATACGAGACAGATTAGAATTAAGTTTTGGCTTTGCCACAGCTGGCCTCTGCTCTTTTGGTATACACGTAGTGCCACTCTTTGCAGAGTTGCATTTGCAGGTGAATCAATGATGTCCATTGTCGAGCCACAAATGGACGGTACCTACTTCAAAAAAAAAAACAAATGCACGGTACCAGCGACTTTGAGCCTTCTGGGACGTTGTGAGCAGCGCCATCCTTTTGAGTGGTGAAGATCCCTGAAAAGAAATGGCTCTTGGCCATTCGAGACAATAGTGCGGAAGCGGAACTGCATCGGAACAAGCTGAGGATAGCGTCATAAAACTGCAAAATGGCAGTCCTAAAACTGCAATAATAAAGGCTGGCAAGGAACAAGGTGAGCATAGCGTTTTGAGTCTGACAGTTATAGCGGAGCCTCCTGAATAATGACATTTTTTTTTTTGGATCAATGCTAGAAGAGATCGGAATCTGACCATTGGTTTAGACCAGCCGGAGGCATCTGAAGTCGGTGGTGATGGGGGCAAGCAACCCACGCTTTATGATGTTCATGAGAGGGATTACCATACCATATACATGTACAATTACAAATCGATGGACAATCTTCTGCAGGGATAACATTCCGTCTGTTTATAAAATTCACATGACCATTGAACCTGTGAGATCGACGCGAGAAATGCAGACACCGATAGTTCTGAAATCATAAAAATCAACTATTGGTATCACCTATTCTACTCAAAAACTGGTACCACCGGAGCAAACAGACAACTTGACAATGTAACCAGCTGAAGATATTATTCATTCACGAGGCTACTTCAGCTCACATGTTACAGAACTATTTTTCGCAAAGATAGCAGTAACATTCGCTCTTCAATGCTGGCCCGATACACTTGTGCTCCTTGACAGTGGCCTTGAACATTTTCCCCGCAATCCAGCATGTCGACTTGCAAAGAAAGCCTACACAGAGTGGGCTGCCAGAGTTATTTTCCTAGCACTTCTCTTCTGCAAGAGCTAAACCCTAAACCCTATTAACATGTACACATACTTATACATATATATCCATGGAGAACTAAAATTTAATCGAAGATAAAAATCTAGAATTTCACATAGGTGGAAGAAGAGATCGAACTGCTGTAAATCTCTCGCAAGTTAGTTTGTGGTCATCAGTTTGAACAGCGAGATAGAGAGGAGCACGAACCTGCTGAACCTTGACTAGCGAATAGTACGAGTATCAATATAACGCACATGGCTGCATTCCTCGCACCCGTCATACTCGATAGTGTTGAGGCTGAGCAAAGTCTCGAGTTAGTTTGCCGTGGACCAAGTACTATTAGGTCAGTGAGGATATCCAAATATTTATAGACTTGAAAGTCAAAGAGTCCTACAAAACTGCAAACGTTGGAAACAACAAATGAAGACTTTACTATCTTTTTGAAGAGTAATAAATATTACTCCCTCTGTTCCACAATATAAGACTTTTTAGTAAACTGTTTTAGCTTTCTAAAAGGCTTATATTATGGAACGGAGGTAGTATGTACTCCCTCCGTTCGGAAATATACGACGTTTTAGCTTTGTGCAATAAGTGTATCTAGACATTTTTTAGTCACTACAACAAAAACCTACCATAGAGACATTCTCGTTGAGACACTTCTTATTTTGTCTCATTAAAAATTAGGTAGAGACATTTTGCATGCTGTAGAGACAATTGTTGAGACACTAAAGGATGTGTCTCAAAGATAGAGACACCAGTTAAGACATTTTTCTAACAAAATGAAATTTCCATTATAGAGACTACTTTTGAGGCATTCTAAATTGCGTCAACAAGTTATATAAAGGCAATCATTGAGACACATTGCAAAAGGTGTTCACATTTTCTGTAAAGACACTATTTGAGGAATTTTTCTTGTTCTGTAGAGACATTTTTTTTAAGTTTTAGTCAGGTTGTGCTATACTAAAAAAAACTAATTCCAAGTATAAACAAGATCTTGTGTAAGGTTGAGATGGTTGGAGGAATAAGTCTTTATCATTGAGGTCAAGAGTTCAAGGTTTACTTTTGACATGTTTTTCATAGTATTATTTACCCTACATGTAGAGACATAATATAATGCCTCTTTGTTGTGTCTTATAAGGTTTATAGCCATTATTACTAGTGTCCTTAACACATAAGAGACACTGCCTGTAGCGACACTTTTGGGACATGTGTAAAATGTCTCTACAAGTACGTAAAGACAATAAAAGTGTCTCTACGGGACAAAAATAGTGCCTCTACAGGCCAATTCTCTTGTAGTGAGTGTATCGGTTCACTTTGAACCTCTACGAACCTATACACTAAAAGATGTCTAGATAAATTCGATTCACAAAGTTAAAACGTCTTATATTTCCGACCGAAGGGAGTACTAATGGCTAGATAAGAATGCAACCTTTTGCGACCTTGGAATAGCTGGCGCTATTTTTTTGACAAGTAGTAAAAAATAATATAGCTGGGGCGAACAATAAATAATACTTGTGGAGTAGTATTTTTTGACAAGTAATAGATGACCGTTTCTTTTTCCAAGCCGTTGCACACGACAGTCAGAGAGTCAGTGCATGAAGTGGATCGTTCCGGGTAACCTAGCCGGAAGAACGTTGCAAAAATGCACTGGCCGCTCTTGTCACGTGTGCATTGATTTGTAACTGAGGGAGAACAGAAAAAAAATACTCTGAACTGATTTCACTATTTTCTTCTCTCAAATCCGCCCAATGGACATCATCTGAAGTCCTGTCTGGCTAGTTATCTGCCGGGATATATAGAGCAGTTGTAACGCGTCGGCCTGGTCTTGCGTCCGTGGAGGCAAACATCAGTATTTTTCACGGCCGTATCTAACTGTTAGAAATAAAATAAACTTAGACAGTTATTGGGATAATCCCCTTATTCCGTACATGCAGTTCCTACGATGATGGAACCGTCCCCAACGTTTCTGGAGCGTCGCGTGTTGTGAACCGACTCCGAGAACCGACATACTCGCGTCCCTTCATCCTGTATATAAGCTCTGATCATTCATCAATAAAGAATAGTTGCTTTTACTCATTCACTTATCTCTTCCTATCTATTATCCTTCGAACACGTTATCAAGCACGATCGCTCTCCTAGCGAACGATTCCGGCGAGATTGACAAGAAAAGGTGAGATGCCTCGCCTACCTCTGTTCCTCCGCCGCCTGCTACGGGATGAACGCCGTCGCCGCCACTTCGTCGCGCGCCGCCGCATGCATGGTTTCGGAGAACGCCGCCGCTTTGACGGCTGGCGATACGGCGTTGCGGCTACATCGGCCGCCGCCACGACGCCGGTGGATACCGGGCACGCCGCCACGGCTGGCGCCGTCCGTGGGCGAATGCTGGAAGTTGGACTCAAATTTCAAACTACCCTTTGTGCACATTTAATTCCCCCATGGGCGAACCTAGAGTTGTCGTGGCAAACAAAATATGAAAACTTCATAGATGTCAAAGTATTTAGTATTTATACCCTGGTCTAATTTTGTGTGGCATATTTTAATATATTTTCTCAAATCATTATGCTATGGAGTATGTCATAGATTATTTGTATTGTTATGCAAAACTAGCACCATGGCCCTCACAAATGCCTTTAGGATGTTGAAAAGGTTATTTATTGTTTATGTTACACAAATCATGCTTCATGTTATTTACCTCCTTCATTGCACAATACACAATATTTTAGGTATGGATATTGTCGAAGGGTGGAGCGTAGCAAGGACGAGGCTACCAGGGACGAGATCAGTACACACGATGTACCTAGGTTCGGCTCCTCTTTCTATAGCTAAAGACCTACTTCTACTCTTATTCGATTACAAAGGTATGCTCTTGGGCTAGGGTTTAGCATGAGGGCAAGTTTTCTACTCTTGAGTTGGTTCCTCCCTCTAAGGAAATCCTAGCCGGCCTTATACACAGCCGACTTAGGGTTTATATACCTAACCTATGTTGGTACAAGGTTGAAGTTCCTATAGGAGTCAACTTCTTCAACTTGTCATGCACATCTCGTCGTCTATGACGTCTTGCTCCTGGACTCGGGCTGGACCGACTAAGGCGTGAGCTGGCTCAAATCGTCTTTGCGTAATCTCATCAGGGAGGGCGGACATAAGCATGCCATGGGCCTCCCTGGTCTTGTGGGTCGTGGACTTACCCGTTTGATATTCCCTTGTTAGATGTATTTGTAAAGGTGTAACTTTGGCAACGTAGGAAATAATAATTAAAAACATATTTTACTAAAAATATTTAAATTTATGTTTTTCTCAATTGAATATTTGTATAGTCACATCCCGAGACATCGACCGACTAGCCTCAATCTGCATGACTGCTAGATCAATTATTATAGGAATTTTCTTATAAATATTTTTTGTCAAACAGTAGGACATAACTTTACTAGTTCTACTAACCCTAACCGAAGATCAGTACCTAACCCTAGATCAGCGGTGCTATGCCTCATTGCTAGAGCGCTCATCGCATGCCCTTAGATGCCGAGGGAGCGGATGAAAACCTCATCATGCGGGGTCGACAGCCCTACACGAACGAGGCCTAGCTTATCCTCGGAAAAGCGGACGATGGACTTCTTTTTTATAATGAGCGCTTTGTTACTTAAAATATTTAAGTCATTACACCTGGTCTCTGCATAACCAGGATCCACATAGCCGACAAGAATCCGAACAAGTGAGCCGAAAAGCAAGGCGAAATACATGATACTAAGATAGAGTATAAGACCTAAGAAGATGGGGGACCAATATCCTAAGATAATGTGACCACCCATGCCGGGAAAAATATCCTCGCCGTGTCCTCTAATTGTGTACATATCTCCGTAAATAGGTTGCGAAACTCCACCCATTGTACGGACGGACATAAATGGAGCGCAGCAGTGGACCAGTAGATAACCTGTTAATAAGAAGACATTTTATTATCAAAAACCTTGTCATTTCTACATAGTCGAAATGGCCAAATAATGGCAAGCACTCTCACCCTAATAAGTATCCTGAACCTATGCTCAGTTTCATGTAACCAACTCCCAACAATATGGGCAACACCACAGGGAGGATACAGTCCGGAAGCTTCATGGATGACTGACCATACAGAACGAGCAAATCTACATTAAAAAACAAATGTTTAATTGTTTCATTGGGAAATACATTTGTGCTTGTACATATGAGTACGGGACCTATCCGACTGTTTAGAGGATGAACTTTGCTTTGAGATCCGGAAACATATGCTTTCTAGGGCTGGATTTATCTATTTTTGAGAAGAGTAAAACGCCTCGGTGGTACATGAAGTTGCCACGCGGGAGCGTATAGGTCACGAACTGGAGAAATTCAAACTATCGGTCACATAGTTGCGAGGTTGTGCCCCGTTCATCGATCCGTCAGTCCAAACGTTAAGTTGATCACGTGGCACCGTTTGCGGTCACTCGTGAGTTGCACGTACGCACGAGCAACTGCCAGTTTTTTCTAGAAAACTTCCTGGGAGGTATTTTCTTCTCATTTCCATCTCCCCACACAGCTTGCGCATAGTCAGAGGCGGCGTCATGGCGAGTTCGATCTTGCGCTGAAGGAGGGGAAGCAAGAGGTCGGTGACTGCGGCCGGCGGCCAGTGGTTGGCGGACAGGAGCGATGGCTTCTCAAAACACCGGCGATCTGGTCCTTCCTCGTCGTAGAGGGAGCAGCGCCCCTGAGCCCATCTACGGTAAGGTTTCCTGCATAAATTCGGTCGATTTAGGTTGATTAGATCTGTAGTAATGTAGTGGATGTCAATTAGGTCGGTTAGATCTCCGTTTCTTCAGTCTAATTTAGGTCTGAATCGATTGATTTGGTTTGGCCCTATAATATCTAGGGTTTCGGTTAAACTGAGCTAAAATCCCATTTCTTACTTCCATTGTAGACTTGTGGCCTACCAAGTTCAGTGTTAAAATCTATCACGGTGGGGTTTTTTTGCGGTATTGGAACAAACAGAGCATACATTGATGGGAAAATGGATTATTTTGATGATTGTGATACCGATACATGGTGTCAGGATGTAATTGATGACATTCTGAAACAATTGGGTTATCCAACATCGTGGCTAGAGCATGTATATTGGCTAGAGCCTGGATATGGTATGGCAAATGGGTTGAAGACAATGAGTTTTGAAAGAGATGCGAGGAAAATGGCAGAATCAGCAGTGTATTGCAAGGAGCAAATACTATATGTTGATCATGTTGACTTATTGAGATCTCAGGAGCTTAACCGTTCCTGAGCTGCCAAGTGTGATTGTTTCTCCAATGAAGAAAAGATTTAGAAGAGGAGCAGTCGATAGCAACAAAGTAGAGGAAGAAGCTGGCCATGATGAAGTAAAGCAAGCAGATTCTGATATAAATGACAGTGACTATGATTTGGAAGATGGACATGAGCAATCTGATTCAAATGAAGATGACAAGGACTATGTGAAGAATATTGACGATGATGTGGAAGATGGAAAGCTAGGGAAGAAGGAAGCAAATCAGACATGGCCTGACGATTATGTACCAAATGATGACTATCTTGAACCTCTTGATGCAGAGAATGATTTGCTGGTCAGCTTCAAGCCAAGAGTTTTCAACCCTGAGGCAGACATGGAAAATCCAATATTCAAGCTATCCATGACATTTTCTACAATGCAAGAGCTGAGAAATGCATTAGCACAATACTCTATCAAAAATAGGCACCAGGTGAAGAAGACAAGGAACAACAACACTAGACTAGAAGCCCAATGTGCACAAGGATGCATATGGAAACTAGTAGCTTCCTGGGACAACAGAACAGAAAAGATATTGGTGAAGGAATATGTTGGGGAGCATTCTTGTGAGGCTTCGTGGGATGTGAAGGAGATGACATATGTTTGGCTAGCAAAAAGATTCGTTGAATTTTTTAGAGACAATGAGAGTGTCTCAATAAAAGCATTTGGAAAGCATGTGCAAAGTGAGCTGAACATGTTGCCAACCAGATTTAAGCTATCAAAAGAAAAATATGCTGCTCTAGAGATTATTCATGGTGATGAGAAGAAGCAATACAACAACCTATGGGACTATGGGGAGGAACTGAGGATCAAAAATCCTGGCACATCTTTCTATGTTAGGACAGCAGGCAACCCTGGAATATTCAGCACATGCTACTTTTCCCTAGATGCATGTAAAAGAGGATTTTTGAAGGGTTGTAGACCAGTCATTTGCCTTGATGGTACCCATATTAAAAATAAATATGGTGGAGAACTTCTAACTGCAGTAGCTATTGATGGAAATGATTCGATATTTCCTATTGCAATGGCAGTTGTGGAGTTGGAGTGTTACTCTAGATGGAAGTGGTTTCTTACAACACTAAAAGGATGATCTAAACATTATTAACACTTCCCCTTTTACAATAATGAGTGACAAACAAAAGGTATGAAATATCATAGTATTTTTTCCCTATTTGTATTGCTGAATAATCCTAGATAAATCAGTGAATATTCACATATATGTACCCAATATTGCAGGGACTCATTAAAGCTGTGATGGAAGTTTGGGTTGACTCGGAGCATCGATTTTGTGTGAGACATTTGTGGAGTAACTTGAACCAACATGGTTGGAAGGGAGAAACATTGAAGAATCATTTGTGGAGGTGTGCAAGATCAACAACAACTCCTCAATGGGAGAGAAACATGGAAAAGCTAAAAATTGATTGCCCTAATGCCCATGCTTTCTTGGAACAACTCCCTCCTAACACTTGGTGTAGGGCTTTTTTTAGTGATTTCAGTATGTGTGATATTTTGTTAAACAATGCATGCGAAGTTTGGAACAAGTAAGCTTTTCTATACTTATTTATTGTGTACCAATGTGTGTACCCTAGATGATACTTGATGCATTGTTATGGACTTATGTATTGTTACATTTTCTTCAGGATGATACTTGATGCTAGGGAGCTATGCATCCTGGCGATGTGGGAACAAATCAGGAGCATAATTATGAACAGATTCTACGAGAAATTGAAAGAAGCATCGGAGAAATGGGTTGGCACTTTATGCCCAAAGATTAGGCAGAAGCTTAGGAAAAATACTGACTTTTCTGCCACATGTACTACAACACCTGCACCTGTCCAAGGGATGGGTGTGTTTGAGGTAATTTCTAATCAGAACTCTTATGTTGTTGAGCTGAACATGAGGTCATGCACATGTAGGAGGTGGCAACTTACTGGAATCCCTTGTTCCCATGTAATTTCCTGCTTGAGACATGAGAGGATCAAGCCTGAATTGATGGTTGCTAGCTGCTACAAGTTGGACACATATGTTGAAGCTTACAAGCCCACAATATATCCACTCAGTGATAGATCAGAGTGGATGAAGACAAATGGCCCTGATATTTTTCCACCATTTTATGAGAAAAAAGTTGGAAGGCCGAAGAGGAGTAGAAGGAAAAATCCCGAAGAACTAGCTGATGGCACAAAATTAAGCAAACATGGCGTAAAGATGCATTGTGGATACTGCAGAGATCCAAACCACACAAAAAGAAATTGCACCAAGCACAAGGAAGATGTTGCTAGAGAACTAGGTGTTGAGGAAGAACATGTAGAAACACCTGTGCAGCAGCAAGTTCCTCAAACTGTTGAGGAGGAACCTGACCAAGCCAATGTGCAAGTGGAGGAGGAAACACCTGAACAAGCCAATGTGCAAGTGGAGGAGGAAAATGTAG
This sequence comes from Avena eriantha, assembly GCA_910589775.1. NCBI lineage: Eukaryota > Viridiplantae > Streptophyta > Magnoliopsida > Poales > Poaceae > Avena > Avena eriantha. Next base: position 383,197,251 of record OU342740.1, read on the forward strand.
AAGCACCAGTTCAGCAACAAAGGAAGAAGAGGGCTAGAGAAGGAAATGTTGCTCAGCCAACTACATCAAAAAGGCAAAGAAAACCTAGTATTAAAGTTAGAGAGCAACAAGAAGTTGATAGATTGTATGATCAAATGAGAAAGAAGGCTACAATATTGGATGAGAATGGAGACATTGATGATCCCACTATTTTAGAAGTAAGTACAATCAAACATCTTAATTTTCTAGTGTATTTTAGTTGCATATTACTGTATTTCACCATGTAATTGTTGAATTCTATAGCACATCATTTCCCGACGAACTGTTCAGTCCAATGATCCTTCTCAGGTGAAGAGCACACTAGTTTACCAGTTGCATCATAATGTAAGTATTTTTTCTTAATTGTTGACTGAATTAAATTAGTGCTAGCTGCTACAAGTTGCAACACATTAATTCCTTTCCTATTGCAGGTGCCAACAAGGGCAGCCATTCGTCAACAAGAGGGAATGCCAGAATCATTGTTTGTAGCAGCGTATCGACAACAGATACCCGGTCCTGGAAGAACCACAACAGCTTTGGCAGCTTGGAGAGCTACTGCATCAGGACAGGCAGCTGCTGCACGATCAACTAGAGGCCGAGGCAAAGGACAAGCGGCTGTAGCAGGCCGAGGCAGAGGACATGCGGCAGCAGCGGGAAGAGGCAGAGGACAAGCGGCAGCAGCATGCCGAGGCAGAGGAAGAAGAGGAGGATCAGCACCATATTGGCTGTGGGGTGAGGGAGCACCTAGCACATCGGATCAAGTGACACCAAATCCTGAAGAATATCAGAGCAGTCAAATGAAAAATAGCCAAACTGCACCTGCTGATTGGTCGGATGAAAACTGATCCAATAGTGATGTTGTTATTTTAGAACGAGTTACGTTGTTCTCACTTTTGTTGCAAACTGATGTAATGTGTTGATGACGCAAACTGGCTAAAATTACTAGAGTAATGACGTTGCAATCTGAAATGGTCATTCTTGTATTGCACCTATTGTTCTTTTTGTTTGTCTCCTCTATAAATGTTGCAAACTGCTATCAAAATTTGGTATTATTAAAACGTTGTCTCTTTTAAGTGAATCTACTGTTGCAAACTTTCTCTTTTAGTAAATTTAGTAACCACAGAACTGGACTGGGCCAACAGGTTGGGAACCTGTGCTTAAGTTCTTGCTAATTCCTATTTCCTCCATCTGAAATATTCTCAGGGTGTTTTTGCAAAAAAAAAAGTGACCGTAAACGGTGCCCTGTGATCGACTTAACGTCTAGACTGACGGATCGACGAACGGGGCACAACCTCGCAACTATGTGACCGATAGTTTGAATTTCTCCAGTTCGTGACCTATACGCTCTCGCGTGGCAACTTCATGTACCACCGAGGCGTTTTACTGAACCTATGCTCAGTTTCATGTAACCAAGTCCCAACAATATGGGCAACACCACAGGGAGGATACAGTCCGGAAGCTTTATGGATGACTGACCATACAGGAGCAAATTTACATTAAAAAAACAAATGTTTAATTGTTTCATTGGGAAATACATTTGTGCTTGTACATATGAGTACGGGCCCTATCCGACTGTTTAGAGGATGAACTTTGCTTTGAGATCGAAAACAGATGCTTTCTAGGGTATTTTTGAGAATTCTGGAAAATGGAGAGAATCCAAGAAAAGGTTCCCGGGAAAGAAAAAAAAGGAAAGGTGGCGTGGCCTTGAGCACCTAGCATCTAACGCGCGACATCATCCCTATCCTCTTCTTCCTTCCTCTGCTGTGCTTCTTCTTCCTTCGACAGCGCTGCTACTACTCCACCTCACCCTCCCGCTCGACCAGTTCGCCCTGCGCCCGTCGTTGTCCCCTCCCGTCATCGTCGCTACGTCAGTCTCCTCCGATGTCCCCTGCCTCTCCGACTACGAGAAGATCTCCCTCTCGTGCCGCACGTCGTCCGCCTCCAAGCCGTGATCCCGCCCCGGCCGCGGAGCAGCCGGCGGTGCTGGCGCTCGAGCTCATGCGGGGCGACTCCCTCGCCGCCTCCTCCGCGGCCTCGGCCGCTCCATGGGGGAGAGCCCCATCACCGTCGTCGCACGCCAGACGCTACCCGGCCTCGAGGCCCTACAGGTGCTCCGCGTGGTGCACCGCGATCTCAAGCCGGCAAACCTGCTCGTCCGCAGGTCAAGATCGCCGACTTCGGCGCGGGAAAGGTTCTGCGGAGGCGGCTCGACCCCTGCGTGTCCTACGTCGGCACGGCCACCTACATGTCCCCGGAGCGATTCGACCCAGAGGCCTACTCCGGCAAATACGACCCATACGCGGCCGACGTGTGGAGCCTCGGGCTGGCGATCCTCGAGCTGTACCTGGGCCACTTCCCGCTCCTCCCCGCATGGCAGCGCCCGGACTAGGCCACACTCAGGGTGGGTAATGGCAATGGAGGATTTTCTCCCCCGTGATGGTAAGGGACATATGCCTACTGTGTCTCGATCAACAGGATAGGCACACCTACAAAAAGTCTACCACCTCTACTCCGCGTCGAGCGTGTAAATGCCGGAATAACTCAGAAGCGACGCGACTCAGAAATTCGGACGGGAATTCCCGAAATTTTGTGGGGGCATAATGTGCACGGATCTCGATGGTTTCATGGGAGGATAAGATAGGTCTCACATCCATATTGTACCAGCACAAAATCCATTCTCTTGTCTCATTGTGTTAGAAAAAAAACACATTTTTTATTTCCATGCCAATTCCTATTAGCAAGGTCGTCTTTGGTATGAATAAACCCCCGATGTAGATACCAACCAAAAAACTTCGTCTTTAAAGGTATCTTCATTTTCTAGATTTTCTATTTATTATCAACTGGTACATTAGACTAAATTAGAGCTCTGTACAAGGAATCTACTGAGAGAAATACCGTTCTCTTGTAAGTTCCAATGGAACTCATCAAAACCCTCTAACAGCTATACTGTACTTAACCGTTGCAATAGGTCATTCCACGATACAAGTCTAGGTCTGATGAGACTCCTCCTGAACGACACATTAGAAGGAGAAGAGCCTAACACTGCGGTAATCGTTTCCCTTTTGTGTCGAACAATATTATATAGTGCTAGATATTGTTCCCAGAGTGAATCATTTCCAAGACATTTATCCTCCCAGAAACTAATTTCTGATTAATTTAATAGAGAACATACCAAAGTGGAAGAATTTTTTTTTCGACGCCATCAGCCCGGCTCAGAAATACGAGTCTCCTGGCTTCATAGCACTTGAGACAACGCATTTGAACCAACATACTTCCTCTTCATGAGGGTTTGCCATACACCATCCTCGATAAGTAGCTTATAAAGCCACTTACCTAGCAACGCAGTACTCTTAATATGAAGGTCATAAATATTAAATTCACCTTGGTCTTTCGGACGACAAACCATACTCCATTTAGCCAGTTGATATTTTTTCTCACTATCTCCTTGCCAAAAGAATCTTGATTGAAAATAATCCAAATTATGAAAACTCCTTTAGGAAGTTGGAAAAAATAGATCATATATAGTACCATATTATCCCATGTAGAGATAGTAATTTTCCTTTCCAACTACTCATACGCTTTTGTAGTGGTTCATCGACATGTTTCCATTACGCATTTATGAGCCTCCGATAATGGATTGGAATTCCCAAATAGTAATCAGAAACTGACCTTGTCCACAGCCAAAAAGCTCAGCATATAGATGGGCCTCATCTTGAGCCTCACCGAAACAAAACAATTCACTTTTATAGAAATTAATCTTTAACCCAGGGAGTTACCCGAATGTTGATAATATTAATTTCAGATTCTTCATCTTCTCTAAGTTATGCTCCATAAAAGAATAGTATCGTCGGTGTATTGAAGGATAGAAAGAACACCATCCACCGGATGGGGAACTATACCTTCAATCTGGCCATCAACTTTAACACGCTCAATCAAGATAGCCAACATATCCACCACTATATTAAATAGTTTTGGCGATAGTGGGTCACCTTGTCTTAATAGTTTCATTGTCTAGAAGTATTTACCAAAATCATTCTTGAATTTAATGGCAACACTATCTCCAAACACAAAACTATGGACTAGATCATTCTGAGAGTTTGTTGAAGGAAAGATCATTTAACTTTGTCATAACCTTTTTCAAAGTTGATTTTAAACAATACCACCTCATTCAACTTTTTTCCTATGCAGTTCGTGAACGGTTTCGTGAAGGATTACTACATCATATAGGATGTTTCTTCCTTGCATAAAAGTTGTTTGGGAAGGAGGAACAACATGAACAACCACTGAGTTAAGCCTCAACGTCGTGGTTTTTGTGAAAATCTTACAACTAACGTTTAGGAGACAAATTGGTCCATAATGTCGTATCCTTTCTGCTCGATTAACCTTAGATAATAAGATTATCTCATCAAAATTGAGGCAAAACAAGTCTAACTGTCTAGCATGAAGAACACTGAACATGTCAAGAAGGTCCACCTTGATTACCTCCTAGAAGTTTTGGTAAAACTTTGTCGAGAAGCCATCTGGACCAGTGGCTTTGTTGTGTTCCATTTGGAAACTGTCTTCTTAACTTCCTCCTCTATATAGGGGGGCTGTGAAGAAGTTATTCTACTCATCTAGAACTTGGGGTATATGATCCATTCGGGATTCGTACAACAAGAAGGTACCTTCTTCTAGTGCCCCGAACAGATCTTTATAAAAAATTGTAATATATGTCTTGAGTTGCTCATAGCCTTCGATCGTGCCCTCATCTTGTACAGGAGAATTAATAAGTTTCTTACGATGTATATCATTGGCAACACCATGGAAGTATCTAGTATTCACATATCCTTTCAGGATAAATTTCGCTTTGGATTGTTGATACCATTTGATTTCCTCCTCTCGCAGAAGTCGTGCTATCTCTACATTTGATTGGCTTTTTAGCTCAATTTTTTTTGCAGTTAACGGCCTTACTTCCGCAAAAGCCTCTAACTCATCAAAAATAGATGACAGTCAAAGTTTCTCATTCCTAAGAATACCGACCACGTGTCCAGACCATCCATCGAGGAATTTACGTGTAGCACATATCTTATTATTCCATCGTTGAATTGGGGTGGACCTAGTCACCGGCCTTTCCCAGACCGATTTTACCATCTCCTGAAAAACCGTGTCGGTGTAACCATCCTAACTCAAACTTGAATTATTGTTTACACTGTGACCTTGGTATTCCAGTTGTTAGTAAAATGAGAGCGTGATCCGATAGAGCCTCAATACGTTCTAACATGCACACAGTAACCATAGGGAATTTAGATTCCATATCGATGTCCATAAGCACACACTCGATTTTCTCATATGTAAGTTCAGGAAGACTATTCGTCCATGTGAACTGTCTTCCAACCATGGAAACATCTCGTAAATCAAGGCTGTCAATCACAAAGTTGAACATGAAAGGCCAATGCTCGTCGAAACAATAGGATGGGATTGTCTTTTGACAGATTAACCACCTCACTTAGAAAGTCGGTCTTAAACCCATCCTAGGCAGCACCATACACAACAACCAGAGTCCATGTGAAGTTATCGGCTTTGTTACGAACATGAAGTTTAATATGAAAATCTCAAGACGAACTAGCCAATACGTCCATGGTCTCTGTCTTAACACCAAGTAATATGCCACCCGATATTCCACATTGTGGACGAGAAATCCAAGTAAATTCTATTCTGCCGGAAAGACGGTTTAGTAGACTTACTGAGAAATGATGTCTACCTGTTTCATAGATGCCCAAAATGTTCAATTTATGATCTATTGAACAATGAACAATGTATAAATGTTTAGCCAGTCACCAAGACCTCTGCTATTTAAAAGCATGCCATTCATCGAGGAACATTTGGATATTTCGGCGAACACTGTCTCTTTTGATACTTGGATGCTCCCTTCAACTTTTGACCAGAAACTTTCAGTTCGTAAATAGAACTAAGTTTGGTCTCGTCAAAGTCCACCTCTGCTATCTCACTAACTAAGTGAGAAAAGAATTGACCATCAACTGTAGCATGCAATTCCTCCTCCTCTATTGATGAGGTAACCAACTTTGCAGAGTACTTGGGAGTAACCGTTAGACGATCATACTCCATATGTCGCAAACCAATTGTTGAAACAGATATTGCTTTGTCATTATTACCCAGGCTAACACCCACATGGGCTCATCTAGAATTAATAAAAGGAGTAGAAAATGACACAAACAATTTAGTGGAAGTTTTTGTACCTGAATAGTCAAGGTTACGTGTAGCTTTTCTACGCAAGTGTGTTCGTCCGTATAGCCAAAGGATGGAGACTGCTGCGCCTCGAAGGGGTGCTATCCTGCATAGCTACTAGGCTAGGGATGTGAGCCGATGTAGAATCCCTGGCCCCAAAATCTTTAGTCGATGAAGAGGGCGCCATGTCTATAGGTGAATCGGCCGCCAGGGTGTCATCACTAGGTGTCGTCAAAGCAGCCACCTCGAGCGGTTCCTGCTTGCCACTGTCCAGGTTACCGTAGTCAGCTGCCGTCCAAGCGGCCTGGTCCGCTGTGACCGCATCAGCAACCATCAGCGGCACATGACCACCTAGCACCCAGGCGGTAGACATTGTATTTTCTGCCTTAGCCGGATCAGCTGTTGGAGCATACGGCGGCACGGTCCGGCCCTTGACATTAGGCTAGGAACGGGCCTGAGTAGCCAGTCGGCTATCCCCGGTTTTAGCCCCCTTCTTTTCAGCTTCTTGAGCAGCTTCTCCCAGAAGCTATCCTCCACCAGCTTCTCTCAGAAGCTCATCTTTAAAATTCGTTCAAACTTCTTAACTAGTACTTTCAACGTTACTTTAAAAGTATAAACGATTTTAGTAGATGAGATTCTGGGAGAAGCTGATCGAGGGTAGCTTCTGGGAGAAGCTGCCCAAGAAGCTGAAAAGAAGGGGGCCTAGGCTAGGAACGGGCCCGAGTAGCCAGTCGGCCATCCCCGGTTTCTCCATGGGATGGCAACAGAGTGGGTTGCAAGGTTGGCGAGGTTTCCGTAGTAGCTTCCTAAGAATTTCTCCACTCGTAACCCTTATACGGGCTTCAGCATGGTCCGTTTTTGGTTCGTATGGGGGCCGTCGGCACGGAATCGGAAATGAGGGGCGTCGCCGTCACAGCCGTGCCCCCCAAAATAAACATATATTTTAATAAAATAATATTTAAATAGAGAAAATCTAATTTTATTATATAATAAAAATATAAAAGTAGTCATAATTGTGCCTAGCCTTGTAATACTCGTCCTCGTGGTCGTCGTAGGAGCCGTCATCTTCGTCGTCGGTCGGCGCGCGCTCCGGCCTCAGCGGCGTTGGCCGGCCACGATCGCACCACATCGAACGATCGCCGAAGAGCGATCGTCGCTTTGGGGACCGGCGCCCGCAATGGCTGCAGCCTTCGCCGTCGCCTCCCCCTCCGCTGCGCGCACAATAGGCCTCCTCCTCCTTCCGCCACCAGGTGTCCCCCGGCAGCGTCGGTTCGAGCGAAGCGGTGGAACTTGCGGGAAGTTACAGGCGGGAACACGGTGGCAGCCACTTCCAGCCGACGCGTGTCCGCCGAAGGGCGCGTGGCTTGACAGGGCAATATTTTATTCCCCTGCCAGGTTAATAAGTGGGCCGCGCCGGCGGAAATTCTAAAATAAGGGCCGCGGCTGGGCGCGTTTTTTGACGCCGGCGGCCCTCATAGGCCTTTGGGGGGCCTTTGAAGACCCCAAGTGGAGATGCTCTAAGCATCTGCCACAATACCCACATGTGCAGAAGAAGCAAAGGCCAACATCTCCCTAAGAATGCACCGAAGTGACTCAAGGAGTAGGAGGTGTCGAAGTAGCCGTCGTAGTCAAAACAGTAGTACTCAGAGAGACGCCCATCGATGGAGTCTTGTTCCGCATAGAAGCAGCCAACCCGATCCCCCATGGCATCTTTGGGTTAGCACAGAAAGGTGTGATGGCAATGAACGATGCTCCCTTGGAGCGAGAAATTGTAGACGGGGAAAAATTACCATGCCCAACACCATGAGACATAGATGTAATAGCACCTCCCCAACATTAGCAGAATTACTATGTGGATCTAAAGTATCCATGGCATCATCAGCAAATTTCCCATTACCATCATCCTTGGGATCAGAACCATTACATCTCCAAACATAAGGAACAAACTCCGGTTCCGTAATATACCCCTCGGGCACCCTTCTAAAACGGAATTCATAGCCTTTTAGTTTGACCACTACATCGGAGCTCGTATAGTGACCAACAACATCTTTTTTCTTCAACATAGGTTTAGTGTCAAACATGCCAACAAGAATGTGCACAACACCTCGACGCCTCAGATTGACCAAATCGACATCAAGAGTGGTCCCCATGAGAGACCCTACAACCCATAAGCTCAGGAAAGAACGAACTACATGAGACAAACCATCAACATGGATCCAAACCTGCTGCAACTCAACCTTGTGTGGAATTTCTTGAGTTTTCCATGCACTAAACAAAAGATGGGCATGTAACTCAGATACCCCAACCTGCATACCATCAACCATGTCCAGATCCTCAAATAATAGGAATCTAACAAGGAAGGCATTCTCCCCATAAGGTAAAGCTTCTCACTTCCACTGCGGTCTAACCTGACATCTTCTAGCAATCTTTTGCACAACAATATCAGCCGATACCATCTCACATGTCACTTAATCATGAGCAATAGGTGAATTTCTGGGTGCAATATGGTCCTTCACCACACTATCACAAATCTGGGTAAACAAAGTTTCTTGAGAACCCATTCCATCCATGCATGCAGTCGGTCTAGGAAACTTCAGTACAAGACAATAGAGTGTTGGATGGGCATTAGAATCATAGATATAATGGTGATGAATTACAGTCCAAACCTTGGTTGCATGTGTGTGCACCGCACATTTCCAACAATGTCTAAATTTTTTACCCTTCCCTTTCACATGCACAACAACACCAGTGTCCTCCACAGCCGCTATCACACCTGGTTCTGTAGCTCCCGCACCTGATGTTATATTAAATCCAGGGGTACAACCGGCTTTTGGATATGCTGTATAGCTTGCTGAGGTAAAATTGACCTGATATTTTGCATATGTTCAGGAAACTGCGAGTAGCTACATGTAAAATGCGTGGGAGGCGGCTGTGGCGCAGCATCCGGTTTCTTCTTCTTCTTCTTCTTGCGTTTTGCTTTGCTCCCACGTCAAATGGAGGTGTAGCACCCAAACATATATAGAGGCCAGACCAGACAGAGGCACAAATGGCTGATAGCTAGCGGTCGGTGTACCCATTGTATATAGAGGCCTGGGATACAGTCATCTGAGCTGCACCAGGGTATGCATACCCATGTTGCTGCGGTGCGGAAGATAGGCTGCAACGTTGCGGCAGCCGCCGGTGATGTCGCCGATGGACACGGGAAAGCGGCCAGAGGAGGAGCACCACACACGTGAGGTGCCTCAGGCCTCGGCATTGGCACCTCCGCCCCTGTGAAGAGAGGAGCCAACATGGGTGCTTGATACATTGCAAATGTATCTATAATTTTTGTTGTTCCATGCTTGGTTTTATCTACTTTCTTGTGTTTTGTTCCAACTTTGGAGTACTTTTCATATGATTTCTTGGACTAACCTATTAACAAGATGCCACGGTGTCAGTTGCCTGTTTTCTGCTGTTTTTGGTTCCAGGAAGTCAGAAAATGAATATTCTCGGAATTGGACGGGACAAAAGCCAAAGTTACTATTTTTCCGGAAGACTCATAGAGCCAGAAGTAGAGTCGGAGAGGGGCCACAGGGTGCCCACACCCCCCTTGGCGCGGGCCAGCCCAGGCCGCGCCAGGGCATGGTGTGGGCCCCCTGGCCGGCCACCGACCTTGCCTCCTTCGCCTATAAGAGCCTCCCGAGGCATAAACCTAGATAGTCAAGCCTCCGGCCACGAAAAGTTTCGCAGCGCCGCCGCCACCGAAGGGGAGATTCGGGGGACAGAAAGTCTCTATTTCGGCACCCTGCCGGGATAGGGAAGTGCCCCGGGAGCCATCTCCATCGATCTCCACCGCCATCTCCATCACCGTTGCTGATTCCCATGATGAGGAGGGAGTAGTTCTCTCTCGAGGCTAAGGGTTCTACCGGTAGCTATGTGTTCATCTCTCTCTATATGCATGATCATATTGTGATCATGAGCTTGTAATCTATAGATCTACATTGCTACTCAAGTGCTTTAATAGATCTCTGCTCTCCCCATGTGTGTAAAAGTGACAGCGTGCACACCATGGTGGCACTTAGGCTAGAGATTACAAATACTTTTTATGAGTTATATTTGGAGTTGGATGTCTTTATAAAATTGTGGTGTTTGTTGGAACCATCTAGTGCTCAAGGTGACAGTGTGGGGTTTTCTAGATGGGGAAGGCTTACTTTGAGGTGTGCTGTTATAGCCCTACCATGGATTAGAGTGTCCAACCGGAGAGTAGTTAAGAGTAGTGTCATGAAGAGAAGATATTTATATGAGAGTGTTCACTAGTGAAAGTATGATCCCTAGGCCTCATTTCTAAGCATTGAAACACCGTTCTAGATCTCTTACATGTTTCCTTGCTTCCATCTTTATTTCAGTTTGCCATTAGTCTCTTCCACGCCATCAAGCTATCTTTTATCACTGTTACCACTTATAATTATCTATACCACTTGTATTTCACTATCTCTTCGCCGAACTAGTGCACCTATACACCTGACAAGTGTATTGGGTGTGTTGGGGACACAAGAGACTTCTTGTATCTTGATTGCAGGGTTTCTTGAGAGGGGATACCTTTGACCACTTCCTCCCTGAGTTCGATAAACCTTGGGTGATCTACTTAAGGGAAAACTACTGCTGTTCTACAAACCTCTACACTTGGAGGCCCAACAACTGTCTACAAAAATAGAAGTGTGTAGACATCAAGCTATTTTATGGCGCCGTTGCCGGGGAGGTAAGGTAAAAGGTATTCACACCGGAGGATTAAAGAAGAAGAACTCCTGATGTCTACGCACTTCTATTCTTGTAGACAGTTGTTGGGCCTCCAAGTGCAGAGGTTTGTAGAACAGCAGCAAGTTTTCCCTTAAGTGGATCACCCAAGGTTTATCGAATTCAGGGAGGAAGTGGTCAAAGGTATTGCCTCTCAAGCAACCCTACAATCAAGATACAAGAAGTCTCTTGTGTCCCCAACACACCCAATACACTTGTCAGGTGTATAGGTGCACTAGTTCGGCGAAGAGATAGTGAAATACAAGTGGTATGGATAATTATAAGTGGTAACGGTGATAGAAGATAGCTTGATGGCGTTGACAAGACTAAAGGCAAACTAAAATAAAGAAGGAAGCAAGCAAACATGTAACAGATCTAGTAGCAAACGGTGTTTCAGTGCTAAGAAACAAGGCCTAGGGATCATACTTTCACTAGTGAACACTCTCTCATAAATATATCCTATCTTATTGATACTACTCTTAACTACTCTCCGGTTTAACATTCTAATCTTTGGTAGGGCTATAACAACACTCCTCAAAGTAAGCCTTTCCCATCTAGAAAACCCCACACTGTCACCTTGAGTACTAGATGAGTCCAATAAACACCACAATTTCATAAAGACATCCAACTCCAAATATAACTCATAACAAGTATTTGTAATCTCTAGCCTAAGTGCCACCATGGTGAGTACGCTGTCACTTTCACACACATGGGGAGAGCAGAGATTCATTAAAGCATTTGAGTAGCAGAATAGATCTATAGATTATAAGCTCATGATCTCAATAAGATCATGCATAGAGAGAGAGATGAACACATAGCTACCGGTAGAACCCTTAGCCTCGAGAGAGATCTACTCCCTCCTCATCATGGGAATCAGCAATGGTGATGGAGATGGTGGTGGAGATCGATGGAGATGGCTCCGGGGGCACTTCCCCGTTCCGGCAAGGTGCCGGAATAGAGACTTTCTGTCCTTCGAATCTCCTTTTCGGTGGCGGCGGCGCTGCGGAACTTTTCGTGGCAGGAGGCTTGATGATTTAGGGTTTTGGTATCGAGGGGCTCTTATAGGCGAGAGGGGAGACCGAGGGGGTGCCAGGGGGCCCCACACCACCTGGCGGCGCGGGTAAGGCTAGCCCGCGCCTGGGGGGGTGGCCAGGCCCTGGCCCTCCTCCGTCTCGTATTCTGGCTCCGTGAGTCTTCTGGTAAAATAGGAACTTTGGCTTTTGTCCCGTCCAATTCCGAGAATATTGATTTTCTGACTTCCTGGAACCAAAAAAAGCAGAAAACAGGCAACTGGCACTATGGCATCTTGTTAATAGGTTAGTCCAAGAAATCATATGAAAAGTACTCCAAAGTGTGGACAAAACATAAGAAAGTAGATAAAACCAAGCATGGAACATCAAAAATTATAGATACATTTGCAATGTATCAACATCCCCAAGCTTAACTCCTGCTTGTCCTCGAGTAGGTAAGTGACAAAAAGAAAGAATAATTTTTGAGGTGACATGCACCATCAAAGACTTGGTCAAAATATTTGCAAAACTCAAAGTTGGGATCATAGTACTTCAATCATAACATGAAAGACAAAGTTCTAGCAATAAGCAAAGAAACTAAGATGCAACATGAAAAGGCACAAACAAAAGATTCATGAATAACAATGCTTTGCAAGACGTTTGTTTGTTTCACATAAAGAAAACATAGCATAATAGTATTCAGCTTGTCCCTCAATAGAGTAGCAAATATAAATGCATAGGACACCTTCAAAGTTCATAACAGTGACTAGATACAATAGTTTAAAACAAGCAATAACACGTTATGCATCAATCAACTAGTCTTGGGACAATGCACATAGAACTAAGAATGGCCACTATGCTCTCAAAGTAAGTGCATAAAGTTAGAAGGTGGAGACTCAATATAATGGTGGAAGAAAGGCCTTTTGTAAAAAAGGAAGTAGGGATTCAAGTCTCATAAAGAGCTTCCAAAAATTATGATACTTGTAGTTTTCAGCTCTCATTGCCCCTATCGTAAGCATCTTGAAGGTGATTAAGGTTAAAGTGACACAACTAAGAGGATATGCTTGACAAGTTATAAACCGAAATCTCATGCCCCTTACTTATGAAGACCGATCCTCATGCTACTCAACTTCAGTCATGAGTAAGCTCTTGTCATTGTAAGTACATGTGTATCATTAAGAACCGCCAACGGGGTACCCCTTGCACATGATACGGGAGCTTTCCCATAATCAAAATGACAAGGCAAGCAGACAATGAGCATCTCAGCGATCTTTTTATTTGCTATTTGCATAGGTTTTTATTAAGGATGCTTCATAGAGTGCTCATTATGGTGATGCTGCAAGTTTCCACCATGATTAGGCATGTCTTAGGCTAGCGGCCGAGGTGTTTCTCTAACACACATACAAACTCCATGATTCTACAAGTTCCACTTTTATTTCACACCGCTGGGATCCGTAAGCAAAAGAACATAATATCAACGGGGTACAAAGTACAAGTGCAATGTTGAAAGTATTCCCCATGAAACATGGTTCTGCTAATTTCAACTTATAAAGCGCAAGCATATACGCAACAAAGAAGGACCCAATGGTTCAAGTTTATTAGACGCAATAAAGTAAAGTGTGCCATCAAGTTCGTGAGAGCTTTAATCACTAGTTTTCTCATAACAAGTGAAAGGTAAACAAAAGCATGAATATACTTGGAATAGCATAAGCTAGTAGGTGGGTATGGTGGACTCTTTGGAATAACTTGGTTTAGGGAGTTGGATGCATGAGTGGAACTCATACTTGGTTGTGGAGGCTAGCAAAAGACTGGGAGCGACAAACTAAGAGAGCAATAATGGCCATAATCATGCAGAGCGACAAAACATCATTGATCAAAGCATAAAGTGATACTACAAGTTGAAAACTAAAGGATCATAAAGGCTATGGTGACTTGAGATAGTCATAGCATGGTGTGAGCATGCGCCAAGTCAACCCAAATAAAGCATCAAAGGAAAATACCACTATACTATGGTTTAATATGCTAAAACAACGCATGATTCATCCAAGGAACATTAAGCAATCTCAATTGTTTATAACAAGTCATGCTACAGCAAAGAATACTAAGCATAAAGCCAAAACAATATCAAGCATGGCATGACAAAGCATAGGCCACAGTCAAAAACGAGCTCTTTTTACCACATAAGTATGAACTTTCCTACTCTTTTCCAAACCAAACCAAACTATTTGCAAACCAAATGTATGAAAGAGGGGGTCCAAACAATTTATTCAGAAAACTAAGCAAACCAAGCAAACTAAAAACCAAAACGAAAACGAAAAAGAAGACGCTCCAAGAACAACACAACTGTGCATGAAACAATAAAAATGAAGTGTTTGGAAGAAACTTGAGATTTTTATTGATGAAGAAGGGGATGCCTTGGGCATCCGCAAGCTTTGAAGCTTGTACTTCTTGGATATTTCTTGGGGTGAGACGCGTGGCATCCCCAAGCTTGAGCTTTAGTCCATTCTTCATCTCATTACTCATTCCTTCCATAGACCTGAAATTTTTCCTTCATACAAAACTTCACACAATCTTTATTAGCAACATTAGTGCACTCAAGATAATAAGTCTTTTAGGTTCAGTTCTAACACCAAATAAACTTCCATTAGAATACTAGCTACTGTAGCACTTCCCTCAAAAATCTCAATTCCCCAAAAGAACTCAAGGAGGAACTAACAAGAAGCAAATGGAGAAAATGGCAGAAATCTGTCAAAACAGACCAGCAGGTAAAGATGAATTTTTTGGAAGACCTTCTGTTGCTCAAATAAAAAAGTGTTGAACCAACGAAAGTTAGATAACAACCTGGGGCAGAAGCACAAAGAATTACAGCTCAATCCGACATACAGAGCTCTCTCACAAATTTTTACGGTGAAGCACAGAAATATGTTTCAGGACAGCAACTTTCCCAATCATTACTTCCCTCCCATTAGAGGTTACTCTTGGCACAAAAATCAAATAAAAAGGATAAGGAGAGGTTATTACAGAGGTAATAACTTTCAAGACTCATCTAAAACTCTTGGGTTATCTCCCAATAAGTACTTTTCTTTAATGCCTTTAAGTTAGGCTTGATAGTTTGAGAAGATGCTCACATAGGAAATATGAATTGAAGTAAAAGAGAGCATCAAGAAGCAAATTCAAAACACATTTAAGTCGAACCCACTTCCTATGCATAGGAATCTTGTAAAGAAACAAGTCATGAAATCACAAAGCAACAAGCATAGGAAAACAAAACAAGTGCAACTTCAAGACTTTTAACATAAAGAGGGGAAACTTAATACTATTGAGATGCATAAAACCATGTTTCCCTCTCTCATAATAACTTTCAGTAGCATCATGAATAAAAGTAACAATATAACTATCACAATAAACATTCTTATCATGAGCCACATGCATAAAAGAATTAATACGCCCCTCATAAACATAGTCATTCTTATTAATTTTAGTGGGAGCAAATTCAACAAAATAGCTATCATTATTATTCTCATCACCATAATCATCACATATAGGAGGCATATTGTAGTCATAATTAATTTCCTCCTCAATAGTAGGTGGACTGAAAATATCATATTCATCATTGTAATCATCATATATTGGAGGTATAGTATCATCAAAGTAAATTTTCTCCTCCGTGCTTGGGGGACTAAAAATGTCATGCTCATCAAAACCAGCTTCCCCAAGCTTAGGCTTTTCCATAGCATTAGCAATAATGGTGTCCAAAGAATTCATACTAACAACATTGTTATTAGCATGCAAATAAAGTTCCATAGGTTTTTTAATTTTCTCTTCAAACACTTCATGTCCTAACTTAAGATAAATACTATAAAGCTCTCTAATTTTGTTGTTGTTTTCCATTAAGCCTAACTAGTGAAAACAAGAAACAAAAAGAAAAAATTGCAGAATCTAAAGGGAATAACTTCGAGCACTCACACCAGAAAATAGACGTTTGCCGTGGGAGGTTCTTCTTCTTTAATCCTCCGGTGTGAATACCTTTTACCTTTCCTCCCCGGCAACGGCGCTAGAAAATAGCTTGATGTCTACGCACTTCTATTCTTGTAGATAGTTGTTGGGCCTCCAAGTGCAGAGGTTTGTAGAACAACAACAAGTTTTCCCTTAAGTGGATCACCCAAGGTTTATCGAACTCAGGGAGGAAGTGGTCAAAGGTATTCCCTCTCAAGCAACCCTGCAATCAAGATACAAGAAGTCTCTTGTGTCCCAACACACCCAATACACTTTTCAGGTGTATAGGTGCACTAGTTCGGCGAAGAGATAGTGAAATACAAGTGGTATGGATAATTATAAGTGGTAACGGTGATATAAGATAGCTTGATGGCATTGAAAAGACTAAAGGCAAACTGAAATAAAGAAGGAAGCAAGCAAACATGTAATAGATCTAGTAGCAAACGGTTTTTCAGTGCTAAGAAACAAGGCGTAGGGATCATACCTTCACTAGTGAACACTCTCTCATAAATATATCCTCTCTTATTGATACTACTCTTAACTACTCTCCGGTTGAACACCTAATCGTTGGTAGGGCTATAACAGCACTCCTCAAAGTAAGCCTTTTCCATCTAGAAAACCCCACACTGTCACCTTGAGTACTAGATGAGTCCAACAAACACCACAATTTCATAAAGACATCCGACTCCAAATATAACTCATAACAAGTATTTGTAATCTCTAGCCTAAGTGCCACCATGGTGAGTACGCTGTCACTTTCACACACATGGGGAGAGCAGAGATTCATTAAAGCACTTGAGTAGCAGAATAGATCTATAGATTACAAGCTCATGATCTCAAGAAGATCATGCATAGAGAGAGATGAACACATAGCTACCGGTAGAACCCTTAGCCTCGAGAGAGATCTACTCCCTCCTCATCATGGGAATCAGCAATGGTGATGGAGATGGTGGTGGAGATCGATGGAGATGGCTCCGGGGGCACTTCCCCGTCCCGGCAGGGTGCCGGAACAGAGACTTTCTGTCCCCCGAATCTCCTTTTCGGTGGCGGCGGCGCTGTGGAACTTTTCGTGGCTGGAAGCTTGATGATTTAGGGTTTTGGTATCGAGGGGCTCTTATAAGCGAGAGGGGAGACCGAGGGGGTCCCAGGGGGCCCCACACCACCTGGTGGCGCGGGTAAGGCTAGCCCGCGCCTGGGGGGGGTGTGTGGCCAGGCCCTGGCCCTCCTCCGTCTTGTATTCTGGCTCCGTGAGTCTTCCGGTAAAATAGGAACTTTGGTTTTTGTCCCATCCAATTCCGAGAATATTGATTTTCTGCCTTCCTGGAACCAAAAACAGCAGAAAACAGGCAACTGGCACTGTGGCAACTTTTTAATAGGTTAGTCCAAGAAATCATATGAAAAGTACTCCAAAGTGTGGACAAAACATAAGAAAGTAGATAAAACCAAGCATGGAACATCAAAAATTATAGATACATTTGCAATGTATCACCTCCCACGGCAAACACCTATTTTCTGGCGCCGTTGCCAGGGAGGTAAGGTAAAATGTACTCACATCCTCCGGTGTGAGTGCTCGAAGTTATTTCCTTTAGATTCTGCAATTTTGTATTTTTGTTTCTTGTTTTCACTAGTTAGGCTTAATGGAAAACAACAACAAAATTAGAGAGCTTTATAGTATTTATCTTGAGTTAGGACATGAAGTGTTTGAAGAGAAAATTAAAAAACCTATGGAACTTTATTTGCATGCTAATAGCAATGTTGTTAGTATAAATTCTTTGGACACCATTATTGCTAATGCTATGGAAAAGTTTAAGCTTGGGGAAGCTAGTTTTGATGAAAATGATCTTTTTAGTCCCCCATCTTTAGAGGAGAAAATTTACTTTGATGATACTATACCTCCAATATATGATGAATATGATATTTTCAGTCCACCTACTATTGAGGAGAAAATTAATTATGATTACAATATGCCTCCTATATTTGATGATTATGGTGATGAGAATAATAATGATAGTTATTTTGTTGAATTTGCTCCCACTATGATTAATAAGAATGACTATTCTTATAGGGAGAGTATTAATTCTTTTATGCATGTGGCTCATGATAAGAATATTTTATGTGATAGTTATATTGTTAATTTTATTCATGATGCTACTGAAAGTTATTATGAGAGAGGGAAACATGGTTTTATGTATCTCAACAATATTAAGTTTCCCCTCTTTATGTTGAAAATCTTGAAGTTGCACTTGTTTTGCTTTACTATGCTTGTTGCTTTGTGCTTTCATGACTTGTTTCTTTACAAGATTCCTATGCATAGGAAGTGGGTTAGACTTAAATGTGTTTTGAATTTGCTTCTTGATGCTCTCTTTTACTTCAATTCATATTTCTTATGTGAGCATCTTCTCAAACTATTATGCCTAACTTAAAGGCATTAAAAAAGTACTTATTGGGAGATAACCCAAAATTCTTAGATGAGTCTTGGAAGTTATTACTTCTGTAATAACCGCTCCTTATCCTTTTTATTTGCTGTTTGTGCCAAGAGTAACCTCTAATGAGAGAGAAGTAATGGTTGGGAAAGTTGTTGTCCCGAAAAAGATTTATGTGCTTCACCGTAAACATTCGTGTAAAATCTCTGTACGTCCTTTTGAGGCGTGAATTTTTGTGCTTTAGACCCAGGTTGTTATCTAACTTTCGTTAGTTCAACACTTTTTGATTTGAGCAACATAAGGTCTTCGAAAAAATTCGTCTTTACATGCTGGTATGTTTTGACAGATTTCTGCCATTATTTGCATTTGCTTCTTGTTGGTTCCTT
Organism: Avena eriantha; assembly: GCA_910589775.1. Classification (NCBI taxonomy): domain Eukaryota; kingdom Viridiplantae; phylum Streptophyta; class Magnoliopsida; order Poales; family Poaceae; genus Avena; species Avena eriantha. The sequence continues at coordinate 383,216,082 of OU342740.1, forward strand.
TTTGAGTTCTTTTTGGGAATTGAGCTTTTTGAGGGAAGTGCTATAGTAGATTGTGTTTTAATGGAAGTTTTAGTGGTGTTGAAACTGAACCTAAAGACTTATTATCTTGAGTGCACTAATGTTGCTAATAAAGATTGTGTGAAGTTTTGTATGAAGGAAAAATTTCAGGTGTATGGAAGGAATGAGTAATGAGATGAAGGATGGACTAAAGCTCAAGCTTGGGGATGGCACGCGTGTCACCCAAGAAATATCCAAGAATTACAACCGTCAAAGCTTGGGGATTCCCAAGGCATCCCCCTATTCATCAATAAAAATCCCAGGTTTCTTTCAAATGCTTCATTTTTATTGTTTCATGCACAGTTGTGTTGTTCTTGGAGCGTCTTCTTTTTTGTTTTTTTTTGGTTTTTAGTTTGCTTGGTTTCCTTAGTTTGCTGAATAAATTGGTTGTACCCCTCTTTCATACATTAGTTTTCAAATAGTTTGGTTTGGTTTGGAAAAGAGTAGGAAAGCTCATGCTTAAGTGGTAAAGAGAGCTTGTTTTTGACTATGGCCTATGCTTTGTCATGCCAAGCTTGATATTGTTTTGGCTTTATGCTTAGTATTCTTTGATGTAGCATGACTTGTTATAAACAATTGAGATTGCTTAATGTGCCTTGGAAGGATCATGCGTTGTTTTAGCATATTAAAGCATAGTATTGTGGTATTCTCCTTTGATGCTTTATTCGGGTCGACTAGGCAAGTCACCATGTTATGACTATCCCAAGTCACCATAGCCTTTATGATCCTTTAGTTTTGAACTTGTAGTATCACTTTATGCTTTGATTCATGATGTTTTGTCGCTCTGCATGATTATGGCCATTATTGCTCTCTTAGTTTGTCGCTTCCAGTCTTTTGCTAGCCTCCACAACCAAGTATGAGTTCCACTCATGCATCCAACTCCCTAAACCAAGTTATTCCAAAGAGTCCACCATACCTACCTACTAGCTTATGCTATTCCAAGTATATTCATGCTTTTGTTTACCTTCCAAATTAAACTTGTTATGAGAAAACTAGTGATTAAAGCTCTCACGAACTTGATGGCACACTTTACTATTCTTGCCCTTAATAAACTTGAACCATTGTGTCGTCTATGTTGTATATGCTTGCACTTATTTGTTGGGAATTAGCAGAACCATGTTGTCATGGGGAACGCTTTCAACATTGCACTTGGTACTTTTTACCTAGTTGATATCATGATCTTTTGTCTATGGATGTCGTCGGTGTGAAATGAAAGGGGAGCTTGTAAGTCCATGGAGTTATGTATATGTGTTAGAGAAACGCCTGGGCCGCTGGTCTAATCCATGCTGACATGGTGGAAACCTGCAGCGCAACCATAATGAGCTGTCTATGAAGCATTCTTCTTATAAAAAAAGAGTCCTATATTGAGAAAAAAAGAGAAAAAGAGAAAAAAAAAGATTATGAAAATAGGAAAGAGAGAAAAAAATCACCATATTTCCATGGTAAATAAGAAGATTGCTGAGATGCTCATTGTCTGCTTGCTTTGTCATTTTGATGTGGGGATTCTTCCGTATCATCGGGCAAGGGGTACCCCATTGGCGGTTCTCTATGATACACATGTACTTACAATGACAAGAACTTACTGGTGACTAAACTCGAGTAGCATGAGGAGCGGCCCTCGTATACAAGGGACATGAGATTTCTAACTTATACTTCGTCAAACATGTACACCATAGTTTGTTCACTTTAACCTTAATCACTTCAAGATGCTTATGATAGGGGCAATGAGAGCTGAAAGCTATAAGTACCATAATTTTTGGAAGCTCTTTATGAGACTTGAATCCCTACTTCCTTTATAAAGGCCTTTCTTCCACCATTATATTGAGTCTCCACCTTCTATCTTTATGCACCTACTTTGAGAGCATAGTGGCCATTCTTAGTTCTATGTGCATTGTCCCAAGACTTGTTGATTGATGCATAGCTTTGATATTGCTTGTTTTAAAATATTTGGATCTAGTCACTCTTATAAACTTTGAAGGTGTCCTATGCATTTATATTTGCTACTCTATGAGGGACAAGCTGAATGCCATTATGCTATGTTTTCTTTATGTGAAACAAACAAACATCTTGCAAAGCATTGTTATTCATGAATCTTTTGTTTGTGCCTTTTCATGTTGCAACATAGTTTCTTTGTCTTATTGCTAGAACTTTGTCTTTCATATTATGATTGCAGTACTGTGATCTCAGCTATCAATGTTTTACAAATACTTTGATCAAGTTTATGATGGTGCATGTCACCTCAAAAATTATTCTTTCTTTTTATCACTTACCTACTCGAGGACGAGCAGGAGTTAAGCTTGGGGATGTTGATACATTGCAAATGTATTTATAATTTTTGATGTTCCATGCTTGGTTTTATCTACTTTCTTGTGTTTTGTTCCAACTTTGGAGTACCTTTCATATGATTTCTTGGACTAACCTATTAACAAGATGCCACAGTGCCAGTTGCCTGTTTTCTGCTGTTTTTGGTTCCAGGAAGTCAGAAAATGAATATTCTTGGAATTGGACGGGACAAAAGCCAAAGTTACTATTTTCCCGGAAGACTCACGGAGCCATAAGTAGAGTCGGAGAGGGGCCACAGGGTGCCCACACCCCCTTGGCGCGGGCCAGCCCAGGCCGTGCCAGGGCATGGTGTGGCCCCCCTGGCCGGCCACCGACCTTGCCTCCTTCGCCTATAAGAGCCTCCCGAGGCATAAACCTAGATAGTCAAGCCTCCAGCCACGAAAAGTTCCGCAGCGCCGCCGCCACCGAAGGGGAGATTTGGGGGACAGAAAGTCTTCATTCCGGCACCCTGCCGGGACAGGGAAGTGCCCCGGGAGGCATCTCCATCGATCTCAACCGCCATCTCCATCACCGTTGCTGATTCCCATGATGAGGAGGGAGTAGTTCTCTCGAGGCTAAGGGTTCTACCGGTAGCTATGTGTTCATCTCTCTCTATATGCATGATCATATTGTGATCATGAGCTTGTAATCTATAGATCTACCTTGCTACTCAAGTGCTTTAATAGATCTCTGCTCTCCCCATGTGTGTGAAAGTGAGAGCGTGCACACCATGGTGGCACTTAGGCTAGAGATTACAAATAATTTTTATGAGTTATATTTGGAGTTGGATGTCTTTATGAAATTGTGGTGTTTGTTGGAACCATCTAGTGCTCAAGGTGACAGTGTGGGGTTTTCTAGATGGGGAAGGCTTACTTTGAGGTGTGCTGTTATAGCCCTTCCATGGATTAGAGTGTCCAACCGGAGAGTAGTTAAGAGTAGTATCATGAAGATAAGATATTTATATGGGAGTGTTCACTAGTGAAAGTATGATCCCTAGGCCTCTTTTTTAAGCATTGAAACACCGTTTCCTACTAGATCTGTTACATGTTTGCTTGCTTCCATCTTTATTTCAGTTTGCCTTTAGTCTTCCACGCCATCAAGCTATCTTCTATCACCGTTACCACTTATAATTATCTATACCACTTGTATTTCACTGTCTCTTCGCCGAACTAGTGCGCCTATACACCTGACAAGTGTATTGGGTGTGTTGGGGACACAAGAGACTTCTTGTATCTTGATTGTAGGGTTGCTTGAGAGGGGATACCTTTGACCACTTCCTCCCCGAGTTCGATAAACCTTGGGTGATCCACTTAAGGAAAAACTTGCTGCTGTTCTACAAACCTCTGCACTTGGAGGCCCAACAACTGTCTACAAGAATAGAAGTGCGTAGACATCACCTGCCGCAACTCAACTTTGTGTGGAATTTCTTGAGTTTTCCAAGCACTAAACATATGTTGGGCCTATAACTGAGGTACCCCCAACCTGCATACCATCAACACTATCTAGATCCTCAAACGATGGGAAGATAACAAGGAAGGCATTATCCCCATCAGGTAAAGCTTCCCACTTCCACTGGGCCAACCTGACATCTTCTCGCAATCTGTTGCACAACAATATCAGCTGAGACCATATCACATGTCACTTGAACATGAGAAATAGGTGAATTTTTTGATGCAAGATGGTCCTTCACCACACTGTTAGGAATCTAGGTAAGCAAAGTTTCTTCAAAAGCCACTCCAGCCATGTATGCAGTAAGTCTAGGAAACTTCACCACACGACAACAGTGTGTAGGATGGGCATTAGAATCACAAATATAACAGCAATGATTTACATCGCATTCCTTGGTTTCATGTGTGTCCATCGCACATTTCCAACATTGTCTAAATTTTTTACCCTTCCCTTTCATAGGCAGAACAACACCAGTATCCTCCATAGCCGCTATCACATATGGTTTTGTAGCTCCCGTACCTAGTGTTATATTAAATCCAGGGGGTACAATCGTTCGTTGGATATGCTGCATAGCTTGCTAAGGTAGAATTGACCCGATATTTTACATATGTTCAGGAAACTGTGGGTTGTGCACAACTGAACCACCGTGACAAGACTGATAATTGGTAGGATAGCTACCTATAAACTACGTAGGAGGCGGCTATGGTGCAGCAGCCGGTTTCTTCTTCTTGCTTGCTTTTTGCTTTGCTCCCTGTGCTCCCACGGGAAATGGAGGCGCAACGCCCACATATCGCACCATAGCCAGACCAGACGGAGGAACAAACGGTTGATAGCCAGCGATCGGCGTACCCTGGGCGTACCCAGCATATATAGCGGCCTTGGGTACATTCATCTGAGCTGCACCAAGGTACGTGATACGTCCATAACATATCTATAATTTTTGATGGTTTTATGCTAATAATATGCTTTTGACACTCTTTTTTGTATAAAGTTTATGATTTATTTGGACTAACCTACTAATAGTTGCAAAAGTGCACAATGTTCTTGTTTTACACTTTGATGTGTAGGAATTACCAAGAATACAAGTGGAAACCTTGTTGGAGTCAAATTGTGATTTTTCTAGAAATCTATCTCAGAACTCTTTTTGAAGATGGTCACCTTTCGGGTCGAAGACGGCGTCAAACAGAAAACTCTTCAACTACAAAGTTGTTGGAAATTTCATGCAAACGTTCTGGACATAAAATTTAGCTGATTCCAAGTCCAGACGGACCCGCTAGGCCTGATTTACTGCAGCCCAAGATGGGGTGACGGGAATCCGAGAAGCTATATAAAGGGAGGAAACCTAATTCGCCCAAGGCACCTCCACCCACAAATTTACAGCCGCCAAAGCCACGTTTTTGCCTTCCCAATGGATCCCATCTCCATGGGGGAGGGCTCCCAATAAGCCATGAAGGAAGGGGGCTAAGGGGCGGTGCTCCCCCATGATACCGGCGGCGGGGAAGGAGTCCCCCGCGCCGTCGCCATCGCCGGCGCCGCCGCCGCCCTCTTCACCATCTTCACCGCCATCTCCATCACCTAATCCTCCTTGTATGCAGTGGTTCATCCTCCCACACACCTCTGTACCACATGGTATTTGATGCTATAAGTTATAATCCTATGATCTATGTCATGTTTGTGTAGTTTCTTTGTTCTTAGATTGAATGGTTAAACGTCTTTGGTTCATTAGAGTTGTATGTTGATATGGTACAGTCCTTTGGTGTCCATTGTATTTGTGCGCGCATGGATTAACCATCATAGGGTGTGCAATATGTGTAAAAGGAAGGGGGGAGTTCTGCCGGAGTGACAGAAACCTGAGGACACGGACCGGAACGTTGCACGTATGGGAGTAAGAGGGCCATTAAACTTAAGGCTATGGTTGGGGAAAACTTAATGTATTGTTAGTACTTACGGATGTTTCCTAGAATTCAATCATATAGTACATGTAATTCCAAATAGTGATGCGCATATATATTTAGCCTCTCCCACATAGAAAACTGCATCGAAGACAATGAACCCGATCTGTTCGCTATTTAAACTTGGACAAAGCCACCACAATTACCAGCACTATTCCACACTCATGGTTCAGTTAGTTTAGTGTATTTTATTGTTGTAGCAACTAGCTTTACTTTCTTCTTATTTATTATCATACAAAGCTATCTCTAGTACTCGTATTGTTACTCTAGTTTTATTTCCTAGATAATGCAAACGTTTAGTGTACGTAGAATTGTATGAGTGGTTGATAGAACTTGAGATAATATTTATCCTACCTTTAGCTCCTCGTTGGGTTCGACACTTATCGAAAAGGCTACACACGATCCCCTATACTTGTGGGTTATCAAGACCTTTTCTGGCGCCGTTGCCGGGGAGCAATAGCGTGTGGGTGATTATTCTTGTGTGCACTTGTTTGCTTTATCTTTAAGTAGTTTTTACTTTAAGTTTTAAGTTGTTCTCTATCTTAGTATGGATAGGGAATGCGAATTACAAAAAAATTAGTTGTACTTGTTACATAAAAATGTTTTCAAAAAGGAAAGATGAGTAATGGTTAAGTGGGGGTCGACCTTGAACACTTGTGTTCATGTCTATGAAACCAAAACAAATCTTGCCATGGAAGCTTTTTAGTTAAAAACCGCAGAAAAGAATGGGAAAGTTTTTGTGTTCAAGTTTTTTTCATAGAGAATAAGGAACACCAAACAGAGAAATTGAAGAATGGCCAAAAGTTTCTTCAACAACCCCTCGGTTTGCAAACCATTAAACTTTGTTTTTTTAGCAGCATACAAACTTGAATAAATTTGGAGCGTTTGTATCTTTTTATTTATTTGTCTTAGCATCAAACACCAGTTATATTTGTTTTCTTTGAGTCTTGGAAGTTGTTACCTCTGTAGCGACCGCTCATTATCCTTTTTATTTGCTTTTTGTGCCAAGAGTATCCTCTAATGAGATAGAAGTAATGCTTGGGAAAGTTGCTGTCCCGAAACTGATTTTTGTGCTTCGCTGTAAAAAATTGTGTCAAATCTCTGTAAGTAGGTTTGATCTGTAATTTTTTGTGGTTCTGCCCCAGGTTGTTATCCAACTTTCCTTAGTTCAACACTTTTCTATTTGAGCAACAAACGGTCTTCGAAAAAATCGGTTTCTCTCTGCTGGTCTGTTTGGACAGATTTCTGCCATTATTTGCATTTGCTTCTTGTTGATTCCTTTTTGGGTTCTCTTTGGAGAATTGAGCTTTTTAAGGGAAGTTCTACAGTAGCTTGTGTTTGAATGGAAGATTTATTGGTGTTTAAACTAAACCCAAATACTTATTATCTTGAGTACACTAATGTTGCTAATGAAGATTATGTGAAGTTTTGTATGAAGGAAAATTTCAGGTGTTAAGGAAAGAATGATGTAATGAGATGAAGAATGGACTAAAGCTCAAGCTTGGGGATACCACCCGTGTCACCCTAATAAATATCCAAGAATTACAAGCGTCAAGGCTTGGGGATGCCCAAGGCATCCCCTTCTTCATCAATAAAAATCTCAGGTTCTTCCAAACACTTCATTTTTATTGTTTCATGCACAGTTGTGTTGTTATTGGAGCGTCTTTGTTTTCGTTTGCTTAGTTTGCTTGAATATATTGGTTGGACCCCCTCATTCATACATTAGTTTTCAAATAAGATTGGTTTGGATTGGAAAAGAGTAGGAAAAGTTCATGCTTAAGTGGTAAAAGGAGCTTGTTTTTTGACTGTGGCATATGCTTTGTCATGTCATGCTTGGTCTTGTTTTGGCTTTATGGTTAGTGATTTTTTTCTATAGCATGATATGTTACAAACAATTGAGATTGCTTAATATGCCTTGAAATAATCATGTGTTGTTTTAGCATATTAAAGCATAATATTGTGGTATTCTCCTTTGATGCTTTATTTGGGTTAACTTGACGCATGCTCAAACCTTATTAAGACTATCCCAAGTCACCATAGCCTCTATGATCCTTTAGTTTTCGACTTGAAATATCACTTTATGCTTTAATTAATGATGTTTTGTCGTTTTTCATGATTATGGCCATTATTGCTCTCTTAATTGGTCGCTCCCAGTCTTTTACTAGCCTCCATAACCAAGTATGAGTTCCACTCATGCATCCAACTCCAAATAAAACCAAGTTACCAATTAGCATTTGCTATTCCAAGTATATTCATGTTTTATCTACCTTCCGAATTAAACTTGTTATGAGAAAACTAGTGATTAAAGCTCTCACAAACTTGATGGAACACTTTACTTTTCTAGCCCCTAATAAACTTGAACCATTGTGTCATATATGTTGTATATGCTTGCACTTATATGTTGGGGATTAGCAGAACCATGCTGTCATGGGGAACGCTTTCAACATTGCACTCGTACATTGTACCCAGTTGATATCATGCTCTTTTGTCTATGGATGTCATCGGTGTGAAATGAAAGGGGAGCTTGTAAGTCCATGGAGTTATATATGTGTATTAGAGAAACTTCTGGGCCGCTGGTCTAATCTATGCCTAATCATGGTGGAAACCTGCAGCGTAACCATAATGAGAAATCTATGAAGCATTCTTCTTATGAAAAAGAGATAGAGATTGAGAAAAAGAAAAAATAGGAAAGAGAGAAAAAGCACCATTTTCCCATGGTAAATAAGAAGATTGCTGAGATGCTTATTGTCTGCTTGCCTTGTCATTTTGATATGGGTATTCTTTCGTATCATCGGGCAAGGGGTACCCCGTTGGCGGTTCTCTATGATACACATGTACTTACTATGACAAGAACTTACCGGTAACTAAACTTGAGTATCATGAGGAGCGACCCTCGTATTTAAGGGACATGAGATTGCCAACTTTTATGTTGTCAAGCATATACTCCATAGTTTGTTCACTTTAACCTTAATCACTTCAAGATGGTTATGATAGGGGCAATGAGAGCTGAAAACTAATAAGTACCATAATTTTTGGAAGCTCTTTATGAGACTTGAATCCCTGCTTCCTTCTATGAAGGACTTTCTTTTACTTTTATGTTGAGTCTCCATCTTCTATATTTATGCACCTATTGAGAGAGCATAGTGGCCATTCTTAGTTTAATGTGCATTGTCCCAAGACTTGTTGATTGATTCATAACTTTGATATTGCTTGTCCTTAAACTATTTGTATCTAGTCACCGTTATGAACTTTGAAGGTGTCTTATGCATTTATATTTTGCTATACCATGAGGAACAAGCTAAATACCACTCTTATTATGTTTTCTATATGTGAAACAAATATACGTCTTTCAATGCATTGTTATTCATGATCTTTTGTTTGTACCTTTTTATGTTATAACATAGTTGCTATATTGTTAGAACTCTATCTTTCATGTTCATGTTTAGAGTACCTTTGATCTCCACTATCAACGCTTTTACAATAATGATGATCAAGATTGTGTTGTCTGTATGTCACCTCAAAAATTATATTGTTTTTATCGTTTACCTACTCCAGGACGAGACGGAACTAAGCTTGGGGATGTTGATACGTCCATAACGTATTTATATTTTGATGGTTTTATGCTAATAATATGCTTTTGACACTCCTTTTTGTCTAAAGTTTATGATTTATTTGGACTAACCTACTAATAGTTGCAAAAGTACACAATGTTCTTGTTTTACACTTTGATGTGTAGGAATTACCAAGAATATAAGTGGAAACCTTGTTGGAGTCAAATTGTGATTTTTCCAGAAATCTGTCTCAGAACTCTTTTTGAAGATGGTCACGTTTCGGGTCGAAGACGGCGTCAAACGGAAAACTCTTCAACTACAAAGTTGTTGGCAATTTCGCACAAATGTTTTGGACATAAAATTTAGCTGATTCCGAGTCTAGACGGGCCCGCTAGGCCCGATTTACTGCAGCCCAAGATGGGGTGGCGGGAATCCGAGAAGCTATATAAAGGGAGGAAACCTAATTCGCCTAAGGCACCTCCACCCACGAATTTGCAGCCGCCAAAGCCATGTTTTTGCCTCCCCCATGGATCCCATCTCCATGGGGGAGGGCTCCCAATAAGCCATGAAGGAAGGGGGGCTAAGGGGCGGTTCTCCCCCATGATACCGGCGGCGGGGAAGGAGTCCCCTGCGCTGTCGCCGGCACCGCCGCCGCCCTCTTCACCATCCTCACCGCTATCTCCATCACCTAATCCTCCTAGTATGCAGTGGTTCATCCTCCCACACACCTATGTACCGTCCTATGTAAACATGGTATTTGATGCTATAAGTTATAATCCTATAATCTATGTCATGTTTGTGTAGTTTGTTTGTTCTTAGATTGAATGGTTAAACGTCTTTGGTTCATTAGAGTTGTATGTTGATATGGTATAGTCCTTTGGTGTCCATTATATTTGTGCACGCATGGATTAAACATCACAGGGTGTGTAGTATGTGTAAAAGGAAGGGGGAGTTCTGCCGGAGTGACATAAACCTAGGGACGCAAACCGGAACGTTGCACGTATGGGAGTAAGAGAACCATTAAACTTAAGGCTATGGTTGGGAAACCCTTAATGTATTGTTAGTACTTGAGGATGTTTGGTAACTATCCAATCATATAGTATATGTAATTCCAAGTAGTGAAGCGCATGTATATTTAGCCTCTCCCACGTAGAAAACTGCATCGAAGACAATGAACCCGATCTATTTGCTATTTAAACTTGGACAAAGCCACCACAATTACCACCACTATTCCACACTCATGGTTCTGTTAGTTTAGTGTATTTTATTGCTGAAGCAACTAGCTTTACTTTCTTGTTATTTATTATCATGCAAAGCTATCTCTAGTACTCGTATTATTGCTCTAGTTTTATTTCCTAGATAATGCAAACGTTTACTATGCGTAGAGTTGTATCCGTGGTTGATAGAACTTGAGAGAACATTTATCCTACCTTTAGCTCCTCGTTGGGTTTGACACTCTTACTTAGCGAAAAGGCTACACACGATTCCCTATACTTGTGGGTTATCAAGACCTTTTATGGCGCTGTTGCCGGGGAGCAATAGTGTGTGGGTGAATATTCTTGTGTGCACTTGTTTTCTTTATATCTAAGTAGTTTTTACTTTCAGTTTTAAGTTGTTCTCTATCTTAGTATGGATAGGGAATGCGAATTACAAAAAAATTAGTTGTACTTGTTACATAAAAACATTTTCAAAAAGGAAAGTGATTGGAAAGATGAGTAATGGTTAAGTGGGGTTTGACCTTGAACACTTGTGTTCATGCCTATGAAACCAAAACAAATATTGCCATGGAAGCTTTTAAGTTAAAAACCGCAGAAAAGAATGGGAAAGTTTTTGTGTTCAAGTTTTTTCATAGAGAATAAGGAACACCAAACAGAGAAATTGAAGAATGGCCAAAAGTTTCTTCAATAATCACTCGGTTTGCAAACCTTTAAACTTTGTTTTTTTTAGCAACATAGAAACTTGAATAAATTTGGAGCCTTTGTATCTTTTTATTTATTTGTCTTAGCATCAAACACCAGTTATATTTGTTTTCTTTGAGTCTTGGAAGTTGTTACCTCTATAGCAACCGCTCATTATCCTTTTTATTTGCTTTTTGTGCCAAGAGTAACCTCTAATGAGATAGAAGTAATGCTTGGGAAAGTTGTTGTCCCGAAATAGATTTTTGTGCTTCGCTGTAAAAAATTGTGTAAAATCTCGGTACATTGGTTTGAGCTGTAATTTTTTGTGCTTCTGCCCCAGGTTGTTATCCAACTTTTGTTAGTTCAACACTTTTCTATTTGAGCAACAAAAGGTCTTCTAAAAAATTGGTTTCTCTCTGCTAATCTATTTTGATAGGTTTCTGCTATTATTTGCATTTGCTTCTTGTTGATTCCTTTTTGGGTTCTCTTTGGGGAATTGAGATTTTAAGGGAAGTGCTACAGTAGCTTGTGTTTGAATGGAAGCTTTATTGGTGTTGAAAATGAATCCAAATACATATTATCTTGAGTACATTAATGTTGCTAATGAAGATTATGTGAAGTTTTGTATGAAGGAAAAATTTCAGGTGTTAAGGAAAGAATGGTGTAATGAGATAAAGAATGGACTAAAGTTCAAGCTTGGGGATACCACCCCGTGTCACCCCAAGAAATATCCAAGAATTACAAGTGTCCAAGCTTGGGGATGCCCAAGGCATCCCCTTCTTCATCAATAAAAATCTCAGGTTCTTCCAAACACTTCATTTTTATTGTTTCATGCACAGTTGTGTTGTTCTTGGAGCATCTTCATTTTCGTTTTTGTTTTTTGTTTTCTTAGTTTGCTTGAATAGATTGGTTGGACCCCCTCATTCATACATTAGTTTTCAAATAAGATTGGTTTGGATTGGAAAAGAGTAGGAAAAGTTCATGCTTAAGTGGTAAAAGGAGCTCATTCTTTACATTGGCCTATGCTTTGTCATGCCATGCTTGATATTGTTTTGGCTTTATGCTTAGTGGTTTTTGATGTAGCATGACATGTTATAAATAATTGAGATTAATGTGCCTTGAAAGAACCATGCGTTGTTTTAGCATATTAAAGCATAATATTGTGGTATTCTCCTGTGATGCTTTATTTTGGTTGACTTGGCGCATGCTCACACCATGTTAAGACTATCCCAAGTCACCATAGCCTCTATGATCCTTTAGTTTTCGAATTGAAATATCACTTTATGCTTTAATTAATGATGTTTTGTCGCTTTGTATGATTATGGCCATTATTGCTCTCTTTGTTGGTCGCTCACAGTCTTTTTCTAGCCTCCATAACCAAATATGAGTTCCACTCATGCATCCAACTCCAAATAAAACCAAGTTATTCAAAAGAGTCCACCATACCTACCTATTAGCATTTGCTATTCCAAGTATATTCATGTTTTTATCTACCTTCCGAATTAAACTTGTTATGAGAAAACTAGTGATTAAATCTCTCACAAACTTGATGGCATACTTTACTTTTCTAGCCCCTAATAAACTTGAACCATTGTGTCATATATGTTGTATATGCTTGTACTTATATGTTGGGGATTAGCAGAACCATGTTGATAACCCACAAGTATAGGGGATCGTGTGTAGCCTTTTCGATAAGTAAGAGTGTCGAACCTAATGAGGAGCTAAAGGTAGGATAAATATTCTCTCAAGTTCTATCAACCACTGATACAACACTACGCACACTAAACGTTTGCATTATTTAGGAAATAAAACTAGAGCAACAATACGAGTAATAGAGATAGTTTTGCATGATAATAAATAACAAGAAAGTAAAACTAGTTGGTACAGCAATAAAATACCCTAAACTAACAAAACCATGAGTGTGGAATAGTAGTGGTAATTGTGGAGGGAGACTAGCGCATGCGCGCGCTGGATAGGACGGCGACGCTGGCTGGACGTGTGCACAGCAATCCCGTCCTGCTCTTCCTGATCGCCACGTGGCCCCGCTGCTGCTCTGCTAGTGTATTGATTCTGCTATTAGACATGCGTGGTAAACAAATACGTAGGAAGCAGTATATATAAAAAGAGCAGTGCACCATGGAAAAAAGAGAAAAAACTGTAAACTACCACTGGATCGTCCTGTGCACTATGATCAAAGACTGTACAACACAATATAAACAGGCAGTGCACGACCGGTGCACTGGCAGAACATCGTCTCGTGCTCTGCGGCTGAAGGCAGTGCAACGCAACACAACAAGGCAGTGCACGAGTAGTGCACTGCCAGGATACCTCGCCGTGCACTGCGCTCAAAGGCAGTGCAACACACTATAAACGGGCAGTGCACAGCTAGTGCACTGCCAGGACATCGCCACGTGCACTGCGACCGAAGGCAGTGCAACACAACACAAAAAGGTAGTGCACAAATAGTGCACTGCCAGCATACGTCGCCGTGCACTGCGTTTGAAGGCAGTGCAATATAATACAAAAAGGCAGTACGCATGCAGTGCACTTCCAGGACATCGTTTCGTACACCACGACCGAAGACCGTGCAATGTAGAAGAGCTGGCAGTGCAATATAATACAAAAAGGCAGTACACAGACAGTGCACTGCCAGGACATTGTTCCGTACACCACGACCGAAGGCCGTGCAATGCAGAAGAAAAAGGCAGTGCACTTGCCGTGTGATGACCCACAAGTATAGGGGTGTATTGCAGTATTTTTGATAAGTAAGAGTGTCGAACCCAACGAGGAGCAGAAGGTGCTGGCTAGTAGTATGGATCAGGAATTCTCTGCAAATACTTAGCAAACGGATTTTTAGGGGATTTCGATAAAGCAAGTAAACAAAGTACGAGTAAATAAAAGACAGTAGGAATAAATGCAGCAAGTGGCCCAGTCCTTTATGCAGCAAAGGACAAGCCGGTTGTATTTCTATAGATGACCAAACAATCTCGAGGACACTGTTGGAGATATGCCCAAGAGGCAATAATAAAATTGATTATTATTATATCTTTATGTTTATGATAAATGTTTACATCCCATGCTATAATTGTATTATTAGGAAACACTAATACATGTGTGTTTTGTAAACATAAGAGAGTCCCTAGTAAGCCTCTTGTTGAACTAGCTTGTTGATTAATTGATGATCATGGTTTCCTGATCATGGACATTGGATGTGATTAATAACAAGGTTATATCATTAGGAGAATGATGTGATGGACACACACCCATAGTAAGCGTAGCATAAGATCAAGTCATTAAGTTCGTATTGCTGTAAGCTTTTAAATGCATAGTAACCTAATCCTTTGACCATGAGGTTGTGTTAATCACCATCACCGGATGGATACTTTGATGACATCAAACACCGCTTCGTAACTGGGTGGTCATAAAGGTGTCATTGGGTATTCTGAAAGTATGTGTTGAAGCGCATGAATCAAGATTGGGATTTGTCCATCCATATGACGGATAGATATGCTCTGGGCCCTCTCGGTGGAATTTCATCTAGTTAGATTGCAAGCATGTGACTAGGTCACAAGGGATGACATATCACGGAACGAGTAAAGAGTACTTATCAGTAACGAGGTAGAACTAGGTATGGAGATGCTGACGATCAAACCTCGGATAAGTATAGTATCGCGTGACAAAGGGAATTGGTTTCATATGTAAATGGTTCAATCGATCACGAAGTCATCGTTGAGTATGTGGGAGCCATTATGGATCTCCAGGTCCCGCTGATGGTTATTGATAGGAGATTTGTCTCTATCATGTCTACATATTCGCGAACCGTAGGGTGACACACTTAAGGTTCGAAGTTGTTTTAAGTAGATATGGAATGTGCGTTGGAGACCAAATGTTGTTCGGAGTCTCGGAATGGATCCGAGACATCACGAGGAGATCCGGAATTATCCGGAGAATAAGATTCATATATTGGGGATCATTTTCTAAGTTAGGAAATGTTCCGGAGTGTTTGTATGGAGATTCTAGAAGGTTTCAGAATGTTCTGGAAGGTTCTAGAGAATTTCTTGGAGTTTGCTTGAAAACCAAGAAAGGGTCAAAGGAAACCTAGTGGGGCAAGACACCGATTCGTGGGGGAGGAGGACTCCTCCCCCCTTCCCACCGCCGGCCATAGGAGGGGATTCCTACTAGGACTCCCCCTCCCCAGGCGCGCCTCCCCCCTTAAATAGAAGGGCAGGGGCGCCCCCTCCAATCTCTCTCCCACAACTCCCAATCTCTGCCGCCTCTCTCCTCCACCTTTCTTCTGCACAGGCATAGGCGAAGCCCTGCAGAATTCTCTACTCCACCACCACCACCACGCCGTCGTGCTACTGGGATTCCGTGGAGAAGATCTACTACCTCCGCTGCTCGCTGGAACGAGGAGAGGAAGGTCTGCTTCGACTCCGCACGTGTGACTGACTGCGGAAGCGCTGCCGAAACGCGGCGCCGGAAGGATCGTCCACTTGACTGACTGCGGAAGCGCTGCTGGAACGCGACGCCAGAAGGATCGTCCACACGATCTTGAGATCGGCAAGTGATCGACTACATCAACCACAAGATCTAATCTCGTTAACGCTTTTGGATCTATGAGGGTTAGTTCCTATCTATCTCGTTGCTCATGTCTAATAGATTAGATCTTGGCTTTTATCTAGATTAGATCTGGGTTTTGTTCGTTCTTGCAGTAGAAATTTTTTGTTTTCCATGTTACGAACCCATCAGTGGTATTAGAGCCGTATCTATGCGTAGATCTGTTGCATGAGTAGAACACAATGTTTTTGTGGGCGTTGATGCTTTTGTTGTCGGTGTCTTAGCGTGTACTTTGCATCTTGCGGCATGGTGGGATGAAGCGGCTCGGGCTAACCTTACATGTCATCGCACATGAGACTTGCTCCATGCTTGACGTGCAACTTGCTTTGCACAAGTAGCTTTGCGGGTGTCTGTCTCTCCCACCATAGTTAAGATTCAATTTACAATGAGCATCTGACAACACTTGTATCAACGTTGTGGTCCTTGTTCATAGGTAAGATCGGTCTTATGCGAAAGCCCCAAGCCACGTAAAACATGCAAAGAAAATTAGAGGCGTCTAACTCGTTTTTGCAGGGGTTTTGTGATGTGATATGGCCATTATGTGATTGTGATTATATTTGATGTATGCAATGATCCTTATTGTAATATGGCAACCGGCAGGAGCCTAATGGTTGTCTTTAAATTTTGTTTAAGACCTGCGTGTCTATTCATCATGTAATAGCTTTATTCCAAGTAGTTATAATAGTTGTTGGTGGTGATGGACAACCATGAAGCGGCGCCACGGACCTTGACGCCACGCTGGTGATGATGGAGATCTTGTCCATGCTTTGGAGATGGAGATCAAAGGCACAAGAAGAAAGGCCATATCATATCACATATTATGAATTTCCTGTGATGTTAATCCTTTATGCATCTTGTATTGCTTAGATCGCGACGGTAGCATTATAAGATGACTCCTCTCACTAAATATCAAGTAATAAAGTGTTCGTCCTTAGTTGGCACCGTTGCTAAGACTCGTCGTTTCGAAGCATCTCGTGATGATCGGGTGTGATAGACTCTACATGTGCATACAACGGGTGCAAGCCAGATTTGCACATACAGAAACTAAGGTTAACCTTGACGAGCCTAGCATGTACAGACATGGTCTCGGAACACAGAATACCGAAAGGTAAAGCATGAGTCATATGGATGATATGATGAACATGTTGATTGTTCGCCTTTAAAGCTACATCATCTCACGTGATGATCAGACTTGGTGTAGTGGATTTGGTTCATGTAATCACTAAAACAACTTGAGGGATGTTGTTTTGAGTGGGAGTTCATTTGTAATTTGGATTAGTCGAACTCAATTTATCATAAACATAATCAAAGTGAATTTGCATAGTTTGTTGTAGTCATTGGCATCGTTCACCACCTTACACTTAGTTATAGTTGAGATAGTGGAACTATAGAAATTCTGGATATTTGCTTTACGAACTGGTATCGTATTGTTTTGAGTGTCAATTTAAAGTTTAAAAGTCCTATTGCAAACTTTCAGCAAACTCCGTTTACTCTGTGAAGTTTAATAAATAGTATTAAATCAAGAGTAACAATTCCAGTGTTAGTATCTAATGTATCATGTTTGCCTCCATGATTCTTGATACTCAAAAGATTGTTTTTAATATCAAGTTTATCTAAGAGCTGAAAGCAATGTTTCAGAAACCATCATATGTGAAAGGTATTGCGATATCTAAAACAATGTGTTGGTTACAACATGATAGAGTATACGTCCGCATATTTGATGAGAATTTGTGAAGGTTGGAGACGCTAGTCGTACTAATCCTCCAAGAGGTTTTGAAAAAGAAACATTATACTCGCAATTCACCTTTATAAGCTATAGCAGCTTGATCATGAAAGTTGTCATGATAAGGATGAATAGAAGATGTAAGTAAAATGTTTACTACACTAATATATTACTAAAGAATGGATTTTTGAAAGAATGCCAAACATTTGATGATGGTGATCCACTTCAAAGTGCAAGTCCAAAAGTATTAGTATTTGACTATATATGCTTTGTACTATGTGTCATGTGAATGACACCACTATTGATGTTGATAGATTCTTTTAAAAGCAAAAAGGAATTGTTGAAAGAGAATCTATAAAATATTTGGCAGAAATTATAAGGTTGGAGATGTCCAACTTGGGTATGTAGAAGATATACATGTTATGTTTGTATTCCTTGCTTGTTAAACAATGTGGCTCTTAGGTATTGGATACCGAATCGGTTGGTATGAAGTGTCATACAGGACAACGCAATTCATGAACTACAATGGCCTAAGTAACTAGCAAGAGAATGAGTGATGATGTTCATCGAAAACAAATAAAGTGTTATTGTGTTTTTCGTTGTCATCAAACCTAGCCTTCAAGATTTGTTTTAATAATTGTTATTTTGTTCCGGTATTACGAGAACAATGGTTGTTCAAATAATAACCGTATTCCATAAAGGATGGATGAACTTTTACAAGTTTAGTGGGAGAAATCACATCCATAAACACTATTGCTAAAATGTCGCAAGACAAATGATTGAAAGATCACTTATGAAGTGACATCGCTGTTTAAATTATATTTGAAAGAAAACATGAAGAAACTCCATGTTGATGGAATTTTGGAGTCTTTGATTTTGATCAATTGACACATGTGAGACTTTCCTCGAGATAATTGAAACTCCGTCCATAGGCCAGATAGAAACGGATGCCTAGCTTATTGGAAATTGTGCATGCTGATGTGCATAGTCCATTATGTGTAGCCATATGCGATGGATCTTTTTGCTTCATATGCTTTCTCCGAAAATTTGAGTGAATATATCTGTATATTTACTTAATAAGGAGGAAGTATGAAACATTTGAAAGTTGTTCAAAGACTTTCAAGATGAAGTTAAAAATCATTATAACAAGAAAATAAAGAGTTTATGATTCGATCATAAAGGAAGATATTTGAGTTACATGTTTAGCAAAAACACCTAAGATTTGAGGAATCGTTCCATGGATTTGCATTTCCCAAAACACCATAGGAGTATGGAGTGTTCAAGATATGTAATGAAACCTTGTTTGACATGGTAAGATCAAAGGTGTCATTTATAAAACTGCCATTATATATTAAAGATTTAAGCTTTAGTGACTACCGCTTTTACACTGAAAAGAGCTCCATCGTGATCCGTTGAAATGACACCATATGAGTTATGGTTTGGGATAAAACCCGAATTGTCTTTTCTTAAATTTTGGTATGTTATGCATAAGTAAAATGTTTACAACCAAAGTCGGATAAGCACGTCTTTGTAGGTTATCCCAAAGAATTTTTTGGGAATTTCTCCATAACACCAAGGACAAAAGAGTTTGTTACTTGGAACGTCAAGTTTCTTGAGAAGGAATTTTTCGTGAAAAGTTAAGTGGGAGGACAATAGAACTTTGATAAGGTTGTTGAACCTTAGCTATATGTGCTAAGTAGCGCAGCGCCGGAAAGTGTCCCGGTGACTGCCACAATGCTCATGGCTCTCGTGATTACAAAAGGTGTGATCTCGGAGATTAGAGTTCCTATAGAACCATGTGGGTCGGTAAGAATCAAATAGTAAGATTTGATAATCAAGTCGTTATTGTTTTGACAATGATGAACCGACTACATGCAAAGAAGCGATGATGGGCCCTGACTCCATAAAATGACTAGAAGTCATGGAATCCGTGATAGCATCCATACACGAGAAATCAAGTTTCTGAACTTTGAAGACCCTCCGAAAAGGCGTGAAGCCTATCGGTCGTGTTTGGATCTATAAAGAAATAGACATGGATGTTTCAAATCTATGAAATAGTCGACATGTCGGAAATAGTTTACGACAATGTTCAAGGAATTGACTATGATAAGATTTGATCTTTCATAGCGATATTTAGTCTGGACGGATTAATGTAGCAACCACTACATATATTTTGGTATATGGTAGTTGAACAAACAAAACAAGTTCTTCTAATAGAATGGTTACCTAGGACGTGTAAATGACACGATCTAAAGGGTTTTGTTTATTCAAAAGGATGCTAAAAGAGTATGCAAAACTTCAATGGTTGAAGTAAGCATAGCGGAGTTGGAATCTTCACCATGATGAAACTGTTAAAAGAGTTTAAATTCATCGGAGATGATGAAGATGCTTGCATTTGCAAGAAATTAAGTGGGAGCGCTGAGCCATATTTCTAATACATTATGTAGAGGACATATTGTTGATTGGAAATGATGTATCTTGTATTGACACAGGTTAAGAATTTCATTTTGATGAAAGACTTAGGCATAACCCAAGAATTAGGCATCAATGTCTATATGGATAGATTGAGGCGCTAATATGGTTTTACCAAATGTACATAGATAAGACATTGAATGAGTTCAATATGGAAACAACAAGAAAGGTTCTTGACGCACGGAAAGGACTGAATCAAGATTCGAGTGTGTTGACACGAGATTCAAGTGTTTTAACACTTGGTGAAATCACAAGAATATTTTGATCAATCATTTTTTTGAGATGTACACATCCAGATATGTCCTATGCTCTAAATGTTATGAGCATATACCAGAATGATTCATAAGATGATCATTGGACAATAGTAAAGATATTCTTATGAGCTTTGGAAGAACTAAGAATATACCATGTATAAGTGACAAATAGTTAAAGGTAGTTCATTGTAAAGCGTTACATTGATACTAATTTTGTCACAAGATACAAATTAAATTTATCTCAATTTAAACTATGGGTGGCACAATGTAATGGAAAGGAAGTTCCATAACGGATTTGGTTGAGTACCAAAGTTAAAACATTGTAACAGATACTACAACAAAAGGCTAAGTATATGACTACTATTGTAGCAGTAAATGAGGGCATTTGCGTCAAGTAGTTTGTTATCAAACTAGGTGTGGTTCCTAGCGGACTAATACTATGAAGATATATTGTGTGACAATAATATCAACATATTTTGAGCCGAAGGAACTAAAGGTCTCACCAAAGGACCAAATTTATACAATGCCATCTCATTGGAGAATGAGTAATGCGTAGAGACGCAAGGACATGCAAATACACACGGACCTGGAAGTGTCAGATCCGAAGATTATGTTTACCACTAGCAATAGTGTCTATACAACACCAGAAAGCCATAGGTGTTGAATGCACAAGTTTTTAACTAGATTATTGACTCTAGTGCAAGTGGGAGACTGTTGGAGATATGCCCAAGAGGCATTAATAAAGTGGTTATTATTATATCTTTATGTTTATGATAAATGTTTACATCCCATGCTATAATTGTATTATTAGGAAACACTAATACATGTGTGTTTTGTAAACATAAGAGAGTCCCTAGTAAGCCTCTTGTTGAACTAGCTTGTTGATTAATTGATGATCATGGTTTCCTGATCATGGACATTGGATGTGATTAATAACAAGGTTATATCATTAGGAGAATGATGTGATGGACACACACCCATAGTAAGCGTAGCATAAGATCAAGTCATTAAGTTCGTATTGCTGTAAGCTTTTAAATGCATAGTAACCTAATCCTTTGACCATGAGGTTGTGTTAATCACCATCACCGGATGGATACTTTGATGACATCAAACACCGCTTCGTAACTGGGTGGTCATAAAGGTGTCATTGGGTATTCTGAAAGTATGTGTTGAAGCGCATGAATCAAGATTGGGATTTGTCCATCCATATGACGGATAGATATGCTCTGGGCCCTCTCGGTGGAATTTCATCTAGTTAGATTGCAAGCATGTGACTAGGTCACAAGGGATGACATATCACGGAACGAGTAAAGAGTACTTATCAGTAACGAGGTAGAACTAGGTATGGAGATGCTGACGATCAAACCTCGGATAAGTATAGTATCGCGTGACAAAGGGAATTGGTTTCATATGTAAATGGTTCAATCGATCACGAAGTCATCGTTGAGTATGTGGGAGCCACTATGGATCTCCAGGTCCCGCTGATGGTTATTGATAGGAGATTTGTCTCTATCATGTCTACATATTCGCGAACCGTAGGGTGACACACTTAAGGTTCGAAGTTGTTTTAAGTAGATATGGAATGTGCGTTGGAGACCAAATGTTGTTCGGAGTCTCGGAATGGATCCGAGACATCACGAGGAGATCCGGAATTATCCGGAGAATAAGATTCATATATTGGGGATCATTTTCTAAGTTAGGAAATGTTCCGGAGTGTTTGTATGGAGATTCTAGAAGGTTTCAGAATGTTCTGGAAGGTTCTAGAGAATTTCTTGGAGTTTGCTTGAAAACCAAGAAAGGGTCAAAGGAAACCTAGTGGGGCAAGACACCGATTCGTGGGGGAGGAGGACTCCTCCCCCCTTCCCACCGCCGGCCATAGGAGGGGATTCCTACTAGGACTCCCCCTCCCCAGGCGCGCCTCCCCCCTTAAATAGAAGGGCAGGGGCGCCCCCTCCAATCTCTCTCCCACAACTCCCAATCTCTGCCGCCTCTCTCCTCCACCTTTCTTCTGCACAGGCATAGGCGAAGCCCTGCAGAATTCTCTACTCCACCACCACCACCACGCCGTCGTGCTGCTGGGATTCCGTGGAGAAGATCTACTACCTCCGCTGCTCGCTGGAACGAGGAGAGGAAGGTCTGCTTCGACTCCGCACGTGTGACTGACTGCGGAAGCGCTGCCGAAACGCGGCGCCGGAAGGA
Source organism: Avena eriantha (assembly GCA_910589775.1). Classification (NCBI taxonomy): domain Eukaryota; kingdom Viridiplantae; phylum Streptophyta; class Magnoliopsida; order Poales; family Poaceae; genus Avena; species Avena eriantha. The sequence continues at coordinate 383,238,576 of OU342740.1, forward strand.
TCGTCCACTTGACTGACTGCGGAAGCGCTGCTGGAACGCGACGCCGGAAGAATCGTCCACACGATCTTGAGATCGGCAAGTGATCGACTACATCAACCACGAGATCTAATCTCGTTAACGCTTTCGGATCTACGAGGGTTAGTTCCTATCTATCTCGTTGCTCATGTCTAATAGATTAGATCTTGGCTTTTATCTAGATTAGATCTGGGTTTTGTTCGTTCTTGCGGTAGAAATTTTTTGTTTTCCATGTTACGAACCCATCAGACACATGGAAAGACTGTCAAGTGCTTTTGCTTCATATAGTCGATTAATCTTCTCTAGCTTGCTAAGTGTTGTGTGGGTGAACCTGTGCTAATGTACCGCCCCATCCAAGACTAATACATACTTGTGTTTATACCCCTTGCAAACATCCATAAGTACAAGAAAGTAATTAAGGTAGAAACCTAACCACAACTTTAAACTCTAAGACCCTTACGTCCCTTGTGCAATGGTTTCCTAACGGGGGTTTAGGTTTCTGTCACTCCGGCAACCCCTACGATTAGTAGCCAAATACACAATGCATTCCCCTAGGCCCATATAGGTGAAGTGTCATGTAGTCGACGTTCACATGACACCACTAGAAGAAGTACACCACAACTTAAATAACAATCTATTGTATCTTTCTCAACGCAACTCCACTACTAACAACAAGACTTCTCCCATGTCCTCAAGAACAAAACAAACTACTCACAAGACATCATATGGATCATGATCAGAGATTGAATAATGATGTATAACAATCTGAACATAAACAATAATTCAATGGTTCACTCAATAGCATCAACTACAAAGAGTAATCAACACCGGGAAAGTTTCCCCTATGAACTATACAAGATTCAACGCAATTGTTACAGCAATATGGAGATGGTGATGAGGTTGCTGATGGTGATGATGGTGGTGGTGATGATGATGATCCCGATGAAGTCCAGCTTGATGGTGGTGTTGATGGTGACGATCTCCCCTCTCCGGGAAGGAATTCCCCCGGCAGAAATCTGTCTGTCAGAGAGATCTTTCTCTCTCGGTGTTTTCCGCCCCGCAGAGGTGGCAGAATCTTTCTGTGGTTGCTCCCTGAGTCTTAGGGTTTCGTGGGGATGATATACGTCAGAGGGGAGAGGATGGAGTGGGCCAGGGCGGCCACACCACCTCCAGGCGCGACCTGGGCCTGCCCGCGCCATGGGATGGTGTGGGCCCCCTGTGGACCACCTCCACTTCATCTTCTGTCATCCTTAGTCTTCTAGAAAAATAGGATTTTTCATATATTTTCCCGGATTTTCTGATCTTCGCAAATTTTGCCTCCAAACAGCACCTTTTCCATCAGAATCCTGACTGCAGCGGTCCATGCTCCAAAAATCATCAACCATGCAAAAATAGATGAAATAACATAAGTATCACCTCTCATTACGAAATATATCAATGAATAATAGTGAATTAAGACATAGAATAGTGATACAAAATGGACGTATCACCGTGCACCGTCAGGACATCATGTCGTGCACCACAACCGAAGGCAGTGCAATGCAGGGTCAAAGAGCAGTGCAAAACAAAAAGTTTTTGAAAACCTATCATATGGGATCTAGTTTTGTAGATCTCAACGCGACTAGCGCAATTGTGAAAACAGATCTCAGTTTGGATGATTCGTTTAAAATATATTGCATTTTTCGTGTTTGAATTAAAAAAGAAAGGGAAAAAGGACCGCCACCCCTCTCTCTACAGGTACCACGTGTCGCGCGGGGAAGGCTAGGGACAACGCACGAGGGACTCTCCGGACGCCACGTGCAGCAACATCAGCAATTGCAGAGCGCGCTCGGGAACGCGTACGCTTTTTCTAGCCTTTTTGTATATGCTCACACTTTTGTTTAAGTGTTGTGCAAAGGAGCTAGCCATACATTCCACTTCATGTAGGAATTCAAAGTTTAACGATCTCAATTACCAAATTCCAATTGTATATGAAGCATCTTTATGACTTGAAGACTCTACCTTGACTTGTTCTCACTCTATTTTGATAGCACTTTTAAAAAAAATTCTCTGTTTGAGGTTTCTTTCTCAACTTGACTAATCAGATTATTTTTACTTTTGTAAATAAAACCATGAACTTACAACATATCGATTTAAATTATCTTTATATGTTCCATTAATACCAATGGTGTGGAAGACTCCTATTGTTATCATCAAGTGCAAGTAAAATTATACTCAAGCCATTCATATATCCAATAAGACAAGCACAAACTCAATAATGCTCCATATATGATAATAAACTCAGAATTTCACAAATGGGATCGACTATTCCTTAAGGGAATTCAAATGATGCAAACTTTATTTCTAAGTTCGAACTAATGCAAAACTAAAATAGTAATATAAAACTTATAAGATAGATTACAAGGTCTTAAAGGTCTCCCCAACCTTGGAATCAAGCCAGGCGAGATCAAATAACTCCTTGTTGGTACCTATTCCTCCTCCTGGGTGGGAAGAGTATTGCCTTCTTCCCCTATGTTGCAAACTTTAGCTATGCTTGTGAGGCGGATGCTGAGCTCGGCCATGTCGTATTGAAGCTTCAAAATTTTCTTCTGGAGGAATTTCTTCTCATCTGCCAACTCAAAAATAGTTTTAAACAAGAAACCAACTCTACCATCGATGTCATTGACCTTTTTCTGAAGGTCTTTGTCATCATCCAGTAGGAGTCAAGCCCTTCTCCAATTGTTTCAACACATGATTTCAAAGATTTTTCCAACTGATAGATCTTATCATGAATCCCATCTTGCCGCACCTTCTTAGGTTTAAGAGGCGATGGACCGAGAGGAGGTTTATAATAGGATCTTATGTTGTGACAATAGGGATTAGGGAGATACTCATCCTTGCTCTTTCCCCGCTCGGCTTGCCTCATCATCTCCATCCTTTGCGGGAACATGTCCTCCCAGTTTGGGAGAGGCTTGATCTCTAGGTTGGACGATGCTGATGATCCTTTAGGTTATACTTCTTCGATCCTCTTCACGGGCTTCTCTTCTTTCTTCCTCCAAATCTTGTTGACATGGAAGGGTTGCATGGCTTTGCTGCACGGATATTGTTAGAAGGGGCTTGTATAGGGATGATGAGAATTTTTTCGAGGCTGGAGGTTGTAGCTCTGTGAAAACTTAATTAAAAAGGTTAGATGCGACCAGCTTTAAAAGGGGAGGTCGAAAACCCTAGTCGCAGTTTGTAACGAGCAACTATACAAGCGCGTCCCGTATAAGTCCTGCCGTATAGTTATGAACCGACTATAGATTTTGCTTCTATGGTGGAACCAACTATACGACCAGAACTATACGGGCATGAATTTTTTTATTCCCGCCGTATAGTTGGTCGTTAAACATTTTGTACTCCGAATAGATTTTTTTAGACGGGTCGACAACTAAATGACGGCAACTATACTGCCGGAATTTTTATTCCCGCCGTATAGTTGGTCATTAAACTTTTAGTACCCTAGAAAAAAGAATTTCGATGAAGGCATTGATATCTATATGACGGCAACTATACGGCCAGAATTTTTATTCCCGCCATATAGTTGGTCATTAAACTTTCAGTACCTTTTGTAAATGGAAGGAGTGATGTCAAAACAACTATACGACCGCAACTATACAGCCATAATTTTAGTCCCAATGTATAGTTGGTTGTTAGACCTTTTGGATCCACCAAAAAATTACCTGCTTCTCCGAGAATTCTTTATTAATCTGAAACTTAATGAAATTTCAAGGTTTGACAGAAAAATGATAGCTTAAATTTTCGACCAATATTAGCATCCCTTGAACGGGATTTTAGCATTATCAATCTTATTTTTCTTTGCTAGAGCTTTAAGTGTTCCTTATTTAACACAAGCTCAACTAATACTTAATTGAAAATTTAAAAACTTACTCAAACCTTTATTTCACATGGGTTGCCTCCCATGAAGCGCTCTTTTATGGTCAATAGCTTGACCATAGTGTTTCTCATTTCGTCTCGATTCTATCCTTCTTGCAGTTGCCATTCCTTGTATATCTTTGCTTAATCACCTCTTCTAGGGTGGTCACATGTATGGTGAGTGCACTTATATCTTCTTTTGCTCGATAATGCTTCTTATAAGGTTGTTTTTCCCTAGAGCTTCACTGCTCCCGATGAATAAGCTTCTTTAACTATATAGGGGCCTTCCCACTTTGATTTGAGATTTCCTGGAAACAACTTAAGAAGATAATTATAGAGCAACACCTTGTCTCCACTTTTAAAGGCCTTATTTTCTATTTTTCTATCATGCCATCTTTTCACTTTTTTTTAAACAATCTAGCATTCTCATAAGCCTCACTTCTAAACTCATCTAAAGTATGAATATCTAATAAACGTATTTCTCCTGCCCCTTTAAGATCATAGTTTAGGTTCTTGATTGCACAAAAAGCTTTGTGTTCCAATTCTAAAGGTAAATGACATTCCTTACCGTATTCCATCTTATAAGGTGTCATACCCATTGGATTTTTAAACACAGTACGATATACCCATAGAGTGTCATTTAACTTGTATGACCAATCTTTTCTTCATTTGTCCATCGTCTTCTCGAGTATGGTCTTTAATTCTCTATTGGAGGGTTCGACTTGACCACTCGTTTGAGGATGATATGGCAAAGCAATGCGGTGAGTTACTCCATATTTGTAGAGGATTCCCCTGAAAGTTCCTTTCATAAAATGAGAACCACCATTAGTGATTAAAAATGTAGGAACTCCAAACATGGGGAATATAACATCCTTGATCATCTTCACTGAGGCAGCATTGGAATGCCTTTTTGGAATAGCTTCAACCCATTTAGTAACATAATCGATAGCAACAAGAATATGAGTGTAACCATTTGATTCTATAAAAGGTCCCATGTAATCCATTCCCCATACATCAAAGGGTTCGATTATAAGACTATAATTCATTGCCATCTCTTATCTCCTACGTATATTACCCCTTCTTTGGCAAGCATCACAGTGTTCTACATACATGTGTGTGTCCTTGAGCAAGGTGGGCCAATAGAATCCGGATTAAAGTAACTTTGCTGCAATTTGCTTGCCTGCATGATGTCCTCCATATGGGTTGTCATGGCAAGATTACAAAATTGCATTCATTTCATGGTTAGTAACACACTTCCGAATCATTCCGTCAGGTCCATGACGATATACATACAAATCATCCCAAAAGCAATATTTAAGATCATTAAAGAATTTCATTCTTTGATTTCTTGTCATACCAGGAGGTATAAATTTTACTGCAAGATAGTTAGCATAATCCGCAAACCAAGGATCAGCAATTTCAATGTTTGCTAAATATTCTCCTAGAAATAAATCATTTATAGGTACGGGGTTAGTAATTATTCCATCCATCCTAGAGAGATGATATGCTACCAGATTATCCTTACCCCTCCTATCTACTATTTGCAAATCATACTCTTGTAGTAATAAAACCTACCTAATTAACCTAGGCTTCGCATCCTTTTTCACAAGGAGGTGACACAAATCTTGGTGATTTGTATGAACTATTACCTTAGAATTAATGATGTAAGATCTAAATTTGTCACAAGCAATAATTATAGCTAGGAACTATTTTTCTGTAGTAGCATAATTTTTCTGAATCTTCTCAAGAGTTCTACTAGCGTAATAAATAACATTTAAATTCTTTCCGTCTCGCTGTCCTAACACATCCCCTAAAGCATAGTCACTATCATCAGACATGATTTCGAAAGGTTCATCCCATTTTGGAGATTGCATGATGAGTGTTGAAACTAATTTGTTTTTAAGGTTCTCAAAAGCTGCAATGCAGCCATGATCTAAGTAGAATGGAGTTTTTCTCTCAAGAAGTTTGGTGAGAGGCAGAGCTATTTTAGCAAAATATTTTATAAAACACTTATAAAAACCTACATGTACCAGAAACATTTTTAAGTTTTTTATGTCCTGAGGTATTGGAAGATTTTCTATAGCATCTATATTAGTTTTATCTATTTCTATACCCTTCTCCGAAACCTTATGCCGAAAACTTTACCTTCTCTTTCCATGAAATGACATTGTTTCCAATTCAAAACCAAATTTGATTGCCTGCATCTCTGCAAAACTTTGGTTAAATTGTAGAGGCAATTATCAAATGTTGTTCCACAAACAACGAAATCATTTGTTAGAACTTCCATAGTCTTCTCAACAAGATCATCAAAGATTTTTAAAACACATTCTTGAAAAGTCGCAGAGCATTACATAAGCCAAATGGAATTAATCTATAAGCATATGTGCCATAAGGACAAGTGAAAGTTGTTTTCTCTTGATCTTCTGGTTCTATAGCAATTTTAGAATATCCAGAATAACCATCAAGAAAACATAAATAAGAATTATTACTAAATCTTTCTAAAAATGTATCCATAAATGGTATAGGTTTATGATTTTTCCGTGTCTCACGGTTTAGTTTCCTAAAATCAATGCACATGCGATATCCAACAATAAGTTTTACAGGAACTAGCTCACCATCCTCATTCATAGCAGCATCAAGACCCCCTTGTCTTGGTATGCAATGAGCTGGGCTAACCCACTTACTGTCAGAAATAGGATATATTATGCCAGCCTCTAATAAGCGTATAACCTTTTTTCTTACTACTTCCTTCATTTTTGGATTAAGCCTTTTTTGTGCGTCAACTACAGGTTCAACATCATCAAGAATGGTAATCTTATGTGTTATAATAGATGGATCTATTCCTTTAATATCACTTAGAGTATATCCAAAGGATTCACGATGCTTAATCAAGATCGAAATGAGTTTATTTGTTTCATTTTCTGATAGATTTTTACTAATAATATCAGGACATTTATTTTCATTATCTAAAAACTCATACCTCATATCGTCTAGAAGTTGTTTCAATTCAATTGGTGGAGGTTCTTCATCTCCTTTTCTTACCAGTTCTTCATAGTCATGTGGATTTTGTGCTTCCGAAACTAAATCAAGGTAATTATCCATGTCTTCTCTCTCCTCATCATTTGGTGCTTCCTCCCAATTAATTAGGCTCCTCTCTAATTCATCTTGTGGAGTACTAAAATGAATTACGGCTAGCTCGACAATCATTTTCTCTTCCTTGATATCTTCCACTTCATATGGCCTCTTCTCTAGTTTGGCGAACTGGAATGTCATTTCCTGTTCTCCAAACATCATTGAAATAGTCTCCTTCTTATTATCAATTCGAGCTTTGGTTATGGAAACAAAAGGCATGCCTAAAAGAATAGGACAAAAAGAATCTCGAGGCATATCAACAATATGAAAATCAAGGGGGTACATGAGTGATCCAATAAAGACATAGATATTTATGACAACACCTTTCGTTTTTATATTAGTTCTATTAGACAATTTAATAGTAGTGTCTACCGGTTCCACATCTGGATTATTTAAATTGTAGAGAAGTTCCCCATAAAGTGATGAAGGCATAATGTTTACAGCGGAAATCGGCTCACAAATTCTGTAAAAGGAAGTTTCTCCACAATATATCGGAGTCATAAGTTTAGAAGTTTCTTTACCTCGTACCTTAACTTCGATGAATTTTGAGGTTTCAAAGTCTAGCATAACCACTTCATTATCCACTGTTCGTGCTTCCATAAGATCCTTGAATATAACATTATTTATATTGGTAGCTTCGGGGTTCCTTTCTGGTTTATTTAATCTTCTCTTTATTTGTTCTTCCTCTTTTTGTTTTTCTTGATGTTCTCTTGAATAGGTGCAGAGGAGAACTCTTCCATTGGCGCACTTTCTCTTGCACACTTCTTTTCTTCAAGGGGTTTATGGGGTTCCCATTATGTAGGTACATGTAAATGCCCTGCATAATTCTCAATGATTTTCTTTACTGAGTAAGAATCAATACCAATGGTTTTAATCATTGCACAAGTCCTTTCATCTGCAAGGAAATCGTTAACACAAGCATATTCAGAAGAACTATTCGTAATGTTCTCCTCATTTTTAAGATTTTCCATTGTCTCCCTCATTTTCATTATTAATTTCCAGACTTCATCATATGTATAAGATACAAAACTACCATTTTAAGTGGTGTCTAGGTTCATTCTATTTTTATTATTAAGCCCTCCATAAAAAGTGTCAGTGATCAACTAGTTAGGCAAACGATGATGGGGGCAATTATCTAGATAGCTTTTGTACCTTAGTGAAAGGGTAATTACCCCTATGTGTGGTTTTGGTGATTAATGACAATCCCTATGGACTAATGTTTTTATTGAGTTTTATATGAAGGAATATTCCATAGGTTATGCTTGTAGTGGATTCAAGTATGGATGCCATGAAGATAAAGATAACCTTGAGTTTTGGCATCAAGATCATCGAGTTTAAGATAAGAATATGATATGTTCAAGATCTTGAGAGTGTGACCTTAATAGAAGAATTCAAGATATGGCTCTAAGTCGGTGTCATGATAGCCTCATTAGTTGAGCTATGGTTGACTAAGATTTAGAGCATGTAATCAAAGGAAGAATTCTACCTCAAGATATTGAGATGGAGCATGAGAAGATACTTGGTTGACCAATACAAAGAGTGAAGAGTGATTTCAAGTTGGTCAACACATGAAGCATAAAGAATGTACCACATGGATCTTGTGGTATGGTAAGCCTTATCATTTATGCATCATGAACTAACCCATTATATATGTGCCTTTGTGTTTTCCATATGGGATAGGTATCTTTCGATGGGAATGCTTCAAAAGTGAAGATCTCATATAGCCCATGAGAGGATGACATCAAGTGGTGATCGTCATCAAAGTTTGAGAAGGGCAAATTCAAGATAAGCAACTCGAGAAGATCATTTGCTTCGAACTTGCCATCCATATTGGTGATAATGGGCATGTGAAGATGTGTCTTAATGAAGCTATCCCATAGTGGTGTATGGGGGAGCATATTACGAGTCTTCATGAAGCAACAATGATCAAGTGATGCATTCCGGCTTGGATGGAGCTTGAAGCATTGTCATGAAGATCAAGCGGGATGCGCAAGGCAAAGGTATGTCCTTGCTAGGTTTTCCTTTTACCGGTCTCAAGGTGGTTGTTGGGAGACCGGGTTATAGGATAGATAGCCGCACTATCAAGAGGGGCTTTTGGTTGGGTAACTTGATCACATTGTCTTAGGGAGCTCAATCCTTTGCATACTTTGCACCTTCCTATTTTGTTGCCTCTTGGTATTTTCTCTATGTGAGGTTCTTGATCTTGTTGCTAGCTCTTCAACAAGTCCAAGTTCATCGAAAACGGATTCGTATGCATCTTATATGGCGTTTTCGAGTTTGAAGGTTTTACCGGTTCTTCTTATAGGGAGGCTCCATATCTTTCCTCATTTGCTTCTATCTTCCTTTGTTGTACTATGATGTTTTCATGCACAATATTTTAGAGCTTGTTGTCCTCGTCAAAACAAGCCCAAGATTATCGAAATCGGAGTCCGGATGCAAAAGTTATTGCGTTTTTCGTGAAGTCAGTTTCATCCCGGTTGTGGATCCGGTTCAACCGAGCCCCACACCGGACGGTCCGGTTCCAGCTCCGGTAGACCGGATCTCAGACCGAATTTTCCGGTTTTCGCGACCGAGTCTATTCCGGGTTGGCAAACAGAGGTATTTCAGTTTGTAGGTCGGTCCTCCGGCCTGGGGACCGAGTTTCCCGGTTCTGGGGCCGGTCCAACCGACTTTGGAACCGAGTTTTCGCTATTTTCTCTCCAACGGACATATTTGCTTTTCCCTATAAAAGGGGGTTCTTCCCCCAACGTTTTTGGGGGTTCTTGAGCCCAAAATTGACCTCCATTGTTGACCCTCTTGAGCTTGCTTCCTCTCCCTTCCCTCCTATGATTCTTGCATCTTTTTGAGGGCTTTGGAAGAGGAGATTTCGATCTACAATTCTCACCAATCAATTCCTCCTCTAAGTGAGGGGAACCCATTGGATCTAGATCTTGGAGTCATTGGTTGACTTCCACCATTTTTCTTCCTCTCTAATTTCTCCCTAGCACTTGTTGCTTTGGTGGGATTTGAGAGTGAGGGATTTGAATGCCCTTGGTGTTATTGCTTTGCATTCTTGCATAAGTATTGAGCTCTCCACTACGATTTGTTCGAGTGAGAGACCGTGAGCTTGTTGCTCTTGGAGGGTGACCTCCTAGTTGGCTTGGCGGTTGGTGCCGCGGTGTCCTCTTCGTGGAAGATTGTGAAGAGACCCGGGCTTCTCCTTCGTGGAGCTTGTGAAGTGGTTGTGGAGCTTGCCATCTCCGGAGTGGAGGAAAAGCTAGCCATAAGGAAAGGGCATATTCCTTCGTGGGATAGACTCGGAGAAGAAGGTGAGCCTTCGTGGCATTGGGAAATCCTTCGTGGAATCCCACACCTCTCCAACGTGACGTACCTTACTTGTAAGGGAACACGGGAATACATCTTTGTCTCCGTGTGCCTCGGTTATCTCTATACCCGAGCTTACTTTCCTTGTGATAGCCATCGAGCTTGAAGTACTTATATCTTGCTTATCACTTGTGGTATTTATCTTGTGCTATCTTGCTTAGATTATCTTGTTATTGGTGCCCCTAGTTGAGCCTAGAGTATTTAGGTTTTGTGCTTGTAAAATAAACGTTAGTTTAATTCTGCATTCTATTAAGCCAAAACCGTAATAGTTTTGAAATTGCCTATTCACCCCCCTCTAGGCGACATCTCTATCCTTTCACTTAGATACCGTTCATACAAACTCTCATCAAGACTATTTTTGAAACTGATAATAATACCTCTCATCCTATGAGCTTTGCTTTCTGAGTAATATTTTGATAGGAAATTGGGTTTTCAATTCCATCCAAGTCCTTGCTGCTTCTGCATAAAAAGATCTATACCAGTCGCAAACATTATTAGAGAGAGTTTGTCTAAACAACTGGGTTTTAACCATATCAAGATTACAGTTGTCGAATATAAAGGAACCAAGAACATCTTCAAAAAATTGTAAGTGTCAATATGGACTCTCTTCAGCAGTTCCTGCAAATTTCTTAGAGTGTAGTAGTTCAAATAATAAAGGGTGGATCTCAATTCCATTTGGATTTATGCTTTTACTGATAGTTATAAAAGCGTCCATGGGCGAACCCATTTTCCTTACTGCCTCAAGCTGGATTAAATGTTGAGTGGTGTCCATTATTGCAGTCCTGCAACTTAAATTAAAAATTAGTACAACAAAAGTAAAGTGACTTATAGCGCTAAGCTCCCTGGCAACGGCGCCAGAAAATAGCTTGATGACTACAAGTGCACGGATCATTTGTAGCTAGTTTCGAAATAAAGATATCGATCCCACAAGAAGTGGTAGGCGAAATACTAAAATGCTTTTTATTAAAACTAAACGAAGTATTTAAGGAATAATTTTGAGATGCAAGAAAAGTAGAATTATTTTTGGGTTTTTGATTGAATGAAGCAATTAAAGTAAAATAAAACTTAATGCAGAAAGTAAGAATCGCGTGTGTAAAAGAGCTTGGAACTAGAATACGGAAAAATGCTTTCTCAAGGAGTGGTGGATACACCGCTAGCAATTTAGACTAAGCAAATTATTATACCAAATATTCTCATGATATGTATGTATGTGGGAGGAGCTCCATATATGGACAAATAGGCAGCAACCACTGCTCACATCATCCTTCATAACCACAGCTAATAGATAAACGACATCAATCGTATTATCCCGCTATTAAGGGATTTCTCCCATGGCATGGACATGGTTTTATGAGTTCTCCTTGTTCCCCCAAGTTAGTACGTAAAGAATGACAACAGCTTTATAGTCACAGTAAGTGCTATCGTCCCTCCGTCTACCAACAAGTAACCCTCTTCATCGTGTCCTCATAAGAGGCAAATATTAAGGAGGTGCACAACTCCCAACATCAAGATAAAGACAATTAACACATACACATAATGATGTATAACATAATAATCTCTATCTTATCTCAATCATATGCTAGGGTTTCTCCATCTCCCAAGAACTAATGATCTACTCAGACATGAAGGCAATCAACATCATGGCAATGGTAATGGAAACAATTGTAAATGAATAGTTCTTGTATAAATCCACAACGAGTACGGAAATTACAAAAAGGTCAAGATGGCGTGAACATGGGATGGATGGAGATGATGGTGGTGCAGCGATGATGAAGATGAAGATCAATGCCTTGGCCTTCCAGATCTACGTTGGGTGAAGATGGATCCCTTGGGTAAGTTCCCCCTCTAGATTCCTTCCGGAGGTAAGGTTTTCGACGATTTCTGGGTGTTCTGTATATCGTCTCTCCGATCCAGTTGCACGGGGTGAAACTATTTGAGAAGGCGGTGGTGGCACCAACTATACAGCCGGAAAATTAATTCCCGCCATATAGTTGGTCGTTAAACCTTCTAGATGCCTCGATCACTTCGGGTTTTCTTCTAGTGTTATTGATATTTCCCAAATAAGCGATTTACGTTGTTTTGACTCCTTTTCTCCCTAATACAACTGCTCCAAGAATTGTGTCCATTGTATCCATCATCTGTCCTGATCCTGGTGAAAATAGACATAAAATATGCGTGCGAACACCGTAAAATACCAAGATCCTACCACTATAATGCAAAACAATAATTTAAAACATGATGCAAATATGCACTCGTCATGGGACCGGCCAACCGAGCTTACCATTTCCATGTGCTTCGCCATTTCCATGAACGAGCCCAGGACTGGCGATGGCATGATATGGTGAGGTGGGAGGGGGGCTCTCCACTGCCCCACACGTACCCCCGCACCTCCCACCCGTAGCGGCACCGATGTCTCCCTCCGCAGCAGCTTGGAGGATCAAGTTCAGGGACGGGGCAACGAAGCAGATCTTGGCCTTCCTTTCCCATCCATCGTAGGAGACTGCGACCTCGAACCCCCAGCCGACGAGCCCCTCTTCATCCTGCAATCAAGAGAAGAAGATGCACTTGGCATGGTATTCGCCTCTAGTGAGGTCCTCTCCCAATAACACGACGATAGTGATGGATACCCAACATCGGCCCAAGATTCTGCCAACAACTCCTCATCAGACTGAATCCGCCATTTAACCATCGGAGTCCAGCATCAATCGGATCCTCCTTGATACATTGCAAATGTATCTATAATTTTTGATGTTCCATGCTTGGTTTTATCCACTTACTTGTGTTTTGTTCCAACTTTGGAGTACTTTTCATATGATTTCTTGGACTAACCTATTAACAAGAGCCACAGTGCCAGCTGCCTGTTTTCTGCTATTTTTGGTTCCAGGAAAGTCAGAAAATGAATATTCTAGGAATTGGACGGGAGAAAAGCCAAAGTGCATATTTTTCAGGAAGGGATCAAGTGCCATAATACGAGACGGAGAGGGACCAGGGGGCCACCACACCACCTGGCCGTGCGGCCTAGCCTGGCCCGTGCCAGGGGGTGGTGAGGCCAGCCCTGGCACCCCCTCGGCCTCTCCTTCCGCCTATAAGTTGCCCTCGGGACGAAAACCCTAAGTACCCGATCAAAAATCCATGAAACAGTCTGTAGCCGCCGTCATCTCCATCCCTAGATCGGGAGGGATCTGAAGCTCTTCCCGACACCCTGCCGGAGAGGGGAATTCACCCTGGAAGCCTTCTTCATCACCATGCAAGCCTCCGGTGTGATGCATGAGTAGTTCATCCTTGGACTACGGATCCATGTAGTAGCTAGATGGCTAGTTTCTCCTCATTTTTGCTTTCATGTTTAGATCTTGTGAGCTCCGTTCATGATCAAGATCATCTATTTGTAATTCATACATGTTGTGTTTGCAGGGATCCGATGGATATTGAGATGCTATTTCAGATTGATTATTGATTCTATCATGTCTTTGTTATTTGAGATCTTGTATGCTTTCCGTTGTTAGTAGCTATCTTGGCCAAGTAGATGCTAGCAACTCCAAGAGTTAGTATTTATGCTCGATAGTGGGTTCATGCCTCTGGTAATCTGGGGAAGTGACAGAAATCTCTAAGGTACTAGATGTGCTGTTGCTACTAGGGAGAAAACAACAATCCTTTATTCATAGAACAATCGTATTGTTTACGTTACACGCAGTTCGTAAAGCAATAATCTGTTGCTTGCAACTTAATACTAGAGGGGGTTCAGATGATAACCTGAAGGTGGATTATTAGTCATAGATGAAGTTGGATGGCGGTCTATGTATTATGTTGTAATGCCCAATCAAGTCTTAGAGGAGTCAAGATGATTAGTATATGCATGTATTGCTTTCTCGGTGTTTGTCAATTGCCCCGCTGTAATTTGTTCACCCAGCATGTTATCTATCTAAGGAGAGCCACCTCTAGTGAACTATGGATCCCGGTCCTTTTTCTTTACATACAATCTAACAATCTTTTACTACTTTATGTTTACTTTCTGCAAACTTTTACTTCTTTCCATTCGATACGTTTAATCCTTTGTTTTTCGCAAAACATGGTGAGATTGACAACCTCATCGCAAGTTGGGGACAAAGTTCTGTGGTTGTGTTGTGCAGGTCTCCATGTTGCTACTAGCACCGGTAGTGCGCCCTGCCAAAGCTCAGCTAGTAACACCTTTGGGGTGTTTCCTTGCTCCTACTGGTTCGATTAAACCTTGGTTTCATAACTGAGGGAAAACTTACTGATGTGCTCATCATACCTTCCTCTTGGGGTTCCCAACGAGCTCTACATCAACTACGAGTCAGCAAGATTTTTTCTGGCGCTGTTGCCGGGGAGTCAATGACATCTTCACAAGGGGAGTCCCTCATAATCAATCTCTTTACCCTTTTGTTTTTGTTTTGCTTAGTTTTCTTTTTGCTTTATTGTTTTGTTCTTCAAAAACACAAAAAAAATAGTTTTACAAGTTTGTTTTCTTATTTGAAAAACACAAAAAAAATTAGTTCCTTTTTTAAGTTGCCTTTATGACTAGCTCTGATCCAATCACTATTTCATTATGGATAGCTCACTCAGTTTCCTATTTGGGAACAGTTTTATGACTGCTAAGGTAATAGATGAACCACCGCCTTCTAGAACCTCCATGGAAGAAGAAATTGCTGAACCTGAAAGCTCATTAGATGAAAAAGAGGAGGAGAGTGATGGACAAAAGGAGGAAGAATGGATCTACCCATGCCTACCTTCTAATGAGAGGAACTCTTTATCCCTTACATTATTTGATTGTCCCCCATGCTTATCAAATGAGGGTGAATGTTATGTTCCCGAGGATTCTTTTGAAAATATTTATAATAAAGCTCTAGTGCTTGTAGATCATGAAAAGCATGCCTTATGTGATAGTTATATTGTTGAGTTTATTCATAAGGCTACTGAAAATTATTATGAGAGAGGAAAATATGGTTGTAGAAGTTTTTATGGTAATGAAACACCTCTCTATGTGCTGAAAGTTTTGAAGTTACTTTTGTTTTATCTTCATATGCCTGTCACTTTGTTCTTTGTGAATTTATTTGCATACAAGATTCCTATGCATAGGAAGTGAGTTAGACTTAAATGTGTTTTGAATTTGCTTCTTGATGCTCTATTTTACTTCAATTCATATTTCCTATGAGAGCATCTTCTAAAAAAATTATGCCTAACTTAAAGGCGTTAAAGAAAAGTACTTGTTGGGAGATAACCCAAGAGTTTTAGTTGAGTCTTGGAAATTTATCTCTGTAATAACCTCCCCTTATCCTTTTTATTTGCTTTTTTGCCAAGAGTAACCTCTAATGAGAGAGAAGTAATCATTGGGAAAGTTGCTGTCCCGAAACAGATTTCTGTGCTTCACCGTACAAATTCCTGAGAGAGCTCTGTACGTCGGATTGAGCTGTTATTTTTTGTTCTTCTGCCCTAGGTTGTTATCTAACTTTCGTTTGTTCAACACTTTTTGATTTAAGCAACATAAGGTCTTCGAAAAAATTCGTCTTTACCTGCTGGTCTGTTTTGACAGATTTCTGCCATTTTCTGCATTTGCTTCTTGTTAGTTCCTTCTTGAGTTCCTTTGGGGAATTGAGCTTTCTGAGGGAAGTGCTACAGTATCTAGTGTTCTAATGGAAGTTTATTTGGTGTTAGAACTGAATCTTGAGACTTATTTATCTTAAGTGCACTAATGTTGCTAATGAGATTGTGTGAAGTTTTCTATGAAGGAAAAATTTCAGGTGTATGGAAGGAATGAGTAATGAGATGAAGGATGGACTAAAGCTCAAGCTTGGGGATGTCACGCGTGTCACCCCAAGAAATATCCAATAAGTACAAGCGTCAAAGCTTGGGGATGCCCAAGGCATCCCCTTCTTCATCAATAAAAATCCCAGGTTTCTTCCAAACGCTTCATTTTTATTGTTTCATGCACAGTTGTGTTTTTCTTGGAGCGTCTTCTTTTTCGTTTTTGTTTTGGTTTTTAGTTTGCTTGGTTTTCTTAGTGTTCTGAATAAATTGGTTGGACCCCCTCTTTCATACTTTGGTTTGCAAATAGTTTGGTTTGGTTTGGAAAAGAGTAGGAAAGTTCATGCTTATGTGGTAAAAAGAGCTCGTTTTTGACTGTTGTCTATGCTTTGTCATGCCATGCTTGATGTTGTTTTGGCTTTATGCTTAGTATTCTTTGTTGTAGCATGACTTGTTATAAACAATTGAGATTGCTTAATGTGCCTTGGATGAATCATACATTGTTTTAGCATATTAAAGCATAGTATAGTGGTATTCTCCTTTGATGCTTTATTTGGGTTGACTTGGCACATGCTCACACCATGTTATGACTATCTCAAGTCACCATAGCCTTTATGATCCTTTAGTTTTCAACTTGTAGTATCACTTTATGCTTTGATCAATGATGTTTTGTCGCTCTGCATGATTATGGCCATTATTGCTCTCTTAGTTTGTCGCTCCCAGTCTTTTGCTAGCCTCCACCACCAAGTATGAGTTCCACTCATGCATCCAACTCCCTAAACCAAGTCATTCCAAAGATTCCACCATACCTACCTACTAGCTTATGCTGTTCCAAGTATATTCATGCTTTTGTTTACCTTTCACTTGTTATGAGAAAACTAGTGATTAAAGCTCTCACGAACTTGATGGCACACTTTAGTTTATTGCCTCTAATAAACTTGAACCATTGGGTCCTTCTTTGTTGTGTATATGCTTGCGCTTTATAAGTTTAAATTAGCAGAACCATGTTTCATGGGGAACGCTTTCAACATCGCACTGGTACTTTGTACTCCGTTGATATCATGTTCTTTTGCTTACGGATCCCGGCGGTGTGAAATAAATGTGGAACTTGTAAGATCATGGAGTTTGTATGTGTGTTAGAGAAAGGCCTGGGCCGCTAGCCTAAGCCATGCCTAATCATGGTGGAAACTTGCAGCATCACCATAATGAGCACTCTATGAAGCATCCTCAATAAAAACCTATGCAAATAGCAAATAAAAAGATCGCTGAGATGCTCATTGTCTGCTTGCCTTGTCATTTTGATTATAGGAAAGCTCCCGTATCATGTGCAAGGGGTACCCCGTTGGCGGTTCTTAATGATACACATATACTTACAATGACAAGAGCTTACTCGTGACTAAAGTTGAGTAGCATGAGGATCGGTCTTCGTAAGTAAGGGGCATGAGATTTCGGTTTATAACTTGTCAAGCATATCCTCTTAGTTGTGTCACTTTAACCTTAATCACTTTCAAGATGCTTATGATAGGGGCAATGAGAGCTGAAAACTACAAGTACCATAATTTTTGGAAGATCTTTATGAGACTTGAATCCCTACTTCCTTTTACAAAAGGCTTTTCTTCCACCAGTTTATTGAGTCTCCACCTTCTATCTTTATGCACCTACTTTGAGAGCATAGTGGCCATTCTTAGTTCTATGTGCATTGTCCCAAGACTAGTTGATTGATGCATAACTTGATATTGCTTGTTTTAAACTATTGTATCTAGTCACTCTTATGAACTTTGAAGGTGTCCTATGCATTTATATTTGCTACTCTATTGACGGACAAGCTGAATACTATTATGCTATGTTTTCTTTATGTGAAACAAACAAACGTCTTGCAAGGCATGTTATTCATGAATCTTTTGTGTGTACCTTTTTATGTTGCATCATAGCTTCTTTGCCTATTGCTAGAACTTCGTCTTTCATGTTATGATTTAAGTACTATGATCCCAGCTTTGAGTTTTGCAAATACTTTGATCAAGTTTTTGATGGTGCATGTCACCTCAAAAATTATTTCTTTTTTTATCACTTACCTACTCGAGGACGAGCAGGAGTTAAGCTTGGGGATGTTGATACATTGCAAATGTATCTATAATTTTTGATGTTCCATGCTTAGTTTTATCCACTTTCTTGTGTTTTGTTCCAACTTTGGAGTACTTTTCATATGATTTCTTAGACTAACCTATTAACAAGAGCCACAGTGCCAGCTGCCTGTTTTCTGCTGTTTTTGGTTCCAGGAAAGTCAGAAAATGAATATTCTCGGAATTGGACGGGACAAAAGCCAAAGTGCATATTTTTCCGGAAGGGATCAAGTGCCATAATACGAGACGGAGATGGACCAGGGGGCCACCACACCACCTGGCCGTGCGACCCAGCCTGGCCCGCGCCAGGGGGTGGTGAGGCCAGCCCTGGCACCCCCTTGGCCTCTCCTTCCGCCTATAAGTTGCCCTCGGGATGAAAACCCTAAGTACCCGATCAAAAAACCACGAAAGAGTCTGTAGCCGCCGTCATCTCCATCCTAGATCGGGAGGGATCTGAAGCTCTTCCCGGCACCCTGCCAGAGAGGGGAATTCACCCTGGAGGCCTTCTTCATCACCATGCAAGCCTCCGGTGTGATGCGTGAGTAGTTCATCCTTGGACTACGGATCCATGTAGTAGCTAGATGGCTGGTTTCTCCTCCTTTGTGCTTTCATGTTTAGATCTTGTGAGCTCCGTTCATGATCAAGATCATCTATTTGTAATTCATACATGTTGTATTTGCGGGGATCCGATGGATATTGAGATGCTATTTCAGATTGATTATTGATTCTATCATGTCTTTGTTATTTGAGATCTTGCATGCTTTCCGTTGTTAGTAGCTATCTTGGCCAAGTAGATGCTAGCAACTCCAAGAGTTAGTATTTATGCTCGATAGTGGGTTCATGCCTCTAGTAATCTGGGGAAGTGACAGAAATCTCTAAGATACTAGATGTGCTGTTGCTACTAGGGAGAAAACAACAATCCTTTGTTCATAGAACAATCGTATTGTTTACTTTACACGCAGTTCGTAAAGCAATAATCTGTTGCTTGCAACTTAATACTAGAGGGGATTCGGATGATAACCTGAAGGTGGATTATTAGTCATAGATGCAGTTGGATGGCGGTCTATGTATTATATTGTAATGCCCAATCAAGTCTCAAAGGAGTCAAGATGATTAGTATATGCATGTATTGCTTTCTCGGTGTTTGTCAATTGCCCCGTTGTAATTTGTTCACCCAGCATGTTATCTATCTAAGGAGAGCCACCTCTAGTGAACTATGGATCCCGGTCCTTTTTCTTTACATACAATCTACAATCTTTTACTACTTTGTGTTTACTTTCTGCAAACTTTTACTTCTTTCCATTCGATACGTTTAATCCTTTGTTTTCCGCAAAACACGGTGAGTTTGACAACCTCATCGCAAGTTGGGGACAAAGTTCTGTTATTGTGGTGTGCAGGTCTCCACGTTGCTACTAGCACCGGTAGTGCGCCCTGCCAAAGCTCAGCTAGTAACACCTTTGGGATGTTTCCTTGCTCCTACTGGTTCGATTAAACCTTGGTTTCATAACTGAGGGAAAACTTACTGCTGTGCTCATCATACTTTCCTCTTGGGGTTCCCAACGAGCTCTACATCAACTACGAGTCAGCACTCCTCAATGGCCAGCTCAGCTTCCCTGATTGCAATGTGGCCATCGGTGACCACGAAGTCCTCACCCTCGTCAACCAAGCATGCAAAGCAAGAGCCCCTAGATCTCGGCGGAACAGACGATGACGACCTAGCGGTGGCAGGGCAAGAGTCAGGCAGCGTCGGCGGCCTTCCTCCCGCGAGACCGGTAGAACCTGGCTCAACATCTAGATTGATCTAAGCGATTTTACATGCAACAACTACCCATTTAGACTCCGACGATGAATTTCTTTCCGGAGGGAGAGTGGCTATGTAGCGACAAAGAGAGAATTTCAGTGAAGGGTTAGTGGAGTAGAACCCTCCATTGCATTTCGGCCTAGGTATATAGTGGCGGGGTGGCTGCTATCATGTGCTCTACGGAAGTTGTGTGCGGCAATGCAACCTCTCATGCCTAAAGAGAATTTTGTTTGGTTCAGTGCATTCTCATTTCTCTGTGGTTTTGGGAAGCCACGCCCCAGTTGTTTGCTTGCACGTTTTCTTGGTTTTCATTAATTTAGTACTCGTTTGGCTAGTTGCATTCTCCTTGATATCCTTACCTCCTTGATCGTGTGGTGAGCTTACCCATGACAACAACATAGCAGACAACAAAGTTCAGATAATTGCAATTCAGACAACTAGATTAAGACTGGATCGACATAATCAGTCAAGACACGTGTGATGCACCACGAGTTCACGAACAACTACCCATGATGCAACACAATTTCGTCACAAATGGAGGGGTTATAAGTGAATACCACTTCCCAAAATATACAAACCAGAGTTCAGGGGTCACCACAACCAAATTTCATCAGTCTAGCTACTCAAAAATATACATCATGGTCATCATCAGCAACACCGCTACCACCACCTCCTCAAACACCACAGTCGGCTGCTCAGGGTAGTGCTTGTTCAGGAAGGCCATGAGCCAGCTCATGCTGCGATCAGGGGTCATGGCAAGATACCTGCTCGCATGTGCATTGTGCTCCATCAGGTGGCTTAGAGCACGGTTTATCGCAGTCGGAGAGATGGGCGCTACGAGAATACGAGCATCGTAGATCATATTTATTTGAGCATAATTCTCAATGAGCTTGTTGATCAACTCGGTATCCTTCGGTTGAGCCTACATGAGAACACAGTTGGTTCAAAATGTATAGTTCATATGTGAGCTTTACAACTACTCAACGTACTAATGCGAGTGCAAATATATTGAACCGTGATGTGTGCATAGTAATGGTCGTCGTCCATCATGATAGCAGAGGCCTCCTCAACCCAACACACGTTCTCAAGTCTTTTGATCCTGAGCACCTGAATGCACCTAACTCGCCAGTGCCTCATGTGGTTATACACCTGGTTCGGGGTGATTGTCCGGCCATAGAACTTGAAGGCATCATATGTAATCGATCACATGTCCACCTATATCATCCCAATTGTTTAATAGTTGCAATGCTACTAGCCTAGTCTATATATATGCTACCTTCCTACATATGATTAGTTGTATCATTATTATATCATGCTCATGTCATCATGCCTCCTTGCATTTGAGCATCATATAAAACCCTTTTCATTTGGTTTTTCTCTCATATGCATTTATTAATTGTATTTGCCTCTTGATATATTGTATTTGGTTCTTGATAAATGCTTGATGCCCAGATTGAGTTGGGGGCATATCTTTTATCAAATCCACCACCTTTGTCTTTGTCACCACCTTATAAATCCACCATCCCAAAATACTTGTGGGCTTTTGCATCTTCTCTTTGGGTCTTGTCCAGCTCACATATATAAAGATGGATCCCCTTCTATACCACATTCCCCAATGGTGTTTACTATTGTTTTCACAATATAAATGATGTGGGTCTACATGTGGGGATACTTCTACATCTTCTTATGGTTTACTTCTAAATGAGTGGGCATATCTAAATACAAATGGGACCATATAATCATCTAGTGGCATACACACACTAGCATTTCCATTATATTTATTCATGCCTATTTCATCAATTCTTGGACATATGGGTTTAATTCCAACCATGTGTTAATTCCTTGTGCATGCATGCTATGTGTGGTATCATTATTTCATGTCGCATGAAATATAAACCCCACATCCCCATCCAACTCTAGCTCTTCTATTTGTTGTTCTTATTTAACCTCTTCAAACCTTTTCTCGGGCTTAATTCAAATTTGAATGCATGTGACTATATGGGGTCATTTGAACTCATATTTGTTTTCACAAATATAGTGTGGCCTATCCAAGGACCATGCATGAGCCATGCATACTTACACTCCTTTTATTCCATGGGAAGGCAAGTCCCATAATTCTTTTTGTGAGGCCCTACTTAAATTATGGATGTATGATGAATAGGTGACCATGTGTAATTATAGTTGTTTTTACAACTAATAGTGGCATTAAACTCCTCATGCGTGGGCCATGCACACATGTTTCCTCTCATGTATTTTCTCTTTTACTTGATCTTTTTGGTTTTTTTTTTTTTTAAATCAAACCCACCTTGCAAAACCTACACTTAGCTCATGTGCATGTATGTGGGCTTCTATATACACATGTCATAATGCCTAGCTATCCTACCCCATCAAAACATGAGCATCTTTTATTCTCTAACTTGAACCCTCTATTCTACCTAGCTTGGCCGATCCTTCTCTCTCTCTCCTACCCCTAATCCTCATCAAAACCTCAACCCTCCTATGCCCTAGCCGTGGCCACATGTGTGAGTTCTATCTACCTACTCCTTCCAACACCCTCCCAGCCTAGCCTTTTCTCTTCCTTCATCTTTTCTCCACGCTGAGTACCTTTCCTCCTTTTCTTATGCAAAGGCCATCACACCCTCATGTGCTCCCCGTCTACCCCTCCCTTGATCAGCCACCACCACCCTTTTCCGGATCCGCCGCCGGCACGGCCTCTTGTTCGTCAGCGAGCAGCAACAGCCGGCGCCGTTTTGCAGTTTGCCCCCTGCAGTTTTTCCCGCCTCAACCCGCGGTCCCCAGTGGCCCACCTGTCACTCTCCCGTGTCTTTTTACAAATAGGGACCCGGGTTTTCCTGTTGTTGGCCGCGCCTTCCTGGGATCGCCCACGTGTCGCCCACCGGCTGGCCACGCGCGCAGTGGACCCGCGAGACCACTGTCCCCACCTGCCATTGAGCGTGGGTACGGTCGGGCTCGGTGAGAAAAGTGCCCCGCGGTATTCTCTTGCCAGCTCAGCCTCTCTCCGTGTCGGGCCCCTTTGTCAGCGGCTCGGGCTAGCTTCACATGGGTATAAAAGGTTCTGTGCTCCTTTTCTTTTCATAAAACAATTTTTGAAAATGTTTAAAATACAAATTTAAATCTGTTTTTAATAACTTTTGAATTCTAAATCTAAATAATACAAATGATATATGTTTTTGAATCAGAAAAATGTGAGGATTTCAAATATGCCATTCAAAATAATGTTTGAACACTTTAATTTTTCGAGATGATTAAAATTACAATAAAATGCCGTTTTCTTAATAAATTAATAACTTTAATTCCACAACTCCAAATTTAATAAATAATATGTCTAAATCGATCAGCGCGACGAGCCCGTTCTAACTATGCATTCCTTGTTTTGAATTGAAGCATGCATCATGTTATTATTAAAAATCAGAACTGTTTATGGCAATAAAACTTGACCAAATAAATACTAAAATGAATTATTCTTGTCCCCACACCTCACCCATGCCATGCTACTTTATTGCCATGTAAATTGTGCATCATTCATCATGGCATGCTTGTTTGCTTGTCGCATTTTAATTCATATGCTTGTGCACTTTATTTATGTTGGCCCTTGTTTGTTTGGTTCTTCTTCGAATAGACGCCCAACAGGAGAATTATCAGGAATCACGGGAGTTCTACCCAGATCCATGTCTCGCTTCAACTGAGCTGCCAGGAAAGCACTACCACATGCTTGCATACATATAGTACCTATTGCCTCTATCTTATTCTTGCATCATTGAGTCGCGATTGCATTAAATTGAATCCCAAGTACTGCATAGCCTTTACATTTAAACCCCACCGAAGCTTGTTCCTCCATCCCATGAGCCATTACTACAGGAGTTGTTTGAGCCATGCGAGTCGTAGAAAAGCATGTGTAGGGTATGTGAGTGTCTGATGGATAACGAGGTACCTAAATAACTTAACCTGAGTAGTAATGGGATAACTAATGAAAGCGGCACCGGTGAGCAATATCTGCTATTTGGTTTTTCATGCTCACTTGTGTCCCGTAGGACCCCGAGTACTTGATTCCTGTTTCTTGACTATTCGCACTATCCACATCCGGGAGGCCTTATGGACCCCCCTGAGCCAGAGCTTGATTCATTTCTATTTCTTGGGGCCACAAACTAGTTTGGGGCTTTGTTACTATCCTGTACTTATGCCATGCTTTACTGTTTTATTTTAGATTGTGCGAGGAGCACCTGTACTGTTTAGGATTGCGGAGTGTTTTCGTGGTATCGACAAGCCCAGTCACACTTTCGGGTTCCCAGTCGTTTACAGCCATTGGCGCAAACCTTGAGTCCGTCTCGGAGTCAGCTAGCTTCGTTGCGGGTAGCTTAATGGGGTGGCCCCCTGAAATATTTCTGAATCCTGTGATCGCTTTGTCGTGAATGCCTCGTTGGGTTTTATGTTGGTTTTTCCGAGGTTGATCGAGTGTGTGTTGCTATTTGTGCACCCCTGCAGGGTAAATCTTTCTGAAAGCCGTGTCCGCGGTTATGGACGACTTGGAGCACAGTTTCTCGATCATAGACAAGTATAACTAAAGTACCGCTTTTAATTTGACTAAATACCTGCCTAGTAAATAGTGCAATACTCATGGAATGGTTAATAAAACTGCCAACGGACGGGTTGTTCGTCCGCTTTCTCGTTGGTAAGCGAGAAGGAGGATGGATCTGTTAATTTTATACTGTTATAACTGTTGTTACTTAATAACGGACATCCGTCTATCTTTGGTTAGACGGATGGTTAGCGAGTATCTATAGGCTTGTTAGTTATTATCTTTTGCTGCAATTGCGTCACCCCAGGTATATGTCCCCTCTAGAGGCATAAAGACTTGCTGAGTACCCCTAGGGTCTCACACGATAAATTGTTTGATTCAGATGAACAGGTGTACTCGCAGGATGGATACTGGGTGGAGGAGACGGATGATGTTGGCAACGATCACTCGGTGTAGAGATTCCGGAAACGGGGATCCGTGAGATCTGTGGGCGGGATGTGTTTATTTATGTGGCATCTTATGCCGATTTGCTTCTTATCCGTACTCGGATCTTGTTTTTCGCTTTCGTCTGATACTCTGATGTTTGATGTATGAGGAGTTATCCTAAACTATTATCTCTATCTAGGATATTTGGATCTTGCCATATGGCGTTGCACTATTTCTATTTCTTTTAGATGGAATGGCTCTGTGAACAGTTGTATGGTGGCTTGCATATATACTCACTTGTGTATGTAGTTGATCCCTTCGCCTGCCGATTACGCCGCTCGATCTTGTCCCGGTGTTCCGAAAGTGGTTAGGACGGCCGAAAGGTCTACCTGTGAGTGGCCCCTGGGCCCCACCGTACTATTTTAACCACTTTCGCTCATCCAGGCATGCAACTAAGAGCGTAACTCACCGAGATAGTTACACCACCTCTCTGAATCCCCGATAAACTGAACTCCCTTTCCGGATCAACTAGCAGACCCTATTCAGGACGAAGGTGGATAGAGAAGCTAGCCATGACATGACCAACTTCTTTTTGCACACTTTATCAGGTATCGGCGCATAACGCAGAGGCAGCAAAGAGGTTGCCGACTAGTCTGGGAACACAACCTTCTCCTACGATACCAGAGATACGTAGTGTTCGGTACAAGGAGAAGAACTATACTTTTAGCACTAATCCTAACACCAATCATCAAGCTTATACATCAAGTACACTAGTAGACAAGATCAGCAATCGAACCTACCAACACCACATGACAATCCTCATAGTAGAGCATGAATAATGACTGCTAAAATTTACCATAAAAGGTCGACATCTATTAGGAGCGACCACATGCGAACATGTCAACTATGAGCAATAACATGGTAACATATCTAAATCTCCGAGAGATAGGATTATGTGTCTCTTACAACGGTCTCAATATTGGAAGATGAGGATGACATGTCGGAGAAGCGATGGAAGAAGACTTGCCGGATATGAGCTTGATCCACCGGTGTAGGAGGCATCGCTTACCTGCTCGTCGGTGAAGAAGATGATTTGGAGGGAGAGCTCGAAATGGGGAGCAGAAATTAGAGCCGAGGCGGAGCGGGCTAAATAGGCGGTGCGAATAGGCGGACGGTGATCCAATTTGTCCCGCCAAAATTTCCCGTACGCGGGCGAGCTCCCGCCATCCTTCCCTTGCACGCATGCGTGCATCTTCTTCTCCCGCGAGTGCGAGAAGAAGTTGGTTCCGTGAAAATGCCCGATTTCAGCGTTCCTCCATGGTGAGGCTGAGAGCTGATTCCTGCGGTGCAAAGATTTTTTTCACACCTTTATTTCTTTCTTTTCCATGCGAAAACCAGGATCCGACCTAGCAAACGCACCACTAGCGAAGAATTGCTTGGTGTCTACTGTGCACGGTGCACGGTGCAGTGATTGCGTCTCCATTGATCGCGGATGCCGGGCGGGGCGCGCAAAGTGCAGTTTGGCTTCTCCATGTTTATCACGACAGAAGACACTGTTGGGAATTTCAGATGGTATTATTTCCAAATTTTGGGCTTCAAACAACGACTAATTAACGTGGCAAAGAAGTTGTTTCTACATGTTCGAATATACTCCCTTCGTTTTAAAATATAAAATGTTTTAGTTTTGTGAAAAGGGTGTATTTAGATTTTTTTTAGTGTAGGTTCACTCCAAACCTAAATAAATCTACATACTAAAAGGATCTAGATATTTTTTCACAAATCTAAAACATCTTATATTTTAAAACGGATGGAATACCATCATACGCGCACTTTTCCTGCTAAGGTGCCTTGTTGTACCGACCGATCGACGCTGTAAGAAGTTTCCAGCTTTCTCTGTATTTCTAACGTTAGCTGAACGAACGACATACTATATGGTTCCAGAACTGAAAAGGTTCGCTCATCGAGCGACATGTTTCCTTTTCAGACGATCGAGTATCCACTGGGTACTTCTTTCAATTCAAATTAATAGACTCAGATTTATTTAGATTCGAATATATTTATTATTGAAATATGATTAGATACATCTAAATTTGAGACTAATATTAGATCGGAGGGAGCAGGTGATTTCGTGACATCGTGATAAGCTTTGGATCTCTGAGACGAAATAAGCTAAAAAACACATTATTATTATGCAGTGTCGTAATTACTACCGGAGATTATGACGGAGTAGGAAACAGCAGAATAAGACAGTTGAGCCCACATCCGGGAGGCCATATACGCCAACACGATGCTGCAAACAATTACTGGAAGCTCACACTGCTGGCCTCAGAAGTGACAGGTTGTGGGCACCCTTAAATAGGCATCACATCATGATCTTTGAGTCTCTGATTTTGCCTAAACTTGTTGGCTCTACGCCTTTCCCTGAATTCCACTGCAGTTTTCTTGGCCGAAAGTAGTTCCTAGTTGATTAAATTGATGTTTTACAAAAAAAAAAGGAAAAATTGGTGCCCCAACTCGTGAAGTTTGAGCGATGGGTGTATGAGATATTGCAAAGAATAATACATAATTTTCGTGCAAACGAATAGATAGTTTAGCATAATTCCTTGTTAAAAAAACTTAAACCGACGGCGCTAAGTTTAGAACATGGAAAGCCATTATTCTCTTATAT
Source organism: Avena eriantha (assembly GCA_910589775.1). NCBI lineage: Eukaryota > Viridiplantae > Streptophyta > Magnoliopsida > Poales > Poaceae > Avena > Avena eriantha. Next base: position 383,266,292 of record OU342740.1, read on the forward strand.
CTAAGTGATGCATGAGACGGTTGAGGCGGCTCGTATCACCATTATAATGGTTGCGGCTCTCGTAAAGCCCAATGACAATCGAAGGATCACGGTGGTGTGTTGTTGGAAGTCACTGCACACACGTTTGTGATACTGAGCACCGGTGGCAGAGCCAGCTCCAGCGACCTCTGTAGCCGAGGATATCCACTAGAATTTGAGCTAAACATCAAGGTTTTGTTAGTAAATTAATTGGGAAACTATCAGCTAGATTTTTTTAACGAAAAAAATCCCGAAGGACCTGGAATCTGTATTAGATCAGCGGTGGGTGGACAATTCTAGAAAGGACCCCAAAGAAAACAAAGATTACAATACAGTCCCTCACTTTTAGATCCAACACACTAAAAATTTCATGAAAACGCGATCGAGTTCGTCGTCGCCGATGATCGATGACCTCCAGTCGCGGTCGTCAGCACCCTTGATGGGGACGACACCACTTGGCAGAGAGCCGGCGTCTAGCGCGGCGCTGAGGTCAGAGTAGATCCTCCACTCAAGGAGGAAGAGGGAGCCCGAGCTACCATGCTCGAGCGCAGCAGGGCCATCCCCATGGTCGAAGGTAGCTCCGGCATGACCATGTCGTCGCTTGGGAGCTGCTGTAGGCACCACAGATTCCAAAGGCACCCCGAACCTGGCCACCTCCATCGTTGTCACATCACTCCAGTCTCTCTTCCTCGCCACCTTGGTCGGCCAAGAGAAGAAATAGAGTGTCAGAGCTAGGCAGTTGGAGCTAGGCGTGCTTATTGAAGAGAGGGCTCGCCCTAGGAGGCCATTCCATCGACTTCCTCCTTGAAATCCTAGTTGAGTTCTCCAGGAGCGACTGCTCGACGCCACACGTGAGTGCCATGCAGCAGCATGCCCACACTACCTCGCCGTCCACTAATGCCTCTGATTGCCCACTCCTTACCCTTGTCTCCATGGTAGGCCAGACCAAGAGGACACAACAAAAGAACACCCCAAATGAGAGGGGGGAAATCTTGACCTATTAACGGAGATCTAGAGGTGGAGGTGTCCTCCGTCGTCTCCAACCGCTGAAGTCAACGAGGAGAAGCCACCTCATGGTGCATCAGATCTGGCCAAGGTAGATCGATGCCCTACTCATGAATACCGACATGCTACCAGAAACCCTAGAACTGCTTTGTACACAGCAGTCCGAGCCACCTCTCCCATCCTTGCTCACAACGACGACACCATCAGAGAAGAAGGGGGTCCCAGGCGTGCACGAGGACTCTTAAGGATGGAGAGACAGGGGGAGGAGAGTCATCAACTATCAGCTACTCCCTCTGTTTTAAAATATAAGATGTTTTAATTTTGTGAAGCTAATGTATCTATACCTTTTTTTTATAGTGTATGTTCAGAGAGGTTCGAAGTGAACCTACACACTAAAAGGGGTCTAGATACATTCACTTCATAAAGCAAAAAACATCTTATATTATTTTAAAACGGAGAGAGTAGATTGGTGCCTCTTTTCCCTACCCGGGCTCCACAACTAGTCCATCTCCGCCACAACTGAGCATCGTGAACTTGCTCCAAGACAATATCCCGATAAAAGTTACAATGAGGTGTTGTGCCGATGGAAACTATGTGGTTGGACAGTCGAGTAGATTCGGCAGGGGTACAATGTTACATGCATGCTTTTTCTATTCAAATAAGTGCATCTTTGATTTTTTTTTCAAAATTTCACTGATCTGTTAATAATCATCAACAACGGTATAAAGAGATCTAAAAAGCTAAAAATTACAATAGTCTATTGGACCACTTAGGAACGACTACAAACACTAGCTCAAATCAAAAGCACGCCGCCATCTTTACACCTCCATCGCCGGAGCAGGCAAACCTTGTCATTGTTGACCCCTTGTTTCATAACCATCTATATAACTTTGTTCTATCGGTGCCTAAGTGTGTGTCTTTGAATACAATATCACAAATAATTAGTTCCAAGACCAAGTCACTATGAATTACTCATGAACTATATATTCTCGTCCCTCGACGTGCAAAAAGGAGCCAACAATCTCGATCGTGGAGCAGCAACATGGAAATGCCTCCCAGCTGCAACATGCCAACATAAACATGGGTGGCTCCTTATTGTTTCTTTTTTGATGAGGTTCGACTAGGAGGTGATGGAGCCGGGCATGATGAACCAAAGTCGAAGGTTAACACATGGAAAGATATGTCAAGAAATGAACTGGGGGCAGGGTGTTCATGTTTGAAAGAATGGTAAAACATTGATGGCTCGAACGTTGCACAATAAGTTGGACATAGTTGCTGGTTGGATCGCTTGAGCAACACCAAGTAGTCACCATATTTCTTTTTTGTTTGAAGTTTACATAAAAGCATATGAAACCTTCAAATTTGATGGAAATAGTTAATTACCTTACCTAACTCGTAGAAACTCGATTGAAAACAAATATTAATATTTATGTTTCTATTTTAAAACTTTAAAGAAACTATAAACACGTAAATTTTTTACCAAACAAATTTTCCTAATATATCGGATGATGTTAGCGTCCTTACGTATTATACTCATCAAAATCCACCTCTCCACCACCAAAAAGAGAGACAAAATGACAGAAAACAAATTAAGATCAAGTGAAAGTAAAATACACTCATTGAAATAGTGTCCTTCATTGTGTACAAAAAAAATTAATTCTTCATTCACTTTATCTGTCCTTAGTACACCCGATCAATTAACTTTGGTGCTTATTAAACACAATTAACTAAACTCCCAACTATTATTTAGGCTGCCATAAAAAATAGAATCAATATTCATATATTTATACTATTTTTTTTACTTCTTTATAACTCACTTTGTCCTCATATGTCTTGATTTTCCATGCAAACATAACATACCATAATTTAAGTTGTCTTGAGCTAGAATTAGTTTCCATTATATCAAAGTGACTTAACATGTAAACATGTTTGCTATATATTAAAGGATATAATCTTCTTTGTCATGTAACTTTTACAAAATTTCATAACAAACTCACTTTGGTGAAATTATAAAATTATGTTGGTAAAGTTTCCAAAAGATTGTCAATCATGTTTTCCTCGCAGACTAGTTTTCATGCTACCCAGGCACTTAATGTTTGTCACATCTTGTGTTCATCTCATTGTCTTTAAATATCTTCATAGAGGACGTACGAATAAACTCGACGGCTTTAATACAAAATTTTCTAGCTTAGGTGTAATTAAGTAGATAATTCTAGAGTATAAGAGTTTTTCACAGGTGGTTTGTTTTCCAATACTCTCATCCTACTCTCACATATTGAGTTATTTGTCATGGCTTGTGCTTGGGTGGATTTGAGGTACTCATCCCTTGTTGGGCCTGGGGAGAATGGCCCCATTTCTTCTTTGTCGGCTTCCTCTTGTCGTACGAGTAGAACTCCTAGACATCTATGATATACTCCCTCTATTTCATTCTATAGTGCCTATACAATACTGTAAAATAAGCCATCAGTGACATGCTCAAAAGGCCCATTAGTGACAGGCAAAGTGCCTGTCACTGATAACTAGTCACTGCTATGAGGTTACTAGTGACAGGCTTGCCTGTCACTAGTATGTGTACTAGTGACAGTATACTAGTGACAGACATTTACATGTGTCTATCACCAGAATATGTATACTACTGACAGACAAAAGAGATGCATGTCACTAGTTATGATCAAAGGCCAGCCTTGTGGGGTTTTGTAGCGACAAACCCATTATCCAGCCCGTCACTAGTTTGAATTTCGATAATAAAAAATTAAATGCGTTTCCACAAATATCTAGCATAATATTTATAGAAAAGTTAAATGCATTTTCTGAGCAAGTACAAAAACTATAGTACCGGTATATATCCTTAATTTACACAGCCTGATCCATGATCTGATGATGGACGCTCTTACAAGGCGTCAAAAAAATAATTCAGAGGACCATATTGCTAGCCAAAATGGATCCAAATTGCACGAAATGCAACTTATGTTTGTACAACAATAACATCACCACCAATGAAAATGAACTACTCCCTCCGCCCCCAGCCACCGGCTTCCGCCTCCGCCCTCCACCCAGCTGGAACACATCGGAGCTCCATCATACATATCAAGGAAGAATGTGAGGGAATATGGTGACTCCCTACAACGATGGGCCTGAGGCCACCCACCACCTGCGATACTGCGTGCTCCCGACCGGGAAGGAAAGCGCAAGCTCCCGAGCCATCTGCGACAACGACTTGCTAGACATAGGGCATCAGGTTGTTGGGTTGAAGTACCTGAGCAGTATGATCTTCCAGTCAGGGTCCGAGCGAGCTAGAGGTCACAGTAGATATCCTTGATGACCATCTACATGCAAAAAGAATTATTTAGAGGTTAATCGGATCAGATTTTTTAAAATGTGCTAAATGAGCAACTAGCCGCAGAAAACTAATCATTATTAGGTAAATGAAAACAATTACTGGCTGGGTCGTACATTTGTTCGGCCATAAGGGTTCATTGTAGAGAGAAGGAACTCCTCAGTGCAAGGCACTTCCTTGAGCCATCTATAGACATTGGCCGATGATGAGAACACCAGCTGCCGAGATAAGGCAGAGGATTTTAACTCATTCGTTGGTGCAGAAGAATTAATTAATGGACATGAGCCTATAATATAATGTTCTTGAGCATAACGAAACAATGACCAACAATTAAAATGTTGCATTCTGTTTACTATGTAAATGATAGTTTATTACTTGATAGCAAATATGTTGGAGATATGCCCAAGAGGCAATAATAAAGTGGTTATTATTATATCTTTATATTTATGATAAATGTTTACATCCCATGCTATAATTGTATTAACCAGAAACATTAATACATGTGTGTTTTGTAAACATATAAGAGTCCCTAGTAAGCCTCTTGTTGAACTAGCTTGTTGATTAATGGATGATCATGGTTTCCTGATCATGGACATTGGATGTCATTAATAACAAGGTTATATCATTAGGAGAATGATGTAACGGACACACACCCATAGTAAGCATAGCATAAGATCAAGTCATTAAGTTTGTTTTACTATAAGCTTTAAAATACATAGTAACCTAATCCTTCGACCATGAGGTTATGTTAATCACCATCACCGGATGGGTACTTTGATGACATCAAACACCACTTCATAACTGGGTGGTTATAAATGTGTCATTGAGTATTCGTAAAGTATGTGTTGAAGCGCATGAACTAAGATTGGGATTTGTCCATCCAAATGACGGATAGATATGCTCTGGGCCCTCTCGGTGGAATGTCATCTAGTTAGCTTGCAAGCATGTGACTAGGTCACAAGGGATGACATATCACGGAACGAGTAAAGAGTACTTATCAGTAACGAGGTAGAACTAGGTATAGAGATACCGACGATCAAACCTCGGATAAGTATAGTATCGCGTGACAAAGGGAATTGGTTTCGTATGTTAATGGTTCTATCGATCACGAAGTCATCGTTGAGTATGTGGGAGCCGTTATGGATCTCCAGGTCCCACTGATGGTTATTGATAGGAGATGTGTCTCTATCATGTCTGCATATTCACGAACCGTAGGGTGACACACTTAAGGTTCGAAGTTGTTTTAAGTAGATATGGAATGTGCGTTGGAGACCAAATGTTGTTCGGAGTCTCGGATTGGATCCGGGACATCACGAGGAGCTCCGGAATTGTCCGGGGAGTAAGATTCATATAATAGGGATCTTTTTCTGAGGTAGGAAATGTTCCGGAGTATTTGTATGGGGATTCTAGAAGGTTTCGGAATGTTCCGGAAGGTTCTGGAAGATTTCTTGGAGTTTGCTTGAAAACCAAGAAAGGATCAAGGAATCCTTGTGGGGTAAGACAAGGATTCATGGGGGAGGAGGACTCTCCCCCCACCTCCTTGATCCGTCGGCCAAGGGAGAGGGGAGTCCTACAAGGACTCCACCTCCCCATGGCGCCTCCCTCCTTTAAATAGAGGGGTGGAGGCGCCACCCCCCTTGGCCCCTTCTATTCTCTAGATCTAAAGTCGCCTCCTCCTCCTTCTTCCTTCTGCTTAGGCTTAGGCGAAGCCCTGCAGAAATCTCTACTCCACCACCACCACCACACCGCCGTGCTGCTGGGATTCCGTGGAGAAGATCTACTACCTCCGCTGCTCGCTGGAACAAGGAGAGGAAGGTCTGCTTCGACTCCGCACGTGTGACCGATTGCGGAAGCGCTGCCGGAACGCGGCGCCGGAAGGATCGTCCACTCGATCTTGAAATCGGCAAGTGATCGACTACATCAACCACGAGATCCAATCTCGTAACGCTTTCGGATCTACAAGGGTTAGTACAGATCTATCTCGTTGCACATGTCTAATAGATTAGATCTTGGCTTTTACCTAGATTAGATCTAGGTTTTGTTCGTTCTTGCGGTATAATTTTTTTGTTTTCCATGCTACGAACCCATCAAAATGTATGAATGATATATTCAGCAAGAAATGCATGCTAACTAAATATCAGGATATGATCTAGTGAGGTCAGAATCAAGATATACGTGTATACTTTGTCTCAGCAACTAAAACGTGAACTAATTTGATGATATAGTGCCAATGATCAATCAGTAGGGATGTTTACTCGATGATATAATCAAATGAATAAGAGGTAGATTATCGCTTGACCATAAATGCAAGTAAATTACTCCACATATTTCCACTATAGTTGTAGACACAGTAAAGGAACCACTCTTCTAGTTCAGATAAGGAAAACAATTCAGTACTTCACTGTACTACACACAGGTAGTAGCATATGAAGACGGAGAGCTCGCTGTTTACAAATATAAATGGATTCTTAATTAATTACTCACCATCTGAACAAATAATTTTACTCCCTTGTTCTGCCTCCTCGGGCAGTCCCATGTCAGGGCTTGTCAAATTGAAGGGATAGTTTCATGCTGACTTCCACTTATTACTAGAAAACATTTTAACTAGAGGTGTAGGAAGATTAACAACCAGCATCAAATTAGCTTTATAGCAGCAAGCAACACAATAAGTTTCTTGTAAAAATCCGTTGCCTGGTAGTGTGTAGGTGTTGTCAATTGCTAAATATAATTACCATACACAATATTGTACTGCCTGGAACTATTACTCCAATAGGATCGTATTCTATCCATGGTTTTTGAGTCGTTGTATAGTCGATGTATAGTCGCCGAGTTGTTTTCCAAAAATCACGGCGACTCGCGACTATACGGCCACTTATGGCAACTATACAGCGACCTTTGTCGACTATTCACCGAGTCGTAGGTCAGGCGACTCACTTTTGAGTCGCGACTCAAAAACCATGCTTCTATCTAAAGAAAATGTAATGGAGTAACTCTAAAAAAATACTCTATCAAATGGTGATGTAAATAAAATACTCCAGAGAATAGATGTAAAAATCATTGAAATCTTATTTTAACCACACATTTCAATTTCAAATCTCCAGGTGAACACATGAAGGTAAGTTGAGTATGTCTTTAGCACTTCTCATCTTCTTGGTACTAAATCAAATACTCCAGAGAATAGAATGGATGGAATCATATACTTCTTGATAATCTGCCTAATTATTAATGGATGAAATCACCTTGTCTCCACCATCATGGAAGCTGCTTTCAGACCGATGATCAGAACTCCACCATCATGGAGTATTTATGCTCTAGCATAGGCTACATATTCCAAGATATCAACACCATTCAAGCCAAACCTAAAATCCAAAATCAGGAGAAATTCAGATGTTATAGCCTCTCTTTCTATAGGGGAATCCGCAGACGAAACTCAGGGGGAGTAATTACCTATGTGGTCTCTATAACTGCAGAAGAAACTCCCTCGGCCAGTTGCGACGGTTGGGTCCTAGGCGTCGATCTGCCGGTAGCGGGGATGATGGTGGCTTATGACGAAATGGAGAATTAAACGGGTCTTAGACCCGTGTCGATCTCAATTCAAAGATCACAGGACAAAGCTATTCATCAGCTGTAGGGCAACTGCCAGGGTCGCTCACATGGGTGGAGAGGAACAGCGTCAGCTCCAGGCCACCGCCGCTGTCGCCCGTAGGCGGGGAGGAGAGCCGCCTATAGGCCACTGAGGAGAGGAGCATCGGCCACGATTCCATTCTGTTGTGGAGAGAAGCGTTCGCCACGACCGCCCGCCGGGGTGAAGAGAAGGACCGCTAGCTCTAGGACATTGCCGCCCGACGGAAGAGAAGGAGAGACGACATACTGGCGGGTAGGTTAGACCATGCGTGGGTAGTTGGAACTGGAGGGAGAAGCGTCGAGGTGCCTGGCAGGAATCTGCATTTTCTAAGTACGTATTTTATTTTGAGATAGTTTACTGCGACGTGAGAAGGAACTCACGGGAGTTAGAAGTCAGTGGGCCATGGGCTGGATCAAGTACATACTTCTACGGCCATGTACGCATCTAATCTATTTCTGAATTCTCAAAAAAAAATCTAATATGTTTCTTTGGTTTATATTCGGGTAAAAAAGGTAGAGACCGAACTTACCAAATTAAATTCTGTTCTTAACAAATGATGACAATATTAGTGGCCAGTATTTTTGGTTCCGGTGCGGTGTATTACGGTTCAGTTCCAGATATATTGGTTTGGCTATTCGGTCCTTGGCTAATGTGCCCACCCCTACTCAAGATCGATCTCACTCGACCAAGCTATGTAGTTTGCCCTTTCAGTCGGCCTCAATGATAAATAATAGTGATTGGCACATTTTAAGGATGTCACTAATTATAGCGTTACTAGTGACAGGCATTTATAGATATCTGTCATTGAGCAATTTTTCCATTGAACAGGTCTCTATAAAAAATACTAGTGACGTTCACTTTTATATGCCTATCACTAGTGTTTTCTACTAGTGACAGGCTTATCCTTGCCCGTCGCTGATAACACTTCTCAGTGACAGGCAAAGTTTTGCGTGTCACTAACCACTTGGAGGCTATAAGTATTTCCGCAGCAGTGATAGTTTCTAGCACGGAAATTAAGAAACGCATATGGAGGCAATATTACATGAGTTTTGGGTGGTTAGTACTTTTGGCTAATTGATGTGATAAAATAGATGAATGAGATACGAAGCAAAAATAAATCCCCAAAAAAGTTGTCTAGATGAGTTATGTAACATAATATACCTTATATTTTGCAAATTTTCTCAAAAAACTATAGGCACTATAGGAAGGAACGGAGAGAGTATATTCTTGTCTTTCAGCAACTCGTCGAAGTATCTTTTGATTGCATATGTACGAGCCACCTGAATTTGCTTTTATCGTAAAGTATTCCCCACTTGTTCTTTGTGTAAAACAATCGATGGGACACACAAGCCTGATTTGTACATGGGCTCGAAATGAAAGTGATTATTTCAAGAGAATGAAAACCCGTTGAGTCTTGTAATTTGTTGATTTGGTTTGATTTTTAATTACACTAAGGAATGTGCACACTTAATTGGGCGTATTTTATGGTCTAATCATGAACATTATGGTTGGTTTCTTCTAGTCTTTCAAAATATTAAATTGTGTTTGTATTTTTAAATATTATTATATCTATGTGGATATTATACACGTGCTTTTATATTAGTCGCACTACCACAAAACACACCTTTAGAGACGATTTTCCACGATGAGCATGTGATGGAGCACCGCTGGTCAATTAGGGAGCGTTCGGTAGCCTAAGTATAGGGAGTGGGTCCGACTAGGGTGCTGCCTAAAGCACCTTTGAGCCGAGCCTGCTACCTTGGTTCGGTCTTTCTAAAAAAAATATAAAATGTTTTAGCTTTATTAAAATGTATATCTAGACCCCTTTTAATGTATAGGTTTACTTTAAACCTACATAAACCTACGTACTAAAAACGTATAGATACACTCTTTTTACAAACTAAAACATCTTATATTTTAAAACAGAGGGAGTAAGACACATAGAGGAGCGAATTATGCACGAGTGGTCCCAAGTGAGGCCAAAATTCCATAGGGAACATGTGTAATTTATTCGCTCACTCTCATCTTACCAACTCATTCTCATCCACTTAGTATTTCGCACTCTTGCCTCTCTTCATCGACAACAGTTAACGCCACGACAAAGACGTTGGCATTGAGTTCTCCTTTGAGTGTTCTTTTTTATTTTTCGTTTCTTATCTTTTTCATGTTCTTTTAATATTTTTATTTTAAATTTTGTTTAGTTTTTATTTCTTTATTTTGTTCTTACTTTAGTTTGTAGGTGTTCTTCTATCATATATTTTATCTTCATGTTTCTTAATTTGTGTTCTACTTTTGCTTCCTTCAATCATTTTCCACTTACCTTATTTTTACCTCTGCAAATACGTGAACATTTTTCAAATTTCATGAATGTATTTCCCCCATAAATACAGAATAGTTTTGTCCGTTTATTCTTTTTTTTCTTGTATTCTTTTCTATTTTTAATTTTCATACGTGCATAATTTTTTGATATATATGAACATACTATGTACATGAACATATTTGTTATTATTGTGACAATCAATTTATGAACAGATAATCATTATTTTAATAGTATGAATAATAACTTTGAGATATATGAAGAATTAAAAATATTTAAAAACTGTTTTCTATACTTCTCACTATATTTTTAAGAAATAAATATGAGTTTCAATACTTATCTTAAAAATAGAAAATGTAAGTGTGTGGATGGGACATGCCAAGTGCGGCCCATCTATTGGGATCACCAGGCATCACCGGCCTACTCAAAACTCATTCGCCCACTTTTTTTTGAACGGGATGGGCCCGAAGGGCCTAGAAGCTTCATTAAACCAAGTGGTGATACGGAATTACAGAAAGGCCACTAAGTAAAGGGTAAATCCGAGATAAGGCTAGCCTTTTTATAGAGAAGACCTTGGAACAAAAATCTAAAATGCAATCCGATCCTTGGTCTTCTACACCGCAGCGGACTGACCTACAGACACGGGGGGTCGACATCGCCGCCGGGGAACATGCCACTTGGGGCGGCACCGGCCATGGATCCCATACTAAGGTCGGAGAAGATCCTCCGAAACTGGAGGTATAAGCTCGGGCTACGATTTCTTCCGAGCCTGGAGCGGCTTCTTGCACCATAGATAGCGGCGACGGAATTCTTTGGTCGTCACTGAAAAACTCCAGAGATCGTAGCTTCCGAGACGGAGCCCGCCGTTGCACCCAGGAGAACAGATAACACCAGCCCTCTTGCCAGCGAGTTGACGCTCTTGGGGAACCACAGGGCGACGACCCCATCCATGACCTGCATCATCTTAACAGCAGCGACAAGGCCTTCACCCTCTCCCTCGCTGCCACGGCTGGCCGAGAGGAGGAAGACCACCACCACAACGCTAGGAGAGAGGCAGGAACAACACCAATGCTTAGTGAAGAGGGGCCTCGCTGACGAAAACTTCCACCATGAAAGTGTCCTCAGCGACTACATGCGGCCGCACCGAAGCGATAAGGTGGAAGACCCCTCGCTTCCTCGCCCGAAGCCAGAACTTCCGTTTCTCCTCTTCCTCCCCTCGCCACCGCGGCAGGCCAGAGGAAGAACAAGAAACAGAGGATCATAGCAAGAAGCAGAGGGAAGCAACCATTTATTCGCGGAGGTCCTGGCCATCATCCTCTTCAGCACCTCCGGCTCCGGCCAACGGAGCATCGCACCAAGGACGAAGACCACCAGCTGGCTCCAGATCTTGGCCAAAAGACCCGGCCTCCACCTCCCGGCATAGCGGCAACCTAGGGCATATAGCCACCAACAACTACAGCTACCACCTACAGCTACTGAGGGGCCTCTCCTTCGCCACCTCCAGCCAGAAAATCTGGCCTAAGGGGCTCGGGATCGGCCCAGCTGCACCGGGAGCACTCGCAGAGAAAGCGGTGGAGGGAGAGGATAAGGTTGGGGAGAAGTCTATCCTTTTATGCATTCGCCCACTTATGTGTTCAGCCAACTAAGCAGTCGGCCAGAAGTGTCATCAAGTCTGTTGCTGATCGGCATGGGAGCATCGGCTCTATTTTTGGCTCGAGGACGCACTCTTCCAGCCACGTCTCAAGTTTCGGTTCCGAGCACATCACAATTTGTTTTGAAAGTTGATTTCTTAAAAATGGGCACACGTTCACTTAATTCGACAGTATCGCTGAAAAAATGAGGCACAGTTCGCCGATCGAATTAAAGAGGTGGAAATCATATAACACGCTTCTCTGCCATGGCAGAAGGCACCTCCTCTGCGGGAGCAAAGCTCGGCGATGGTGTGGAGGACGACGCAGGGGCAAAGACAGGTGATAGCATGGAAGCCGCTGTTGTGGTTGTTGTGGTAGAGCTTAGCGGCGACGTATGAGTGGTTGTAGAAGCAGAGATCAGCGTAGAGGTGGCAGACCTCGGCGGAGGTGCCCACATATTTTCCAAGATGAGCCTGCGCTACGTCATGTACCATGCCTTCACTTCATCATCCATCGCCGTCGTGTCGCCTCCCATCAAGAACGCCAGGTCGGTGTTCCTCTTCTTGGCCTCGATGTTGGCCTTGAGAAGGTCGATCTTGACATCCTGCTTCTACAGCATCACCGTCCACCTCACGTCATTCTTCTCTTCCCTCCTAATAGCATGGGTGTTGACATCGGCGATGCACTGCTCGATCGATGACTGCAGCCTTTCGCCGGAGGATGCCATGTTCTTGGCAAGCTTGGCTTTCTTGTGTCCATCAGGGCGCTCGTCCGCCGAGGCTGGAGCAAGTGTGTCCAGATTGTAGACGTCGTCTTTGCCCTTGCCGAGCGACAGGCGGACCTCCCTCCACTTGTCGCACTCTTCTATCCTTGAGAAGATGTGGAGGTACCCGAAGTTGGCGTCATTGTTGTCTTGGTGGTAGGTGTCAAACACCCGAAGCATCTGAAAAACAAGAACCGATGTGTCAGCGACCAAACCGGCTGCACAAACAACGAATAGATGACAAAAAACGAGCTTATCTAGCGATCATAGTTGGCGCCGCTCTCTGGGTAGGCTTAGACCTCCTCTTGGATCCCATGCCTACAAGCTTGCTGGATATCGCCCAATGGTTGGCGATGGCCTTCTTGCCGCATTCCATGTGGATCATGTTGAAGTTGGTATCACAAATCTTGCTCTAGTCGAATGACGTCTTCATCCTCTTTTAATAGTGCTCGAAATTTTGGTTTGCGCTGGTGATCACGTCGATGCTCACGGTCTTCACACTTCGGCAAGGCACTCGTCTTATTTGTAGGTCCACTTGATACGAAGCTCGACGGTTGGGCAAGGTTTCACCGTCTTTCCCATCTTCTTCTTTCCCACGGTCATTGTCGGTTCTTCCTCTTTCAGCTCGCCTTCCTCCTAGGGATCATGGTCATCGCCGGCCTCCTATGAATCCATGCCGCCATTTTCCTCTTGTGTGAAGAACCCGGGGGAGGACACGGTGTCCATGTGACCAGTTGCCACGAGCTCGTTCATGTAGGTGTCGTCTGTCATTCCGTCGAGCACACTGCGTGCATCGGTGGTGGCGCCACTAAACTAGTGCGACGACCCGGTGCCATGGCTTGGGACAAAGGGGAGAGGTCCTCGGTGCAGCACCGACGAGCTTGCATAGGACGGAAGCTGTAGGGGGCGTCGAGGTCAACGTTGATGACAGGAGGGCCGCAGTGTGGGAAGGCGACATTGGGGTTGAAGCCATCGAGTGGGTTGAACGTCATGTGGGGAGTGATGTGGCCATGTCTCTTTTGGAACAGCATCAGAGAGAATGGCGAGAAGCTCGACAGATAAGCGACACTTACTTGGCTGCCCCCACACGCCGCCTAGAAAGTACTGACCGGCGTGGCCAGGCCGGTCCATGGCCATCTTCGCCACAGCCACGTCTCGGTCTATGACAAGTCGTGTTGCCTCCGCCTCTTGCAGTACCTCCTCCGCATTCCTGGCCTTGAGCTTCAGATCTCTCTTCCAGCGATCATCCGTGACTGCCTCCCTACGCTTAAGGTCTCTGCTTCGGCTCCCTCTTCTTCCTCTTCTTCGGCTCCCCCGTTGGGCAGATGCTTCGGCTCCCTCTTCTTCCTCAATCCGGGGATTTTTGGCTCTTGGGTAGACTGAAAGAAAATCTTTCGGCCAACGTTAAAAAAATGCACCAGAAAAGGGTTCTTAGAGCATCTCCACTCGCCCCCCCAGACGAGGTCTGGTGCGAGTTTTTTTCCCGTATGGGGGCACCAGACAACTTCTGAATTTTCGGGTGGAGACTCAGTCACACCCTCCTTACCAAAATCCTATTAGCTCTATCATTTTCGCAAACAGCCTGAGGGCGTCGGGCGGCGAGACGGCGAGGCACGCGCACGCGAGCTCGACAGAGAGGGCGAGACGGCTGCAGGACGGCCAGCATGCGAGACGGCTGGAGGGCATCGGGCGGCGAGACAGGGCGGCGCGCGGTGTGTCCAGAGGCGGCGCCCGCGGCGTCCACAGCTCGCGCGCGGCGCGCGAGGCGACGGCGCGTCGGGGCGGGGCAGCGGCGCGTCGGGGAGCAGCATCGGGCCGGGTCGGCGGCGGGGCGGGGCAGCGCGCGGTGTCCAGCGGCGGCGCCCGCAGCGTCCACAGCACCCGCAGCAACGACCCGCGCCCGCGGCGTCCACAGCTCGCGTGCGGCGCGCGAGGCGACGACGCGTCGGGGCGGGGCGGTGCAAAGCAAGGCCTTCGGGGCGGGGCAGCGGCGCGTCGGGGAGCAGCGTCGGGCGGGGCGGCGCAGCGGCAGAGGGAGGAGAGCACGGCGTGGCACATCGGCGAGTCCGGGTCGAGGTAAGTGGACGGGGCACGAGAGAGAAAGGAGAGGTGGGGAGAGAGAAACTTGTGGGCAGGTGGTTCCGCCGGACGCGTGGCGCAATTTTAGGCTTTGCTGTTTAGCCGGCGTCTGTTTGCCTTCCTTTGGATAGGGTTGATCTAGGGACGCCGGAGGAAATCTTTCCAATCTTAAATACGGGAGACGGCTCGTAAGAGCAAGTACAATAAGACTAGTTATAATGGGAAGTATTATATAGTAGTATCATGCATATGATATAGCATATGGTATCATTTTCACAATGCATACTACCATATCCTTAGTGTATTCATTGTTTTGTAGAATCTCAATGCAAAATTGTGTACAAGATTTATTTGTGACTAATTTTCTAGTTCTACGTGCTATGATACCGTATCTACCTATGATACCAACATAATATTTTTTCATCATTAATTAGCATGCCACATCAGAATTTTACCAAAATGGCATGCATGATACTATCTATGATACCCCATTGGGTCTAGTCTAAGTTCTAGTCAGCTGACTATAAAGATTAAATATTATTTTCTTGTCTAGTTGGAGAGAGAGAATAAGAGATAGAAGAATAGTAGGCTCTCATGCAAGAGTCAGCTCTAGCACGTGCTCCTAGGCACTTTGAGAACGTAAAAAGTGGCCCATGTTGTGCTAAAATAGTATATTTTTTTAGCTCACTATTGTACATACTAGCTTTAAGTTGGCTATAAATGACATGACACTTGGCTTATAGCCAGCAGTTGGCTATGCTATTATCCTTACTCTAATGGCTTTTTCACCAATGTGCTTATATTTTGTTTGGAGGGACTTTAGTGGGACGAGTGAAGATAATCTTAGATCGGATGGAGGTGCTTTTATGTTGGTAACTCATACAGGCAAACTAATACGTCGTCGTCATCTGAAAGACATGTAGAGAAATTATTTGTCTGTCTTGGTTACACCAAGTTATTAAAAAAAAAATCTACTCCCTCCCAATCCAAATTACTTATCACTCGTTTGCTGAATCTAGACATATTTTAGACAATACTTTTTTAAAGAAGTGACAAGTAATTTGGACAGGAGGAGTACTCCCTCCGTTTTGGTTTACTAGTCATGCCTGTATATCTAGATTATTCAAATTATATAGGTTAAATTAATACAAAGTTTAAAGTTTCTGATGATATATTTTTTGTGATATATACTTCATACTAAGTTGCTCAATTTGATGACATAGAAGTACTTATAAACCGAAACAAGGGAGTATTATTTTTCAGAACGTCATTTGAAATCAGTAGGCGCCCAAACTAGCTAAACAGACTAGAGACGACAGACGACGGTTGGGGAAACTTAAATCACATCCGTCGATTCACGCCCATGATGAAAGGCTCTGTGGCCTCGGGATCTGGTGCGTCTAAGTTGACGCAGCGAGTCAGCGACATTTGCAGAGCTCAGCAAAAGTAAGCAGTCATCACAGCACGCAGGCTAAATACCCGGGGAGCATTCAAGTTCCGCTGTCTGTCAGGCTCTGAAAGTCTGAATCCTCTTCGGGTGACTGATTTTGTGGTCTATTTTTTCCTTCACTCGCGTGTCCTGATGGACGGGCTGAAGTACAGACATATGGGTACAGCTCCTGCTCGCCGTCGAGCCAGCTCCAAACGTGTTCGAATGTTGAATGCCGCTCACTTGATTTGAATGTAACTCTAAGAATACTTGTGGAAGAAATGATCAAATTTCTAGTTGTTTGATACGTGCACGTCAATAGCCATCGATGAGGAAATCGATTAGGATCGAAATTTAAGAGCGATGTTGGTTGCACTACAGGAAACGAGCGTAGCGCCGACGGCTAGACCCCGTCGGCGTACACCCCGTATACCGTCGGCGTAAGCTGGGCCGACGGTGGCCGTCGGCGTACCACCCCGTAGGCGTACAGACCGATCCCGTCGGCGTACAAAATCCCGTCGCCTCACCGTCGGCCCAGCTTGCCACGTGTCCGTCCCTGCAGCCCTGCGCGGTACTTACGCCGACGGCAATGCCGTCAGGCCAGATTGACTACTGGGCAACGCCGCACCCTACGCCGACAGCATTGCCGTCGGTCCAGCTTGACTACTGGCCCACTTTGCAACATTTTAGTCCCCGGTTGTCCCGCGGCGGGAGTTTCCACGTATAGATCCAGGATTTTACCAAGCGTTAACGCATGTCCGGGTAGGGGGGTCACACCTGGGGCCTACGCATGGCACCTACCAACCTTGCACCACTATCACACATATGTGCTAGGGGCACATGCAAGTTTTCATGTGATTCCGACGCTCCGGTGGTCTTCCTCCGGCGAAACCCTAGACCGGGCGCCCCGGTTGTTTCGACGCTCTGGCTCGGCCCAAGAAAACCATGGCTCGACCCAAGAAAACCAAGACTCGGCCCAAGAAAATCTAGGCTCGGCCCATGTATATCTGGTGGGTTAGGTTTGTTTAGGTTAAATATGAAGGGTTTCGTAGCAGAAAACAAAAAAATTCTATCTACTCGAATACTAATACCAAGATCTATACTATGTAGACATAAGTAACAGAGAAGGAATACAGTATTCATACCTTTGCAGAGAGAGGCACGCCTTACGCAGGAAGGCGTATATTGATGAAGACGAGCAGCACCCCAAGTGTGGTGCCTCCGAAGTTCGTCACACGTCCGGTGTAGGGGACGTCAGTCGGGCTCCGATTCAGCCGAGCAGCGGAAGAAGTAGATGCCGGATCGCCAATCACACGACGGTAGTGTGAGGGTGGAGAACTCAACTACGAGGTCCTCCCCAATATTACAGGGAAGTCCTTAGCAGATGAGAGAGAGAGAGAGAATGAGAGGAATGGGTGTGCTCCAAAGGGGAGGGGGACCCCTTTATATAGTGGGAGGGGGGCGCACCACCCAGGGGCCAGGCGGGGTGGGACTAATCCCCACACCCGCCAGCCACCTTGGGGCAGCCGCCGGCCGTAGGTGGGCCCCACTAGGGAGGCCCACCAGCCCTAGGCCGGCTGGCCCCCACTCCCTAGGCGCCTTGCCCACTTGGGCCTCCCTACATGTGAGCCCATTAGCAATATAGTGCCTTCAAAAATAAAATAAAATATATATTTAATATTAATTCTCTAATTAACATTCAAATATACATATTATATTATCTCTTCACTTCGGAACAACTTCCAGGCCCCTTTCCGATCTCCATCGGATGTTACTAAAACTATTCCGGTCTCTCTCTCTATTTCTCATACGATGCCTCATCTACCCTAAGAGTCCCTACCCTTAAGCGTGACATCCTTCGGTTCGGAAACACTCCGGACATGATAGAGACCACTCTCATATCAATGATCAACAGAGGGACCTGGATGGCCATGTGACCCCCGTGCGTTTCACGAATACAATCGCTCGAACCGTGAGATAGTCGTTCCCCATTCCCTTTGTCACTCGATACCTAATTCATCCGTGACTTGATCTTTGGTATCTGCATACCTTAGTTCGATCTCGTTACCGATGAACTTGTTTTCTCGTTCTCATGTCATTGCATTCCGTGACCTAGTCACATGCTCGCAAGCTTCATTAATGCAATGTCACCGAGATGGCCACATGTATCTGTCCATTACACAGACTAGACAAATCCTGGTCTTGATATGTACTCCTCTATGCATCCCTTCGGAAAACCTGAGTGGCACCTTTTTGATCACCCTGTTACGAGATGATTCTTAATAACCATCTAAGCTTCTTCCAGAATGGTGATTGGCATTACCTCACAGTCAAAGGATCAGGTTGCGAGGTTCTCTGTGTTTTATCATCAATGGTGAACTTTGTAACTAGATGTCATTAAGATATAACGGTCGGATGTTTGTCTATCATGTCATTCAACTAATAACATGACTTCATTGTTAGTTGGCATAAATGCCCATGATCTTGAAACACAGACCATCCTCATGACCAATGAACTAGTTCACTAGAGGTAACTATAGACACGGTTTGTTTACATACCACTGAAGGGAATATGCCCGAGAGGCAATAATAAAGTGGTTATTATGTTATTTCATGTTTATGATAAATGTTTATTTTGCATGCTATAATTGTATTAACTGGAAACGTTAATACATGTGTGTTTAATAAACAAAATACAAAGTTCCTAGTAATGCCTCTCATATAAACTAGATCGTTGATTAACAAGATGATCAAGGTTTCCTGATCATGGACATTGGATGTTGTTAATAACGAAGTCACAACATTGGTGGAATGATGTGATGAACATTCATCCAAAGTATAGCATTACGATCAAAGTCTTTATGCTTATATTGCTATAACATCATACAAAGTAATCTTAGTCCTTAGACCATGAGATCATGTTAATTGCTAACACTGGAAGAGTATCTTGATAACATCAAACGTCACACCGTAACAGGGTGACTATAAAGGTGGGTTCAGTGCTACGAAGGTGTTATGTTGAGGCTCATGGATCAAGATTGGGATTTGTCAATCCCGATGACGGATAGATATACTCTGGGCCCTCTCGATGATATCACATTAAGATAGCTTGCAAGCAAGTGATGTGATCACTAGAATGTTATATCACGGGAACGAGAAAAGAGTGCATGTAGGCAACGAGATCAAACTAGGTATGGAGATACCGATGATCGAATCTCGGACATGTAATATATCGCGAGACAAAGGGATTTAGTTACTAGCGTTAAAGGTTCTCACCATCATAGAAGTCATCGTTGAATGTGTAGGAGTCAGTATGGATCTCTAGGTCCCGCTTTTGATTATTGATCTGAGAGGGTTCTCGATCATGTCTGCATTATTCGCGAACCGTAGGGTGACACACTTAAGGGATACCGACACCATTTGGAGCAAATATGTTTCAGATAAAGATTTAAGAAAGCGCTGGAATTATTTCAATAGACACCGAAACTGTTTCGGGTGAAATTGCAGAAATTGGTTCTGCATGTAATATTGAAATGTTGCAGGGGGTTTTATGTGAATGTTTGTTAATTAAAGTAATTAACAAAATTCTGAATAAATATAATAAAAGAGTTTTATTAAATGAGAGAGCATTAAATTTGGAGAAATTTAATGCATTTAAAGTGGGACTTTAAAAGAGAATGTGAAGGGGCAAATTTATGTGAAGGGAGTTACCACCACATGAATGAGGAGGTGAGGGGTCACCCCTTGGGCCCTGGCCATGGGGAGGGGAACCCCCTCCTCCTATAAAAGGCCCCCCTCACACCCCTTCTTCCTCACACCTCCTCATGAAGGATCTCTCTCCCCCTCTAGTATTATTTCCCCATGGTCTCGGATTAGCGAGATACATGTTCCCGGTGGCTTTATCTGGAAAGGAGTTGCTGCTTCCGATGCTTTGCTGGAGCAAGGGACGGAGGTTGTCGGGGTACCGGACGTGTGTTCTATCACGAATGCACCGCTGCTTTGTGGTGCTGGACTTGGTGGTGCTGGACTTGCTGGAGCTGGATCTGATGGATGTGCTGGAGCCGGACCTGCTGGACTTCATCACGATCTTGAGATCGACAAGTGTACGACTACATCATCCACGAGTTCCATCTCATTAACAAAGGTTTGTTGTCTTCTAGGGTAAGTTCTCTATGGATGCATATCCACCCGTTGCTTTGTATCTAGTAGATAGATCTTGGCGTATAGTTCTCGTCGTAGGAATTTTTTTTGTTTTCTATGCTGCGAACCCAACAATGGTATCAGAGCCTGATCTATGCGTAGGTGCTTTGCACGGGTAGTACACATATGTTTATATGTGGGCGATGATGATCATGTTATTGCATATTCTATGTATTTTGGATATTGGTGGCATAGTAGGATGAAGCGGCCCGGACCAACCTTACATGTCATTGTACATGAGACCGGTTCCACGACTGACATGCAACTTGTTTTGCATAAGTGGCTGGAGGGTGTCTGTCTCTCCTACTATAGTCAATATCTGATTTACAACGAGTTGCTAATAACTTAGTTATCATCGTTGTGGCTCCATGTTCATAGGTAAGACCGGTTCTATCTTTGAAAGCCCTAAGCCACGTAAAACTTGCAATGGATAAATTAGAGGCGTCTAGTTTAGATCGTTGCTGGGCTAGTGTCATGATATGGTAATGTTGTAAGTTGATGTATAGTTGATACTCTTACAACACACCTAACGTGTAAGTTCCATAGACCTTGGCCTTACACACAAAGAAATGATAGAGATCATACCACGATGCATATGATGGTGATCAAATGCATGGACCATATCATTCCACTTTACACATATGATGTTCGCATCTTATATTGCTAGTTTGGCATTTTAGTGGCATTTTAAGATGATCCCTCATTTAGATATCAAGATAAAATGTGTTCTTCCTTAAGTATGCACCGTTTTGTGGATCGTGTTTCGAGACATCACGTGATGATCGGGTGTACTCGACTCTACGCTTTCATACAAACGGGTGTAAGACAATTTTACACATGCGAGTACTAAGGTTCTTATTTGGCGAGCCTAGCATGTACATACATGGCCTCGGAACACGGACCGAAAGGTTAATCATGAGTCATATAGTTGATATGATGCCCATATTGATGCTCGTCTTTGAAGCTACACCGACTCATGTGATGATCGGACTTGGTGTAGTGGATTTGGTTCATATAATCACCAAAAAGGCATGAGGGATGTCATTTTTGAGTGGGAGTTCATTTCTAATTTGGATTAGTCGAATTCAGTTTGTCGTAAACTAAATCAAAGTGAATTTGCATAATTTGTTGTAGTCATTGGCGTATGTTCACTACCTTATGCTTAGTTTTAATTGACATAATAGAACTATAAAATTCTGGATATTTACTTTACAAACTGGTATCGTATTGTTTTGAATGTCAATTTAACGTTTATAAGTCCGATTGCAAACTTTCAGCAAACTCTATTTACTCAATGAAGTTTAATAAGTAGTATTAAATCAAGAGTAAGAATTCCAATGTTAGTATCTAAAGTATCATGTTTGCCTCCATGATTTTTGATGTTCAAAAGTTGTTTTAATATCAAGATTATCTAGGAGCTGAAAAATTGTTTCAGAAACCATCATGTGTGGAAGATATTGTGATATCCGAAACAATGTTTTTGGTTGCATTATGATAGAGTATAATTTAGAAAAATACATGTTATCATATTGTATGAGAATTTGTGAAGGATGGAGATGCTAAGCATCCGGATCTCCCAAAAAGGTTTTGGGAACTAACATTATACTCGTAATTCTTCCTTACAGACTATAGTAGCTTGATTGTGAAAGTTGTCATGATAAGGATGAATAGAAGATGTAAGTAAAATGTTTACTACACTAATAGATTACTAAAGAATGGATTTTTGAAAGAATACCAAACATTTGATGATGGTGATCCACTTCAAAGTGCAAGTTCAAAGGTATTAGTATTTGACTATATACACTTTGTACTATGTGTCATGTGAATGACACCACTATTGATGTTGATAGATTCTTTTAAAAGAAAAGGAATTGTTGAAAGAGAATCTATAAAATATTTGGCTGAAAAGAAAAGGTTGGAGATGTCCAACTTAGGTATATAGAAGATATACATGTTATGGTTGTATTCCTTGCTTGTTAAACAATGTGGTTCTGAGGTATTGGATACAGGGATTGGATACCAAATTGGTTGGTATGAAATGTCATACAGGACAACACAATTCATGAACTGCAATGGCCTAAGTAACTGGCAAAAGAATAAGTGATGATGTTCATCGAAAACAAATAAAGTGTTATTGTGTTTTTCATTGTCGTCAAACCTAGCCTTCAAGATTTGTTTGAATAATTGTTCTTTTGTTCCGGTATTACGAGAACAATGGTTGTTCACATAATTACCGTATTCCGTAAAGGATGGATGAACTTTTACAAGTCTAGTTGGAGAAATTACATCCATAAACATTATTGCTAAAATGTCGCAAGACAAATGATTAAAAGATCACTTATGAAGTGACATCGCTATTTTAAATTATATTGGAAAGAAAACATGAAGAAACTCCATGTTGATGGAATTTTAGAGTCTTTGATTTTGATCAATTGACGCTTGTGAAACTTTCCTCGAGATAATTGAAACTCCGTCCATAGGCCAAAGAGGAACGAATGACTAACTTATTGGATATTATGCATGTTGATGTATATAGTCCATTGTGTGTAGCCATATGCGATGGATCTTTTTTGCTTCATATGCTTTCTCCAGAAATTTAAGTGAACATATCTATATACTTGCTTAATAAGGAAGAAGTGTGAAACATTTGAAAATTGTTCAAAGACTTTCAAGACGAAGTGAAAAATCATTGTAACAAGAAAATAAAAGAGTTTATGATTTGATCATAAAGGAAGATATATGAGTTACATGTTTAGCAAAACACCTAAGATTTGAGGAATTGTTCCATGATTTGTGTTTCCCGGTAAACCATAGGAGTATGGCATATTCGAGAGATGAAATCAAACCATGTTTGACATGGTAAGATCAAGGGTGTCATTTATAAAACTGCCATTATGTTTTAAGGATTGAAGCTTTAGAGACTGCCGCTTTTACACTGAAAAGAGCACCGTCGTGATCCGTTGAAATGACACCATATAAGTTATGGTTTGGGATAAAACCCGAATTGTCTTTTCTTAAATTTTGGTATGCTATGCATAAGTAAAATGTTTACAATCAAAGTTGAATAAGCACGTCTTTGTAGGTTATCCCAAAGAATTTATTGGGAATTTCTCCATAACACCGAGGACAAAAGAGTTTGTTACTAGGAACGTCAAGTTTCTTGAGAAGGAATTTTTTGTGAAAAGTTAAGTGGGAGGACAATAGAACTTTGATAAGTTGTTGAACCTTAGCTATATGTGCTAAGTAGCGTAGCGCCGGAAAGTGTCCCGATGGCAGCCACAATGCTCATGGCTCCCGTGATTACAAAGGGTGTGATCTCGGAGATTAGAGTTCCTATTGAACCGTGTGGGTCGGAAAGAATCAAATAGTGTGATTTGATAAGCAAGTCGTTATTGTTTTGACAATGATGAACCGACTACATGCAAAGAAGCGATTATGGGCCCTGACTCCATAAAATGACTAGAAGTCATAGAATCCGTGATGGTATCCATACACGAGAATCAAGTTTCTGAATTTGGAAGACCCTCTGAAAAGGCGTAAAGCCTATCGGTCGTGTTTGGATCTATAAAGAAATAGACATGGATGTTTAACATCTATGAAATAGTCAACATGTCGGAAAGAAGTTTACGGCAATGTTCAAGGAGTTGACTATGACAAGATTTTATCTTTCATAGCGATATATAGTCTTGACAGATTAATGTAGCAACCACTACATATAATTTGGTATATGGTAGTTGAATAAACAAAACAAGGTTTTTCTAATAGAACGGTTGCCTAGGATGTGTACATGACATGGTCCGAAGGGTTTTGTTAATTCAAAGGGTGCTAAAAGGGCATGCAAACTTCAATAGTAGAAGTAAGCATAGCGGAGTTGGAATCTTCACCATGATGAAACTGTTAAAAGAGTTTAAATTCATCGGAGATGATGAAGATGCTTGCATTTGCAAAAAATTAAGTGGGAGAGCTGAGACATATTTCTAATACATTATGTAGAGGACATATTGTTGATTGGAGATGATGTATCTTGTATTGACACAAGTTAAGAATTTCATTGAAATAAGATTTTGATGAAAGACTTGGGCAAAACCGGAATATTTGGCATCAATGTCTATATGGATAGGTTGAGGCGCTAATATGGTTATGCTAGACGTACATATATGAGATATTGAAAGGGTTCAATATGGAAACAAAAAGAAAGATTCTTGCTGCATGGAAATGATTGTATCAAGATTCAAGTGTTTCAACACTTGGTGAGTAAAATCACATGAAGATTTTGATCGATTATACCGTGATATGTATATATCCAGAATGTCCTATGCTCTAAATGTTATGAGCACATACCAGAATGATTCATAAGATGATTATTGGACAATAGTAAAGATATTCTTATGAGCTTTGGAAGAACTAAGAATATATCATGTATAAGTGACAAATAGTTAACGGTAGTTCATTGTAAAGTGTTACATTGATACTAGTTTTGTCACAAGATACAACTTAAAATTTATCTCAATTTAGACTATGGGTGGCACAGTGTAATGGAAAGGATGTTCCTCGATGGATTTGGATGATTTCCAAAGTTGAGACATTGTGACGGATACTACAACAAAAGGCTAAGTATATGACTGCTATAGTAGCAGCAAAGGAGGGCATTTGTGTTATGTAGTTTGTTATCAAACTAGGTGTGGTTCAAAGTAGGCGAATACTATGAAGATATATTGTATGACAATAATATCAAAATATTTTAACCCGAACAAACTAAAGGTCTCACCAAAGGACCAAATTTATACAATGCCATCTCATTTGAGAATGAGTGATGCGTAGAGACGCAAAGACATGCAAATACACACGGACCTGAAACTGTCAGATCTGGAGATTATGTTAACCACTAGCAATCGCGTATATGCAACACCAGAAAGCCATAGGTGTTCAATACGCAGAGTTTTTCAAACTAGATTATTGACTCTAGTGCAAGTGGGAGACTAAAGGGAATATGCCCGAGAGGCAATTATAAAGTGGTTATTATCTTATTTCATGTTTATGATAAATTTTTATTTTGCATGCTATAATTGTATTAATTGGAAACATCAATACATGTGTGTTTAATAAACAAAATACAAAGTTCCTAGTAATGCCTCTCATATAAACTAGCTCGTTGATTAACAAGATGATCAAGGTTTCCTGATCATGGACATTGGATGTTGTTAATAACGAGGTCACAACATTGGTGGAATGATGTGATGAATATTCATCCGAAGTATAGCATTACGATCAAAGTCATTATGTTTATATTGCTATAACATCATACGAAGTAATCTTAGTCCTTAGACCATGAGATCATGTTAATTGCTAACACCGGAAGAGTATCTTGATAACATCAAACGTCACACCGTAACAGGGTGACTATAAAGGTGGGTTCAGTGCTACGAAGGTGTTATGTTGAGGCTCATGGATCAAGAGTGGGATTTGTCAATCCCGATGACGGATAGATATACTCTGGGCCCTCTCGATGATATCACATTAAGATAGCTTGCAAGCAAGTGATGTGATCACTAGAATGTTATATCACGGGAACGAGAAAAGAGTGCATGTAGGCAACGAGATCAAACTAGGTATGGAGATACCGATGATCGAATCTCGGACATGTAATATATCGCGAGACAAAGGGATTTAGTTACTAGCGTTAAAGGTTCTCACCATCATAGAAGTCATCGTTGAATGTGTAGGAGTCAGTATGGATCTCTAGGTCCCGCTTCTGATTATTGATCTGAGAGGGTTCTCGATCATGTCTGCATTATTCGCGAACCGTAGGGTGACACACTTAAGGGATACCGACACCATTTGGAGCAAATATGTTTCAGATAAAGATTTAAGAAAGCGCTGGAATTATTTCAATAGACACCGAAACTGTTTCGGGTGAAATTGCAGAAATTGGTTCTGCATGTAATATTGAAATGTTGCAGGGGGTTTTATGTGAATGTTTGTTAATTAAAGTAATTAACAAAATTCTGAATAAATATAATAAAAGAGTTTTATTAAATGAGAGAGCATTAAATTTGGAGAAATTTAATGCATTTAAAGTGGGACTTTAAAAGAGAATGTGAAGGGGCAAATTTATGTGAAGGGAGTTACCACCACATGAATGAGGAGGTGAGGGGTCACCCCTTGGGCCCTGGCCATGGGGAGGGGCACCCCCTCCTCCTATAAAAGGCCCCCCTCACACCCCTTCTTCCTCACACCTCCTCATGAAGGATCTCTCTCCCCCTCTAGTATTATTTCCCCATGGTCTCGGATTAGCGAGATACATGTTCCCGGTGGCTTTATCTGGAAAGGAGTTGCTGCTTCCGCTGCTTTGCTGGAGCAAGGGACGGAGCGGGGTACCGGACGTGTGTTCTATCACGAATGCACCGCTGCTTTGTGGTGCTGGACTTGGTGGTGCTGGACTTGCTGGAGCTGGATCTGATGGACGTGCTGGAGCCGGACCTGCTGGACTTCATCACGATCTTGAGATCGACAAGTGTACGACTACATCATCCACGAGTTCCATCTCGTTAACAAAGGTTTGTTGTCTTCTAGGGTAAGTTCTCTATGGATGTATATCCACCCGTTGCTCTGTATCTAGTAGATAGATCTTGGCGTATAGTTCTCGTCGTAGGAATTTTTTTTGTTTTCTATGCTGCGAACCCAACAACCACACGTGTATTAACGTTTCGTATTAACACAGTTATAGCATAGTATGAAACGTATTGTGAACATACAGGAGAAGTATCAAATAATACACTTTATTATTTGCCTCTAGGGCATAACTCCTTTAGTCTCCCACTTGCACTAGAGTATAAACAAAACTAGTTTACAATAGGCAGGAATCTAACACCAATGGAATCTCGGTGTTGTTCATGCTTGTCTAGATGGAGAGCTTTCGTCAACGGATCTGCTACATTTAGTTCCGTATCTGCTTTGCAAATCTTGACTTCACCTTCGTCAACGTTCTGGCGGATGACGTGAAATCTAAGCTTGATGTGTTTGGCCGTGGAACGAGTTCTTGGTTCCCTTGCATTTGCAATAGCTCCCGTGTTATCATAGTAGATCGTCACGGGGTCTTGCGCATTGGGAAAAACTCCCAGTTCGATTATGAAATTCCTTAGCCAAACAGCTTCATTTGCTGCATCAGCTACAACAATGTATTCAGACACCATTGAAGATTGTGCCACCACCGACTGCTTCTTGCTTTTCCAGCTTACCGCCCCACCATTCACCAAGAAAACAAATCTTGTTTGATACTTCGAGTCATCATGATCTGAATTCCAGCTCGCATCTACGTAACCTATTGCGTTTAGAGCTTTATCATTTCCTCCATAGATTAGGAACATATCCTTCGTTCTTCTCAGATACTTTAGGATATTTTTCACAGATGTCCAGTGATCTGGTCCTTGATTACTCTGATATCGGCTCATCAAACTAAGAGCCAATGCCACATCAGGTCGGGTACTAAGCATTGCATACATGATAGATCCTATTGTTGAAGCATAGGGGATGCAAGACATCTTCTCTCTATCATCGTCCGTTACAGGACATTGAGTCATACTCAAATTGCAATTATTCATCATAGGTGTAAACCCCTCTTGGTGTTTTCCATTTTGAACCTCTTCAAAATCTTATCTATGTAAGTACTCTGACTCAATGCTATTAGGTGCCTTGATCTATCTCTATAGATCTTGATTCCTAATATGTATGCAGCTTCACCTAGATCCTTCATGGAAAATTGGTTGCTCAAATACGCTTTCACGCTATTCATAAGATCCACATCGTTTCCCATGAGTAATATGTCATCCACATATACTACTAAGAAAACAACCAAGCTCCCACTCGCTTTCTTGTAAACACAGAACTCTTGTTGGTTTTGGACAAACCCAAAACTCTTGATCACTTGATCAAAACGTTGGTTCCAGCTTCGAGATGCTTGCTTCAATCCATAAATGGATCGTTGAAGTTTGCATACCTTTCTAGCATCCTTAGGATTGACAAAACCTTTTGGTTGCATCATATACAACTCTTCATCAATGTGACCATTGAGGAATGCGGTCTTGACATCCATCTGCCAAATTTCATAGTCGAAATGTGCAGCAATTGCTATTAAAATCCTGACAGCCTTAAGCATTACTACGGGATAATAAGTCTCATCGTAATCAACTCCTTGAATTTGTCGAAAACCCTTTGCGACAAGTCGAGCTTTGTGAATGGTCATTTTCCACGGCCTTGTGGCCTTCTGGAAGATCCACCAAGGTCCAAACTTGGTTTTCATGCATGGATCCTATTTCGGATTTCATGGCTTCTAGCCATTTCTCAGAGTCAGCACTATCCATAGCTTCTTTGTAGTTTGTAGGTTCTTCCTGATCATCTAAGATGACAGACATTACAAGGTTACTGTACCAATCTGGAGTGGCACGAACCCTTGTAGATCTACGAACCTCAGGAGTTTTGATGTCATTATTTTGATCAGCATCAATAGGCTCTTCTTCCATACTGGAGAGTGGTTTCGGAACAGCTTCCGTTGCGCTACTCGGAATACGGAGAGAAGGGTCAACAATTTCATCTAACTAAATTTTCCTTCCACTCACTCCTTTTGCAAGAAACTCCTTTTCGAGAAAGGTGCCAGTTTTTGCGACAAACGTTTTGCCTTCGG
The DNA here is from genome assembly GCA_910589775.1 of Avena eriantha. Lineage (NCBI taxonomy): Eukaryota > Viridiplantae > Streptophyta > Magnoliopsida > Poales > Poaceae > Avena > Avena eriantha. The sequence goes on from OU342740.1 coordinate 383,295,376, forward strand.
CTTGGTTGTAGAAAGTATACCCAACGGTTTCCCTTGGGTATCCCACAAAGATACATTTTTCCGATTTGGGTTCGAGTTTGTCAGGCTACAGTTTCTTAACGTAAGCCTCACAACCCCAAACTTTCATAAATGACAACAATGGCTTCTTGCCATGTCATATCTCATATGGGGTTGTCTCCACGGATTTGGATGGTGCTCGGTTTAAAATAAAAGTGGCAGTTTCTAACGCGTATCCCCAAAAAGACACAGACAAATCAGTTAAAGACATCATGGACCATACGCTATCCAATAGGGTTCGGTTACAACGTTCCGACATACCATTACGTTGTGGTGTTCCGGCTGGCGTAAGCTGTGGTATAATCCCACAGTCCTTCAAGTGCATGTTAAACTCATAACTCAAATACTCGCCTCCTTGATCCGATCGAAGGTGCTTGATTTTCTTGTTAAGTTGATTTTCTACCTCTTTCTGAAATTCCTTGAACTTCTCAAAGGTTTCAGACTTGTGCTTCATTAAGTAGATATATCCATATCTGCTCAAGTCGTCAGTAAAGCTAACCAAGTAACAATAACCATTGCGTGTTGAGACACTCATTGGTCCACACACATCCGTGTGTATGTTCCCAAGTAGGTCTACAGCTCTCTCCACTATACCGGAGAATGGTATCCTGGTCATCTTGCCCATGAGACATGGCTCACATGTATCAAGGGATTCAAAATCCAATGATCCAAGAAGCCCTTCTAAATGAAGCTTCTTCCTGCACTTTATGCCAATATGACCAAGACGGCAATGCCATATGTACATGGAATTATCGTCACTGTGCTTACAATGTGTAGCATCAACACTATGGATGTGTGTATCACAATCAAGATCAAGTAAGAATAAACCATCACGTATAGGTGCATGAACATAGAAAACATCATTCATATAAATTGAACAACCATTTGTTCCTGATTCAAACGAATAACGGTCTTGCAACAAGCAAGACCCACTCACAATATTCATACTCAGTGCAGGTACATAATAGCATTTATTCAAAATCAACAATAATCCTGACGGTAGACGCAGATGCAGGGTGCCGACGGCCATCACTTCGACTTTCGAACCATTGCCGACGTGCATCGTCACCTCGTCCTTCCTCAGGCGCCTCCTACTCTGCAGATCCTGCTGAGAGTTACAAATGTGAGCAACAGATCCGGTATCAAATACCCAGGTGTTACTCCTGGCGCTTGTAAGGAATACATCAATAACATGTATATCATATATACCTTTGTCCGGAATGGCTATCTTGCCAGCTCGCTTGTCTTCAAGGTACTTGGGGCAGTTGCGTTTCCAGTGCCCATCCCCTTCGCAGTAGAATCACGAAGTGCTGGGCTTAGGGCCAGGCTTGGTAGCCTTTGACGTGCTGGGAACAAACTTGCCATCCCTCTTAGGCTTCTTACCCTTGCCTTTTCCCTTTTGCCCTGGTTTCTTAAACTTGGTGGTCTTGTTGACCATCAGCACCGTGTGCTCCTTCTTGATTTCAACCTCAACAGTTTTGAGCATGGCGAACACTTCAACAAGGGTCTTAGTCATCCCTTGCATGTTGTAGTTCATCACAAAACCCTTATAGTTAGGGGGCAGCGAATGCAACACCCTATCTATAGTGAGTTCCTCCGGGATTTTGCAATCCAGGGTGTTTAAGCGTTTAACGTAGCCAGACATTTTGACCACGTGCTCACTAATACTGTTGTGCTCTTCCATTTTAGCAGAGAAGAAGAGCTCGGAAGCATCATACCTCTCTGCACGAGCCTGTGGAGCAAAGACAACCTTGAGATCCTCAATGATCTCAAAAGCATTCATCTTCTCAAAACGCTTTTGAAGCTCCGGCTCCATGGCATAGAGCATTCCACTCTGGATGAGGGAGAAATCATCCGCCTTGGACTGCCAGACATTCTTTTCGTCCTCAGAGGCGGAATCTGCACGCTTAGCCGGAAGCTCATCCTCGATGACATAAGTCTACTTGTAGGGGACTAGGAGGATCCTAAGATTGCGGAACCATGCGGTGAAGTTGGTTCCATCAGTTTTCAGCTTGTCCTTCTCGAGGAAAGTGCTAAGGTTGAAGGTGGGTGGTCGAGACATCTAAAAAGGATTTGCAAAGTGTTTAGACTATGTTCATAATATTGAGTTCAAGTTTTAACTAAAAGAACTCCCACTTAAACGAACATCCCTCTACTCGTTCAGTGATCACATGATCCCTATCCTCTGCACCTCCCCCGATCGTCACGGCCATCAGTGTAGTATCAAAGGTGGACATTCCCTAATGTCGATCACATCAACCATGTGATTCATGCTCGACCTTTCAGTCTCTTGTATTCCGAGGCCACGCTTCTCTAACGTGCTAGGCTCGCCAGTCCTAACTCGTATGTATTCGTAGTGCAACATGGCTTACACCCACTGTATGCGAACGTAGATATGTTTGACACCCAGGCCTGTAACCCTTGATCGCCTCATACCGAAGAACTTTCTTGGTGGTGCACACACAAGGGGAATACGATAACTGGAATACTATGAGGGATTATCTTATTATGCTACCGTCTAGTAAGTATACTAGCACAATAAGAAATACTTCTAAAGTGAAGTGCTATGACATGGTTATAGCTCTATGATTATCATCAATAGCTTCAATGAGAGTTTCACAAACTTGTCATTGCCATGTTATAATACTTGCCCCTATGCAATAATAAAGATAGATGCTTCTATATTAACTATTGCATGTTTTACGCGGCTTTAGGGCTTTCGTAGTAGAACCCTTTCCCACCTACGAATGTTGAGCCACAACATGGATTCAATGATTGCCGTTCTTATTCTTCCCTTTTCAGGGACCTCTAGTGTCAATGCCATCTCAACTACTGTAGAGAGACAGACACCCCCTCCTAAGCCACTTTGATATGTGGACTAGTCTCGTGAATCACCACGTGAGGTCGGTTGGGTGTCGCTTCATCAAACAGTGCCGCGATATGAACAATAACACTAAAGAGGGTAGCAACTAGAGAATCAATGCCCACATAATGCTATGTGTTCTATCCGTACGACATGTCTACCCATAGACCCGCTCTAATACCACTGAAGGGTTCCGTAGCAGAAAACAAAAAAATTCTATCTACTCGAACACTAATACCAGGATCTATACTATGTACACATAAGTAACGGAGAAGGAATACAATATTCATACCTTTGTAGAGAGAGGCACACCTTACGTAGGAAGGCATACATTGATGAAGACAAGCAGCACCCCAAGTGTGGTGCCTCTGAAGTTCGTCACACGTTCGGTGTAGGGGACGTCAACCGGGCTCCGATCCAGCCGAGCAACGGAAGAAGTAGATTCCGGATCGCCGGTCACACGACGGTAGTGTGAGGGTGGAGAACTCAACTATGAGGTCCTCCCCAATATTACGGGGAAGTCCTTAGCAGATGAGAGAGAAAGAATGAGAGGAATGGGTGTGCTCCAAGGGGGAGGGGGACCCCTTTATATAGTTGGAGGGGGGCACACCACCCAGGGGCCAGGCGGGGTGGGACTAATCCCCACACCCGCCGACCACCTTGGGGCAGCTGCCGGCCCTAGGTGGGCCCCACTGGGGCAGCCCACCAGCCCTAGGCCGGCTGGCCCCCACTCCCTAGGCGCCTTGCCCACTTGGGCCTCCCTACGGGTGAGGCCCATTTGCAATATAGTGCCTTCAAAAATAAAATAAAATATATATTTAATATTAATTCTCTAATTAACATTCAAATATACATATTATATTATCTCTTCACTCCGGAACAACTTTCGGGCCCCTTTCCGATCTCCATCGGATGTTACCGAAACTATTCCAGTCTCTCTCTCTCTCTATTTCTCATACGATGCCTCATCTACCCTAAGCGTCCCTACCCTTATGCGTGACATCCTTCGGTTCGGAAACACTCCGGACATGATAGAGACCACTCTCATATCAATGATCAACAGAGGGACCTGGATGGCCATGTGACCCCCGTGCGTTTCACGAATACAATCGCTCGAACCATGAGATAGTCGTTCCCCATTCCCTTTGTCACTCGATACCTAATTCATCCGAGACTTGATCTTTGGTATCTGCATACCTTAGTTTGATCTCGTTACCGATGAACTTGTTTTCTCGTTCTCATGTTATTGCATTCCGTGACCTAGTCACATGCTTGCAAGCTTCATTAATCCAATGTCACCGAGATGCCCACATGTATCTGTCCGTTACACAGACTAGAAAAATCATGGTCTTGATATGTACTCCTCTACGCATCCCTTCGGAAAACCTGAGTGGAACCTTTTTGATCACCCTGTTACGAGAAGATCCTTGATAACCATCTAAGCTTCTTCCAGAATGGTGATTTGCATTACCTCACAGTCAAAGGATCAGGTTGCGAGGTTCTCTGTGTTTTATCATCAATGGTGAACTTTGTCACTAGATCTCACTAAGATATAACAGTCGGATGTTTTTCTATCATGTCATCCAACTAATAACATGACTTCATTGTCAGTTGGCATAAATGTCCATGATCTTGAAACATAGACCATCCTCATGACCAATGAACTAGTTCACTAGAGGTAACTAGAGACACGATTTGTTTACATACCACATGTGTATTAACGTTTCGTATTAACACAGTTATAGCACAGTATGAAATGTATTGTGAACATACAGGAGAATTAACAAATAATACACTTTATTATTTGCCTCTAGGGCATAACTCCTTCAAAACACCCCCTCCTCTCTCATTCCACTCCGCTGCATCCTCCTCCTCTTGCCCAAAGCAGCCGCCGCCACCGCTCGTCTAAAGTATCCTCCATCTGAAGCCGCTTGTCATCGCCGCCCGAAGGTAATCTCCAAGCCCATTTTTTTGTTAATTAGATGCATTTTGGAGAATCCACACTTAGAAATTTGTTTTTTCGATCAAATGCATACTTTAGGATGCCCAACCCGTGTGTTCGTCCTCAACTAGGAGGCAACGCCAGAGGACTGCCGGCCTCCGTCGGGGACAGGGATGTCCGAGCTTGGGCTCCGTCGGGCTGACACTAGGAGGTGCTTCCTTTCGGGAACCATAGCTTGGTGAGGAATCCGGGTCCCGTCGTCGACCCGGAGCTTCTTGGTGGCGGTCGCATGGTCTAGGAGCGGTTCAGAGCGAGCCGGCCCCCGAGGAGGTGGTACGGAGGCGTGTCAGGGAGGAGGACGAGCACGTCCGTCGCTATATGTATATGTTGGAGGTCAGGTTCTCCAATACATGGAAAGTTCTTTAAGGATCTCACCTAAGCTGTGCTCGTGTGATGGTTCCTTCTCTTTGGGTGTTCACCGCCCGCGGCTCAGGACCCGGAAATCGGCGTCTAGTTTGATTGAGCGGGATGTATTAGTGATACTATCGAGATGTATTAGTCCAGAACTTGAAATAAGATATTATCGAGATGTGTACGCGTCGTTATTCTATGTGGGTGTGGCAGGATGCCGAAGATTCGCGTGGTTATTTTACAACCACCAATTTATGAAAAAAGTACAATATATATTAAAATTTTAGTGGGGAAAAAATAAACAAGGTACACACAAAAATAAAAAAAAACACGTGGCAAGCTGGACCGACGGTGAGGCCGTCGGCGTAGAGGTTGGAGCCTAGATAGGCCGACGGTCAGACCGTCGGCGTATATACACGACTAACGCCATGGGCTGGCCCGTCAGGTGGGCCGTTAAGTAGCTTTCTGGGCCGACGGTATATCTGAGGCCGACGGCCACTAGTGCACACTCCCCCTCTAACACCGGTTTAGAGGGCCCTCTAACAGCGGTTGTAGAACCGCGGTTGTAGAACCGCTGTTGAGGGTTCGGTGTTAGAGGGGCCCCCTTTAACACCGGTTCTTATACGAACCGGTGTTAAAGGTTGGCGCACGTGGGGCTGCCGCAGGGCTCAGGGCCCTCCCCTTTAACACCGGTTCGTAACACGAACCGGTGTTAAAGGTTCTGTGCCACGGCAGGAAAAAGAGATAAATCTTTGCCGCGGCAGAGTTCTGCCGCGGCAGGAAAACGGCCTAAATCTCTGCCGCGGCAGAGTTCTGCCCCTGCCCCGTTTTGGGCGTATTTTTGCGGCGCGGCGGGGACGGGGAGGGGGAAGGGGGAATCGATCGGGAGCGGTATACACATACATCGTCATCGGTACATACGAGTACATGAATAATTAAGCAACTATTATTATACACAACATCGTCATTATGTGGTATTCTCCGTAAACGTTGAAGCATCAAGTACAAGACAAACACGTTCAAGCATATATACAACGTTCATTTTGGTGGATATCTAAAGAGTTCTTCGCCAGGCGTGACGACCTCATCAAGTATGAACCCCGCCAATTCCTCTTGAATGCCTCGTATGCGGTCAAATGGTAGGAGTTGGTCCCGCATCCGTTCGATCTGAATATATATGAAGAATGGGGTCAATATATATATAAGAATAAAACTCAACACAATTGATGGTAATAAAATAATGTTGTGTACTTTGTTTACTTACTCTAAGTTGTTCTAGTGCGGCTTGGCCCGTCGCACATATCGTGTTGTGAATGAACTCGCAAACATAATACCCACATAAGTTATTTCCGTGTCCCTGATGCGCGCACTTTACGAGAATAGAGAGTTCAATCAAAATAATAATCAATAAGCATGATATAATGGAATTGGAAGCAGAATCAAAGAGATACGTAGACCTAGCTAGCTAGTATTACTTACATTTTGGTCTACAAATTTTAGTTCTTCTAACCATTCACCCACGACCCTGCCCGTGAACCTTTTCCAAACCTTGTCCGGCAAAGAAAATGGATAAAGGAGTAATTAATTACTTGTTGTCACGAAAGTTGCCGATCTAGTGCGATAATATGATTGAAATTACCTCTGGAGCATCTCTCTAAAGTCTGCCCATAGCTCTTTTTCTTTTCGTAACGAGTCCATGACAAGGACTTTTCCTAAGTCAGGTTGAATGACTAGCAGAATAAAGTGGAACCTACGCACGCATAACTCATCATCAGTTACACTTAACATCGAGTAAGCCGAAACAGAATGTGTACAAGAGAGGGTAACAATACTCACGAGAAATTGTAAGGCAATAGTATTTCCCTTTTGGTTTGTTGTCTCAGTAAAGACCTTAGCAATAAATCTTCTGTTTGCCCGGGTTTGGTTCTTACCACTTCTTCATGAACTCTATTTGGGTCAACGAACCCAATGTCAAAAGGTCCTCCTTTCATGCATTCCATAACCTTTTTCCTGTATAATAGTATATACATATATGGTGAGCATATATATACATGAAATTAATGAAGTGAATGAGATGAGATAGAAAATACAGAAATAGTACTTACACACAATAAAGGCTGATGGCAGCTTTGTCGAGTTCCTTCTGATTGAATAGAAAATGCAAGTCTTGAATGTTGAAGTCGATCTCGTCGTCTCCGCACAAGAAAATATCATCTCTTATATGCGCCGTGATCCATTCTTCCTTTCTCGTCTTGCAGAAATCAAGGTACCACTTGTGCAATCTTCGCATCTTTGTTGGTAGATTCTTGAGCTCCTCTTTCTTGACGAGATTCTTCCCATACTTCCATGGCTGTATGGGGTTGGCATCGCATTTGGGCAAGTTGTCTCCCATGATGTTCAAGTATGCAATGTAAGTCATCCCCATCTCATTGGCCTTTCTTTGTAGCTCTGCCTCGTAATCATTTACGGGAGGAGCGTCCCGTGTGTCGAACACTTGGAGCGGGGCACATGATTGGTTTTCCTGCTCTCCGAGCATGGGAACTGTTTTCTGGGGTGCCGCACGACTGCTACTTTCAGTCTCCCTACGACGCCTTGCATCCGCCTTCAAAATCTAGCGCTCGTAGTCCGGCACAAGTGGGGTTTCAGGTTTCAAAAGATTTTGTAAAACTTGTCCACCACCGTCGGATCTATTTTCTCCTTTGGCTCGGCCCGTCTAGGTGCAAAGAATTTCTTGACCTCTTCTTCCGAGATCCTATTGGTCTCCTCGTCGCTGCGATTCCATGGTAAAACCGACAATGGCTTGGTGGAAGGCTGCGGGACGTAGTTTTTTGAACTCTTGGCGTACGGTTTCCTGCGGATTTCTTTGTGGCAGTGCTAGTGATGCTCTTCGTGGCAGTGCTCTTCCGCTTACGCTGAGGAGATGGCTGAAGCGCCGGAGATGGCTGACGAGCAGGAGATGTCTAGCGCGCCGGAGATGGCTGGCGCGCCGGAGATGGCTGCCGCGCCGGAGATGGCTGCCGCGCAGGAGATGGCTGAAGCGCCGGAGATGGCTGCCGCGCAGGAGATGCTGAAGCGGCTCAGACTGCTGACGCTGCGGAGACGGCGGGGGTGCCAGTGGCCTCCAATTTGGAAGCACGATGTGTTCCTTCTTCCAAAGAATGGTTGTTTTCACTGCAAATTTGAGTTGAGTTTCCCATTCACCTGTAGCATGGTCAAGCTGTGCTTCCTCATATTCCTTCACAACCTCATCCACCCCGACAATAGCATGGCCATCTGGAATCGGTCGGCAGTGGTAAGTTCCACCAGCTACAGGAGGTAAGGCATAGCCGACAGCCACCTTAATGGATAAGCCCATTAATCTCACATGCAGCTCAGCGTGTTCGCTCTCCGTGATCTCGTCCACGGGGTATTGAGGACCCACCATTTCAAGCGTGGGCTGCACGTTCTCCGTGGAAGCCACGCTGCTTTTCCGCGCAGAGTCTAGGCCGCCGGCAGATTCCAATGCAGGCTCTTCGTGCCGCTGAGATGGGCCGGTAGCTTGATGGCTCTCTTGTGCATTCACTTGCGCCTGCAGCGCCACAAGTGCATGTTCTATCTGTGTCATCCGCTCTGTACGCTCTTTTTCTTTTCTGCCGCGCCATCTGTAAGAGTCGCTCCACTCGGCAAACCCATCCTTCCACGTCATACCCCCTGTGCCTCATGCATGTCCAGGGTGTTCTTTTTTACCGATGGCGCGTGTGAGCTGGTCATTCTCTCTGTCGGGATGGAAGGTCCTAGCGGCTGTTTCCTCGTATGCCGTGATGAGTTCAGTGACGGGTTTGGCAAGGAGAGTTGGGAAGATACACAATCCTGTTTCTGGGTCCAACCTTGCCCCGATTCTGTAGAACCAAGTCTTTGCACGTAGGTGATGGGTTCGTAGCATGGAAAACAAAAAAATTCTACCGCAAGAACGAACAAAACCCAGATCTAATCTAGATAAAAGCCAAGATCTAATCTATTAGACATGTGCAACGAGATAGATAGGAACTAACCCTCGTAGATCCGAAAGCGTTAACGAGATTAGATCTCGTGGTTGATGTAGTCGATCACTTGCCGATCTCAAGATCGTGTGGACGATCCTTCCGGCGTCGCGTTCTGGCAGCGCTTCCGCAGTCGGTCAAGTGGACGATCCTTCCGACGCCGCGTTCGGGCAGCGCTTCCGTAGTCGGTCACACGTGCGGAGTCGAAGTAGACCTTCCTCTCCTCGTTCCAGCGAGCAGCGGAGGTAGTAGATCTTCTCCACGGAATCACAGCAGCACGACGACGTGGTGGTGGTGGTGGAGTAGAGAATTCTGCAGGGCTTCGCCTATGCCTGTGCAGAAGAAAGGAGGAGGAGAGAGGCGGTAGAGATTGGGAGTTATGAAGGAGGGTCAAGGGGTGGCGCCTCCCCCTTCTATTTAAAGGAGGGAGGGCGCCTAGGGAGGGGGAGTCCTAGTAGGACTCCCCACCTCCTTGGGCCGGCGGATTGGGGAGGGGGGAGGAGTCCTCCTCCCCCAGGACTCCTTGTCTTGACCCACCAGGACTCCTTGACCCCTTCCTTGGTTTTCAAGCAAACTCCAAGAAATCTTCTAGAACCTTCCGGAACATTCCGAAACCTTCTAGAATCCTCATACAAACACTCCGGAACATTTCCTAACTCAGAAAATGATCCCCAATATATGAATCTTATTCTCCGGACAATTCCGGATCTCCTCGTGATGTCCCGGATCCAATCCGAGACTCCGAACAACATTTGGTCTCCAACGCACATTCCATATCTACTTAAAACAACTTCGAACCTTAAGTGTGTCACCCTACGGTTCGTGAATATGTAGACATGACAGAGACACATCTCCTATCAATAACCATCAGCGGGACCTGGAGATCCATAATGGCTCCCACATACTCAACGATGACTTCGTGATCGATTGAACCATTTACATACGAAACCAATTCCCTTTGTCACGCGATACTATACTTATCCGAGGTTTGATCGTCAGCATCTCCATACCTAGTTCTACCTCGTTACTGATAAGTACTCTTTACTCGTTCCGTGATATGTCATCCCTTGTGACCCAGTCACATGCTTGCAAGCTAACTAGATGACATTCCACCGAGAGGGCCCAGAGCATATCTATCCGTCATATGGATGGACAAATCCCAATCTTGGTCCATGCGCTTCAACACATACTTTCAGAATACCCAATGACACCTTTATGACCACCCAATTACGAAGCAGTGTTTGATGTCATCAAAGTACCCATCTGGTGATGGTAATGAACACAACCTCATGGTCGAAGGATTAGGTTACTATGCATTTAAAAGCTTATAGCAATACGAACTTAATGACTTGATCTTATGCTACGCTTACTATGGGTGTATGTCCATCACATCATTCTCCTAATGATATAACCTTGTTATTAATCACATCCTTATGTCCATGATCAGGAAACCATGATCATCAATCAATCAACAAGCTAGTTCAACAAGAGACTTACTAGGGACTCTTACATGTTTACAAAACACACATGTATTAGTGTTTCCTAATAATACAATTATAGCATGGGATGTAAACATTCATCATAAACACAAAGATATAATAATAATCACTTTTATTATTGCCTCTTGGGCATATCTCCAACAGTCTCCCACTTGCACTAGAGTCAATAATCTAGATTACATGGTAATATACCGAACACCCATGGCGTTCTGGTGTTGGTCATGCTTTGCCCTAGGGAGAGGTTTAGTCAATGGATCTGCCACATTCAGATCAGTGTGTACTTTGCAAATCTTTATGTCACCATCTTCGACATACTCGCAAATAGCGTGGAAACGTAGCTTGATGTGCTTCAGCTTGCTATGTGACCTTGGCTCCTGTGCATTAGCTATGGCACCTGTGTTGTCACAGTAGATGGCCATCGGGTCCAACGCACTGGGAACCACGCCAAGTTCAGTAATGAATTCCTTCATCCAAACGGCTTCTTGTGCAGCCTCCGAAGCAGCTATGTATTCCGATTCAGTTGAATATTTCGCCACAACGCTTTGCTTCGCACTCCTCCAGCTCACTGCAGCACCATTCAAAATAAATACGTATCCCGACTGTGACTTCGAGTCATCCGGATCGGTGTTCCAACTAGCATCGGTGTAACCGTTTACAACAAGCTGTTCATCACCTCCATAAGAAAGAACCATATCCTTAGTCCTATTTAGGTACTTTAGGATATTCTTGACCGCTGTCCAGTGCTCCATTCCAGGATCACTTTGATATCTGCTAGTCAAACTAACAGCATGTGCTATATCCGGTCTTGTACACAGCATGACATACATGATAGAACCTATGGCCGAGGCATAGGGAATATTATTCATTTTCTCTCTATCTTCTGCCGTAGCTGGACTTTGAGTTTTACTCAAGGTCTGTACCTGACAACATGGGCACGAACCCTTTCTTGCTATCTTCCATTCTAAACTTCTTTAGAACTTTGTCCAAGTATGTACTTTGTGAAAGCGCTATTAGGCGTCTTGATCTATCTCTATAAATCTTGATGCCTAGAATATATGCCGCTTCGCCAAGATCCTTCATTGAAAAACTATTATTCAAATAGGTTTTGACGCTATTAAGAAGTTCTATATCATTCCCAATCAACAATATGTCATCTACATATAGTACTAGGAATGCTACAGAGCTCCCACTCACTTTCTTGTAAATACAAGCTTCTCCATAAGTTTGTATAAACCCAAAGTTTTTGATTACTTTATCAAAACGTTGATTCCAACTCCGGGATGCTTGCTTCAGTCCATAAATGGAGCGCTGAAGCTTGCATGCCTTGTCAGCATCTTTAGGATCGACAAAACCCTTGGGTTGTACCATATACAACTCTTCCTCAATGTCACCATTAAGGAACGCCGTTTTGACATCCATCTGCCAAATCTCATAATCGAAATGTGCAGCAATTGCTAACAAAATCCTCACAGACTTTAGCTTCGCTACTGGTGAGAAGTCTCATCATAGTCAACTCCTTGAATTTGTCGGAACCCTTTCGCGACAAGTCGAGCTTTATAGACGGTAACATTACCATCAGCATCTGTTTTTCTCTTGAAAATCCATTTGTTCTCGACAGGCCTTACGGCCATCCGGTAAGTCCACCAAGTCCCACACTTGTTTTCGTACATGGATCCCATTTCGGATTTCATGGCTTCTAGCCATTTGTCGGAATATGGGGCTCACCATAGCTTCTTCATACGTCGCAGGGTCATCAGCGTTGTCCACCAACATGAGTTCAAGGTAGAGTCATACCAATCAGGAGTGGTACGAACCCTTGTTGACCTGCGAGGTTCAGTAGTAACTTCATTTGAGTTTCATGATCATTATCATTAGCTTCCTCTCCAATTGGTGCAGGCGGGCACAAAACATCTTTCCGGTGCTGCGCTACTCTCAAATCCGAGAGAAGGTTCAATAACCTCATCGAGTTCTACTTTCCTTCCAGTCACCTCCTCGAGAGAAACTCCTTCTACGGAAAGGATCCATTCTTGGCAACGAAAACTTTGCCTTTGGATCTATGATAGAAGGTATACCCAATTGTTTCTTTAGGGTATCCTATGAAGACGCATTTCTCCGCTTTGGGTTCTAGCTTATCAGGTTGTAACTTCTTTACATATGCCTCGCAACCCCAAACTTTAAGGAACGACAACTTAGGTTTCTTACCAAACCACAATTCGTACGGTGTCGTTTCAACGGATTTAGATGGTGCCCTATTTAAAGTGAATGCGGCTGTCTCTAATGCATAGCCCCAAAATGATAACGGTAAATCTGTAAGAGACATCATAGACCGAACCATATCTAAGAGAGTTCGATTACGACGTTCGGACACACCATTACGCTGTGGTGTTCCCGGCGGTGTCAACTGCGAAAGTATTCCACATTTCTTTAAATGCATGCCAAACTCATAACTCAGATATTCACCTCCGCGGTCAGAACGCAGAAACTTAATCTTCTTGTTACGATGATTTTCCACTTCACTTTGAAATTCCTTAAACTTCTCGAAAGTTTCGGACTTATGTTTCATAAAGTAGACATACCATATCTACTCAAGTCATCCGTGAAAGTGAGAACATAACGATATCCACCACGCGATGCTACACTCATTGGACCGCACACATCGGTATGTATTATTTCCAATAAGTCTGTAGCTCGCTCCATTGTACCAGAGAATGGAGTCTTAGTCATTTTTCCCATTAGACATGCTTCGCATCTTTCAAGTGATTCAAAATCAAGTGATTCAAGAAGTCCATCTGAATGGAGTTTCTTCATACGCTTCACTCCAATGTGACCAAGACGACAGTGCCACATGTATGTAGAATTATCATTCAATTTTATTCGTTTAGCATCTATGTTGTGAACATGTGTATCACTACTATCGAGATTCAGTAAGAATAAACCATTCATCTCAGGTGCATTACCATAAAAGATATTACTCATATAAATCGAACAACCTTTATTCTCGGACTTAAAAGAGTAACCGTCTCGCAATAAACAGGATCCAGATATAATGTTCATGCTAACGCAGGCACCAAATAACAATTATTCAAATTTAAACTAATCCCGAGGTAGAGGCAGGAGGAGCGTGCCGACGGCGATCACATCAACCTTGGAGCCATTCCAACGTGCATCGTCACCTCGTCTCTTGCCAGTCTTCATTTATTCCGCAGCTCCTGTGTCGAGTTACCAATATGAGCAACCGAACCAGTATCACATACCTAGGCACTACTACGATTACTAGTAAGATACACATCTATTAACACATTATATTCAATATACCTTTCTTCTTGATGTTGCCGTTCTTCAGATCCGCCAGGTACTTGTGGCAGTTACGCTTCCAGTGACCCAGCATCCTTGCACTAGTAGAAGCACTCAGTTTCAGGCTTGGGACCAGCCTTGGGCTTCTTTTCAGGTGCAGCAGCTTTCTTGCTGTCCTTCTTGAAGTTGCCCTTTTTATTAGGCTTGCCCTGTCTCTTGAAATTGGTGGTCTTATTGACCATCAACACTTGGTGCTCCTTCTTGATCTCCCCTTCAGCAGTTTCAGCATGGACGATTGTTCAGGCAACGTCTTGTTCATGCAGTGCATGTTGTAGTTCATCACAAAGTTCTGTAACTTGGGTGGCAGTGATTGAAGGAGACGGTGATCCCAATCATTAGGAATCGATATCCCCAATTCTTGGAGGTGTTTGCGTACCCAGACATGGTGAGCACGTGCTCGCTAACGGAGCTTCTTCTTCCATCTACAGTTAAAGAACTTTTCGGAGGCTTCATAGCTCTCCATGCCGCAGCGAGTCTCAAAAATTAGCCTGAGCTCCTTAATGATCTCGAACGGGTCGTGGTGCTCAAAACGCTTTTGGAGCTCCGCTTCTAAACCGTACATGATGGCACACGAACTGTGGAGTAATGATTTTTCCGAGTGGCGTAAACATTCTTTACGTCATCGGTGGCATTATCTTGCAGGTGGTCACCTAGCGGTGCTTCGAGCAACATAGGTCAACTGACCAGCCCTGAGGACGATCTTCAGTCCACGGAACCAGTCCGTGAAATTGCTTCCATTGTTCTTAAGCTTTTCTTTCTCTAGGAACGCATTGAAATTGATGGAGGGGGTCGCCATAATCTACAACAATTTGCAAGTAGTTTAGACTAAGTTTATGACAAATTGAGTTCAAATTTAATTCTAAACTAACTAGGTGAACTCCCACTCAAAACAACATCCCTCACATTGTCTTAGTGATTACACGAACCAAGTCCACTACACCAAGTCCGATCTTCACGAGAGAAGATGTAGTTTCATCGGCGAACAATCTTCATGTTCATCATATCATTTATATGACTCATGCTCTACCTTTCGGTATTCCGTGTTCCGAGACCATGTCTGTACATGCTAGGCTCGTCAAGATAACCTTAGTTTCCGCATGTGCAAATCTGGCTTGCACCCGTTGTATGCACACGTAGAATCTATCACATCCGATCATCACGAGATGCTTCGAAACGACGAGTCTTAGCAACGGTGCCAACTAAGGGTGAACACTTTATTACTTGATATTTAGTGAGAGGGATCATCTTATAATGCTACCGTCGCGATCTAAGCAATACAAGATGCATAAAGGATTAACATCACAGGCAATTCATAATTAGTGTGATATGATATGGCCTTTTCTTCTTGCGCCTTTGATCTCCATCTCCAAAGCACGAACATGATCTCCATCATCACCAGCATTGCGTCAAGGTCAGTGGCGCCGCTTCATGGTTGTCCATCATCACCAGCAACTATTACAACTACTTGGAATAAAGCTATTACAAGATGAATAGACACGCAGGTCTTAACAGAATTAAAGACAACCATTAGGCTCCTGCCGGTTGCCATATTACAACAAGGATCATTGCATACATCAAATACAATCACAATCACATGATGGCCATATCACATCACAAAACCCCTGCAAAAACAAGTTAGACGCCTCTAATTTTCTTTGCATGTTTTACGTGGTTTGGGGCTTTCGCATAAGACCGATCTTACCTACGAACAAGAACCACAACGTTGATACAAGTGTTGTCAAATGCTCATTGTAAATTGAATCTTAACTATGGTGGGAGAGACAGACACCCGCAAAGCCACTTGTGCAAAGCAAGTTGCACGTCAAGCGTGGAGCAAGTCTCATGTGCGATGACATGTAATGTTAGCCCGAGCCGCTTCATCCCACCATGCCGCAAGATGCAAAGTACACGCTAAGACACCGACAACAAAAGCATCAACGCCCACAAAAACATTGTGTTCTACTCGTGCAACAGATCTACGCATAGATACGGCTCTGATACCACTGATGGGTTCGTAGCATGGAAAACAAAAAAATTCTACGCCGAAAGAACGAACAAAACCCAGATCTAATCTAGATAAAAGCCAAGATCTAATCTATTAGACATGTGCAACGAGATAGATAGGAACTAACCCTCGTAGATCCGAAAGCGTTAACGAGATTAGATCTCGTGGTTGATGTAGTCGATCACTTGCCGATCTCAAGATCGTGTGGACGATCCTTCCGGCGTCGCGTTCCAGCAGCGCTTCCGCAGTCGGTCAAGTGGACGATCCTTCCGGCGCCGCGTTTCGGCAGCGCTTCCGCAGTCGGTCACAGTGCGGAGTCGAAGCAGACCTTCCTCTCGTTCCAGCGAGCAGCGGAGGTAGTAGATCTTCTCCACGGAATCCCAGCAGCACGACGGCGTGGTGGTGGTGGTGGAGTAGAGAATTCTGCAGGGCTTCGCCTATGCCTGTGCAGAAGAAGGAGGAGGAGAGAGGCGGCAGAGATTGGGAGTTTGAGGAGGGCAAGGGGTGGCGCTCCCCCCTCTATTTAAAGGGGGAGGGCGCCTGGGGAGGGGGAGTCCTAGTAGGACTCCCCTCCTCTTGGGCCGGCGGATTGGGGAGGGGGGAGGAGTCCTCCTCCCCCACGACTCCTTGTCTTGACCCACCAGGACTCCTTGATCCCTTCCTTGGTTTTCAAGCAAACTCCAAGAAATCTTCTAGAACCTTCCGGAACATTCCGAAACCTTCTAGAATCCTCATACAACACTCCGGAACATTTCCTAACTCAGAAAATGATCCCCAATATATGAATCTTATTCTCCGGACAATTCGGATCTCCTCGTGATGTCCCGGATCCAATCCGAGACTCCGAACAACATTCGGTCTCCAACGCACATTCCATATCTACTTAAAACAACTTCGAACCTTAAGTGTGTCACCCTACGGTTCGTGAATATGTAGACATGACAGAGACACATCTCCTATCAATAACCATCAGCGGGACCTGGAGATCCATAATGGCTCCCACATACTCAACGATGACTTCGTGATCGATTGAACCATTTACATACGAAACCAATTCCCTTTGTCACGCGATACTATACTTATCCGAGGTTGATCGTCGGCATCTCCATACCTTTCTACCTCGTTACTGATAAGTACTCTTTACTCGTTCCGTGATATGTCATCCCTTGTGACCCAGTCACATGCTTGCAAGCTAACTAGATGACATTCCACCGAGAGGGCCCAGAGCATATCTATCCGTCATATGGATGGACAAATCCCAATCTTGGTCCATGCGCTTCAACACATACTTTCAGAATACCCAATGACACCTTTATGACCACCCAGTTACGAAGCGGTGTTTGATGTCATCAAAGTACCCATCCGGTGATGGTGATTAACACAACCTCATGGTCGAAGGATTAGGTTACTATGCATTTAAAGCTTACAACAATACGAACTTAATGACTTGATCTTATGCTACGCTTACTGGGTGTGTGTCCATCACATCATTCTCCTAATGATATAACCTTGTTAATCACATCCTATGTCCATGATCAGGAAACCATGATCATCAATTAATCAACAAGCTAGTTCAACAAGAGCTTACTAGGGACTCTACATGTTTACAAAACACAAGTATTAGTGTTTCCTAATAATACAATTATAGCATGGGATGTAAACATTCATCATAAACACAAAGATATAATAATAATCACTTTATTTTTCCTCTTGGGCATATCTCCAACAGTAGGTCCC